>JBAMNC010000919.1:1200000-1745309 GCA_037902135.1 Cetoscarus ocellatus
AGTACATTTTTTGTTTTTATTGTATTGAATACTAACAATAGTACACATACAAAAATTGTGTTTCTAATTAGTGTTATTTACATGCAACATAGTCCCTGCAACATGGATAAGCTTTGCTGTCTGTCCCAGTGACAAAAATAATAAGGATAAATGTTACAGAGAGACAGGGGGTGGGCAACAATACGAAACAAATGTCCTGAATCACTACAAATAATTAATTAATAAAATATGGGCTTTGCTTCTTGAAATATTGATACAGTATTGTGTGCAAAATATTGTAGCGCAGAGTTGTATTGACATTTATAATACCCTTTATTATTATATGTGAAGTGTTTTTGTTTATATTTTTGGAGGGCAAATCACATCCTTGATGCTGCTACAGGTCATTTTGTTTGTGAGTTTTTAGTTACTTTACTAATAACTATGTGGGGAAAGTGCTTCAGGAGAACAGTCAGCTGCATGCCTGAAGAAGTCATTTCATTTGTGATAAACATTAATGTACAGAAGAACTAGAAAAACACTCAGAGAGCGCAGACCTCCGCCAAGCAGCTTCGGTCCACTTTGGCAAAAATGGTCCTATCTGGCAATGTTAAAGACTCCTTTAAAAAATTCCTGGATCCAGACGGTGATCTGGATCACCCCCAAAATTTAATCAGTTCTTCCATATCCCATTTCCGACAATTTCTGAAAATGTCATCCAATTCCGTTCAGAACTTTTCAAGTTATTTTGAACACAAACAGACAAACAGACAGACAGACAGATAAACGCCAGCAAAAACATAACCTCATTGGCGGAGGTAATAATTTCTCTGTTAATGTCCATGTATTCTCTAAAATCTTACTGTTGAAACAGGTTCAATGGTCTGTGATATAGTGACAATGTTGTTGGAGCAGGAACAACACAGAAATCAAGATTACTGTTGTTAGATTGCTATTTTTAACCATCATCTGTGGCCCATAAAATGAAAAAAGATCAGTAAGTGCCCCATATGAAATAAAATTAGGGATTGTAGACAGTACACGACAGAATAAGGGTTTGATATTCAAGTAATTACGTAGTTTGTACAGTTTAAGTTTCACCAGAAAATGAAACCAAAAAAAGTCCTGTAGTGATTCTTGTTTTTGTGTGTTAGCGTCTGTCTCTGACACTAAGCCCTCCTCCCTCTCTGCCTTGCTCAGGTATTTTCTGCAGTTCTCCACAGTACGTCAGCGTGCAGAGGAAGAGACCAGACAGTGTGACATGGCAAGTAGAGGCGGAGCAACACGACCCAATGGGCCAAACGCAGGCAACAAGATCTGCCAGTTCAAACTTGTGCTTTTAGGAGAGTCGGCTGTGGGGAAGTCAAGTCTCGTACTTCGCTTTGTAAAGGGGCAGTTTCATGAATTCCAAGAGAGCACAATCGGAGGTATGGATTTATGAAAAGCTGTGTTTTGCAGTGTCTGCTTGTAAGGATTGTTATCACTGATGTACTTTTATTTACCTGGTTTCCACAGAGACACTAGCAATAAATCCCACAGTAAAATAAACACCCAATATGAAGCTTATAATTACAATGGTACAGAAATATCTGTCACATGAGTCATAGTTACTGGTAAAAGAATAGAACACAAAATATGACTCTGTTATCAACGTCTGTTCTGTGAGATTTAAGGAAATGTTATTTGGAGTAGAGGTTATGATTATCAAAGTTTTTATTATACCAAACAACACATGGACACATTAGAAGGCAACTAGTATTGAGGGAATAATTACACAAATTCCCAGACATCTCTAAGGTGTGTCCAGCAGCTGCTCTGAGGTTAGAGCCGTGTGATTTCATCTACTTAATCTGAGACCCATTGCACTAAGGCAAAGAGACTGCTCACTGGATAACACATATTTGAATTGAATGCCTTCCATTCCAATGAATGGCTATTTTCAGACTCAACATAGTCCATGAATAAACACCAAGAGACTTAAAAAACTCTGGACAGTTCTCATCACACAAAATAAACGAGCTTGTCCATCAGAGGTGCTTGCAGCAAAGTTTTGGGAGCAGAACCACACCCTGACCGTGCATTTTTGTAACTTCAAACCTGGCCGTATCCTCCCCTTTCATTTCTCTTACACACATTGTGCCCAGGGGCCATGGTGGATGCCTTAAGAGATTCCCCAAAATTAATGTCAGCATTAAGTTAAAATAAGGAAAAAGCATTTCATCAATACCTAGAAATAACTGTCAAAATCATCATGTTGATGTTGTGGTCATGCTGCTGAAGTGACACGAGCCGGATTCACGGTGCCTTTCAACGAGACTGTGTTATATTTACACCTTGAGACATTCACATTAATTCCTCAAGGCCATAACATCTGTGCTGATTCATGCTGTGATACAGCTTGGATGCCCGCAACATGGTGCATGGCCCCACATACACAAAAAGGCACTCACAGGGCTCATGTCTCCCACTGTGTCCACGTGTCTCCCTCTCTCCAATATCACACCTGTTTCTACCTCTGGAGCAGAATAGATGGGTGTTCCCCCTGTTCTGTCTCCAGGACGTTCACAGTGTAGGCAAATGTCACGGTGGTGTTGATATCATGCCTTGAAATGAAGGTGTGAATTAGTGAAGGGAGAGTGGAAGTTTTTTGCTCAGGATCAATAGAAGGTCACATACATAATATTTTGGCATAAAGTCGGTATTGTTTATCATGTAGCATTGGCAACTTAAGTGGAAATCTTTGATGGCAGATTTTTTCATTTCTTCTTCTTTACAAAAGTCACTATTTGTTTTTCAGTCCTTGCTACGATCAGTCAAACATATTGGCCCTCCCCGTATGCTTGCCCTTACTATGTATTCTACTATGTGGTTACAAATACCATAGTAATGCTTAAGTTATGTTAGGTCATAGCAATATCAACCATGTAAAATAATAGACTGATCATCCATCTATCATCTATACTGCTTATCCCTTTTGGGGTCGCGGGGGCTGGAGCCTATCCCAGCTGACACTGGCCGAGAACAGGGTACACCCTGAACCAGTCGCCGGCCGATCGCAGGTCCACATAGAGAGACAGACAACCATGTAGTCACAGTTAACCTAATGAGCATGTTTTAGGTCTGTGGGAGGAAGCCAGAGTGCCTGGAGAGAACCCACTCATGCACTGGGAGAACATGCTAACTCCACACAGACAGACCCGGAGATCAAACTAGCAACCGTTAAGCTGTGAGGCACACGCACTACCTGCTGCGCCACCGTGCTGCCAGACAGATCATTATAACCAAAATAATGATGAAATGGAGAGGGCACATAGTTGCCAGCTATGATAAGTTAAAGCTGAACATCTTGTAAAATAAACTTTAAAAGTTAACATTTCTGATGTTGATGGTTACAGCTGTTGGAGCAGGCCATCCATGCATGTCACGATGATAAAGGCATGCATGATATAGACAGGAACAGTTACTATAATGGACATGTCATTCTAATATTAATATGAGCTATGATAATGCAAAGTAATAAGATAAATACAGAATGTAAGTACTTTAAGCATTTAGAGTCATGTGGGTCCACAGCAGCAGGGCATCAATGTTGATGACAATGGTAACAGAAGGTGGAAAAAAACATGGAAGCTAATGGACTGATCATACATGTACTGTCGTAAATAAAGGTGCCCTTCGCCATCCTCTCGTCTGCTGGTCCTACTGCTCTGTCATCCTCTTGAATAAACTGCAGCAGAGTCTCCAAACCTCTGTCTTCAGTTCTTTAAGTCCAACATATAAATCCCATGTTCAAGTCTGTGCTGAAATTCACACAGAGACCAACAAGATAAAAGCCAATCAGCTAAGCAAAACGAGCGACACATTGCAAAGCAGGTCATGTCTGGTGATGCATTTAAGGTCCAGTCAGAAATATTGTGATGTGTTCAGGTTGGCTCTGGAAAATGAGTATTTGATGAAGCTAAGAACATGATGTGTTTAAATATATTTTACAGAGTTGGAGATTTAGATTTTTGCTGAACCTTGAATAAATTTAGTTGAGTGGGGGTGAAATTTGTTATCTTGGCATTATGACACAATTACATGAGTTAAATTATGTTAAGAAGTTCATATTTTTAAGAGTTTTGCCTTTTATTTGTTAAACTAATTGGACTGTTTTGCCTGTTGGATTGAATTAATAGTTTTGATCAGTCTGTCAATAATTTTGTTTATTCACATGATGAAAACAAGTGATAAATTAGTCTTATCATCGTTTGATTCAGACGTCCTTACTGCAGGAAACCTGTTGTGTTGCTCTTTGAGATCTTTTTGTTTTGCTTTGCTAAGCAAACCTTTCTAGCAATTGTTCCAACAAGAACAATAAACATGGTCCGTATTGGCCGAACAGGTGATCGGTGATCAGTGTCGGCCAAGAAAATCCTGATCGCAGCATCCCTAATCATTAGCATTAGCAACTATAGAGAATATGAAAAGTAATTATAAAAGCTTGGATCTTAAACCATGTCCTAGCTGAACGTGAGCAGACATTGCTTCACATCTTGTAGCACTGCACGACTGGTGCCCACATCGCATCTGTGAAATGTTAAATTCTGTGCTTTGTGTGTTTTCTCATGTTGTCTCATGATCAAGTGCTTTTATACTGCGGTGGAGAAATGTTTGCACAGTGCTGTGTATTGATGAGTGTTGGACTCAAAGCCTGGTCAATAAATGTCTCACTTTGTGGCAAATTAAAAGCCCCATTCACACTGCCATTTTAAGCTGTAATATTTACACTACTGTAAACATAGACATTGCAGAGATTGAATGGGGGAGACAAGTTGGCCCCTCATTTGCTCTCTCTGTAGAGGCAAAACGTTAGTGAGAAGGCAGAAAACACACTCAACAGGAGACAGCAGCACTGTATGTTTGGTTGTCAACTTTTTGTATCTATATGAAGCAAGCACCATGTTAAGCTCTGTTGTGCATCACCTAAGCTTAATTGACACAGATATCATGACCTAGAGGAATTAATGTGAATGTCTCAAGGTGCAGTGATGAGTGAGCTTTGTTGCAGCATTTTAGAGTTACTGCAGTGAGAAAATTTTTCAATTGAATGTTTAACATTCCACATACAGATATGAAAGAATGCTCCACTGTCTCCATCCTGTATAATGATTGAAAAATCTTTATTGACTGAGACAAGGAACAGAAAATCAAGAAAATCCCCCGACACCTTTTCAGTCCTCCTCTTTCCTTGTTCTTTATTGACGTAAGCAACAGAGAGAAAAATGGGAACTGACCAACTAGGTAAAAACTGCCAGGCTGCATCCTTTAGCTTCTAGCTGCATTGATAAAGACAGTCCAACATGACTCATCATAGTTGTGCTGATTTTGTCTCTGATGCTCACTCAGGTCTTATTCAGTTTGATTTGTGTTAGTAGTTGTTGCTGTTGGAGTCATGTGGGTCCACAGCAGCAGACTATCCAAACCAACAACAAGAAAATCTCTCAGAGAGCGCAGACCTCCGCCAAGCAGCTCCGTTCAGACAGTGGCTTTTCCACAACCTCTGTAAAAGATGCAATTCTGGATCACCAGATCCAGAATAGTGCCATGATCTAGACCAAACTCAGCACACACATGGAGCTGTTATCCTGTATGAACACAACAAGTTTTGGGAACATCACGTAATATTTTGATTTTATATGAATTATTGAATGTCATCAATGGGATTTCCCATTATAAAGTTAAACTGTTTTTTGTGACATCAATCTGGATCAGATCCACATTAAATTTACCTTGATGATAGAGACATGGGCCCCATATTATCTGTAAAATTGGAAGCAAATCCGTTAAAAAATGGATGAGATTTTATTTTTTTTAAATTCTGCCCAACGTTAATTAATGGGATTTTTTTTTACTTTTAGAATTTTTTTGCATCCAGACAAATATACATGTTGGGCCATTACCAACATCTTCTGAAAATTTCAGGTAAATCCGTCCAGTGGTTGTGTAATCCTGCTATAGGGATGTAACGGTATTAAATTTTATATTCACGGCTATCGTTATCATCGCGGTATTGTTGCAATGTGCTAAAATGTTCAAAAAGTGCTTATACACACACCGAAATCATTCATTAAACCCTTTTATTACTATAATTTTAACAGGCCACCTGGTCTTTTTGTCTTTTTTGTCAATAAATGTGTCTGGTGGAAATTTTCTTTTGAATAAGTTTTTTCACCCTTTTTTTCATGAGTAATAAAAGTAAACAATTCTGGCAAGTATTTGTCATTATTATATTATAAATGCTGAAAAATGTGTGTAATTACAAGAAAAGAAAGAAACTGATTTGAAATTTTAATAGGTTCCTCTTTATAAACAACTCTAAATGAATATGTACAAGGTTTTTAAGATGACCAAAAATAAACTTAATCTTAATTTGTTCTGGCTTGTCCAGGCAATGAGCAGTGTCACCATGAGTTATTGACAAAGTAAAGTAATCAGATATGGTTTTAATGGTAATTTCACAGCGTTTTATCATTTTACCAGTAACTGTTACATTCCTACTTGCTAACAAACAAACAGACAAACAAACATACCCCAGCAAAAACATAATCTCCTTGGCAGAGGTAATAAGACAGTTGCCCAACCAGTTATTAGCTTTACAGCGATGGCTTAAAAGTAGGGGATTCAGATTTTCAGATATGACCCATAAAAGAGCAAACTGAAAGTCATACTGGGTTATTACCAGGTGTGGAAGTGTGTAACTCATTGCTGTGGGGGAGGCTCGCCAGAATCGATAAACCCTGAAAAATACATTAATGTGTTAATCCCATCATAGGTAATGCTCTAGCACCCAACCAGATTTTGGATGTTGAGTCTAAAACATGTTTGATTACACCAGCTATCCATTTTCCAAACGTGTAATAAGTGAACCAAATAATCCACTTCTGTGTTTGTATCTCCAGCACTGTTTCAAATTTGTACCTTCACAGTAGCACATTTTGTGTCATTCAGCAGCGACAAGCTCATTTGTCATTGGCTCCTCTGCTTTGTGCCCCTGCAGCTGCCTTTCTGACTCAGACAGTATGTTTGGACGACACAACAGTCAAGTTTGAAATCTGGGACACAGCTGGTCAGGAGCGCTACCACAGTCTGGCTCCCATGTACTACAGAGGTGCCCAGGCAGCTATTGTGGTGTACGATATAACAAATGAGGTGAGTCAGGCGCCAACTGTTCTGTCATGCTTTTCCTTTTATCAGCACTGCTGTCACTAACCAGAACTGGAACAGCAGTTACTTTGTTTACATGCACAAAATAATCAGTTTTACCTTTTTCCAAAGTGATGTTTGTATCCCGCATTTAGGCAAAAAAACTACTGAAAGTGCCTCACATGAGAGATGGAGAAAAGTATTAAAACAGTCAATTAAACAGCCATTAAACCTGATCAAAACTAAAGAAATAAGAATGGATTAAAAGGACAATATCATAGCTAAGCTGTTTGAATGACTAATAAATAAAAAGGCTGATTCACCAAGGTGCGTCTATCATGCAGCCAGCTATAGTCCTGATTTACCTCAGTCTCTTGCACAACATTTTCAAGGGTGTTTTACAACAAGCAGAGCTTATCTTAACAGGAAGCAGGCTCTGTGTGGAAAACCACTACTGGGATACATATTCTGAATGAGTGCAGCTCAAAAAGAAAGCTCCTTAACATGTCTTGAAATATCTTTAAAAGTTTATATGTACTCTTTTTAAGTGGCCTTTTCTCCAATCTGGAATTCTGTCCTTTTGTGAATAGCAGTGGAGGAATTTGCATGTAAACTTGTTCAGCTTTATCAATGGCAATGAGACAGTGGGATTTTCCATTCAGACATTTCTTTTTCATAATGATCCAGACAAGTGAAGGACCTTATTTAGCATCAGGACGAATGAAGATATGAGTCACCAGCCATGAGTCATTGCCACACAACAAGGTGTTTTGTGTACAAATTACCAATGCAGACACACTGCAAAAATATGCCTTTAAGCTTCATTTGCTTAGTGTTTATTATGCACAAGATGATGTACATGATGTTAAAAAGCATCACCAAAAAGCCATATTCCAAAAGCAAGTGTCCACTTTGACATTTTGAGCAGCCTTCATGTTGAAAAAATGTAAAAATTAAGACACAAGCTGATTTCCTGTCTGTTAAATCCACCTGAAAGATATGCAACCACAGCCTGTGTGTGCTGAAACTTACAGTTATTTGCAGGTCAGACTGAAGCTTTTGACTCTGTAGTTGAAACTTTCACTTGCAACAGGCCCCTCTGCAGCGTCTTAAGAGACTGTCAATCCATCAGTCAATCAAGTCTTTGTTTGTATAGCACCAGTTTATAACAAGTGTCATCTCAAGGCACTTAACAAGAGAGCAGGCTGAAGCCATACTCTTCATTTTATAGATAACACATATATGCATATATACAAATATATTTGTATATAGACATACATACATCCAGAGATGTATCCATCCAGGCATTGACAAAGGGAGTAAAATCACATTTGTCTCTGCTGAATATACATTAAATCAATACATTTATATACATATATATCACTATATTTGTCAATTTACACTTCTGCCACTGGGAGTGCGTGTGTGTAATTTCACTGCAATAACTCTCTATTAGGGATATAAGGAAATATCAGTACACCAATATATATCTCAATATTTTGTGGCGCACTACTGTATTGATATTTTTCATTCAGTTTTGTGATATTAGATTATTCAATGATTTATAGAAATTCAGGACATTTGTTATTTATTTAGGTGCAGTCCCAAGCTGCTAGTTGGCGGTAATATCAGACATTTGACTACCTCTATTATAAATGTCACAGGACCATGCTTTATATAAACAATACTGATTAGAAATTATGTTTTCATGCTATAAAAATTATTTTTAGTGCAAAAAGATTTGTCACATGGCCCTGTTTATAGTTTTGTGATATATTGTATTGCTTTATATTTCGTCTATTTTTGTTATCATTGCTGTCCTTTGGTGCTGTAACACAGCAAATTTCCCTGTGTGGGACGAATAAAGGTTTATTCTATTCTCCTATGCTTCAAGATTTCCCTGTTTTTGCAGTGACAGGGCCTATTTTTTTTGGCTCTGGGACATTTCTAGGCTTAAAGCTCTGTTAGAGATGCACAATATTATCTGTACAATAATGGTATAGGCAGATAATTGCCTAAAACGATGATTATCGGTATCTGCAAATAGGAACATTTTTGTTAATTTTAACTGCTGCTATTTTAGGCTTAAAAATGGCTTTAATTATCCCATATATTGGCTGTTATATTGGCAGAGTGCATATAATGATGGTTTACCTCATTATTGCCAAATGTCCACTTACATCCAATAAGTCATTTATCAAAGAATAAAATGTCATTTTTCTTGCTTTAAATCTGTTTCTAAAAACAAATAGATTCTCACTGTGAAAGGAACAGGTCAGGTTTACTTGAGTAGAGGCGTAGTGCTCCTGACAAAAATATCAGTATCAGCAATATTTAGTATCTCTATTTATCATTTTGATGGGATTAGATTATGAAAGAGTTTCATCTTTATATTTTGTGCAGTTTCATTGTCAAAGCAGACAAGCCCATTTAAGTCTAAACTACAAAGTGTGTGCACAAAACTGCCGCATGCACTTTAAATCTAAAATGGAAACTCACTTATTGTTGTGACACAGTCTGTTAGAATTAAAGCAAAACTTCTTTTGTTTCATTTGATGTTTTTTTTTTATCCTTTAGAGGAAAAAAAGCACAAAAGCTTGTGATGGAGTATTGTGTGAAATAGTCAGATGTTGTTTTTAGGCCATATTGCCCAGTCCTACCTCCTAGGTAAGCTGCTTCCACTGCATCACTTCCAAAACCTGAAGTGAAGATATTGGATCCATATTTCATCAAACTGTCTTTATAGTGAGTCTCTGGGCCTTAAAGAGAATAAGAAAAGCCGCGTCAGACATCATGGGAATACTCCTGGTTGTCCTCATCTTTCCATCACATGGATCTTATTTTTATTTGCACTAACTGAGTCACCCCACCCCACCCCCCATCCCCCACCTCCTCCTTCCCGTTGTGTTTGCCAGGAGTCATTCGTGCGGGCGAAGAACTGGGTTAAAGAGCTTCAGAGACAAGCCAGTCCAAACATTGTAATAGCTCTGGCTGGGAACAAGGCTGATCTCGCAGGCAAGAGAGCACTGGACTTCCAGGTTTGTCTTCTTTTAATACTTATTAATGAGCTGAGGGATGTGAGCAGAAGCAGAAGAACTCATTAAACGTGCAGAAAGAACAAGATGTTTCTCTGTTTAGCCTTGTTTTGTCTGATAGTTGTTATCAACCTACTGAGCTTCTCACACATCATTTTTATCCTATTCATGCAAATTCTGAGGTACTTTCCACATACCAGAAATAGATCAGTGATATTTTAAGTGAGAGGTCATTTGAATTAATAATGGTGTTGGTTTCACTTTCACAGGATGCACAGTCATATGCAGATGACAACAGCTTGCTTTTTATGGAAACATCAGCAAAGACCTCTATGAACGTGAACGAGATCTTCATGGCCATCGGTATGTGACTCTCATATCTAACACTTCCTAGCCTTATCCACATGATGATTTACAGTTTTCATGTTATAAAAATCTGACATTATTATGGACCTACCATGGTAAAAGAGTTCCCGAACACCTACAGTACTTCCTAATCAACTTTGCACAGTCAGTCTTACATGAATTCAGACCAAAAAGGCAAATTCTGACAGGAATATTTTAGTCAATCAAGGCTCACAGTAACAGTTGAATGTGGAGTCTACTGCTGCTCTACTACCTTGGTGTAAACAAGCACAATGAACAGTTAAATCTTGTCAGAGCAGCAAGGTACAGCTGCACTTTTAATCTAGACAATGGATATTAAGTTGTATTTAGGCTGTGTCACTCAACCATAGCAATGGTTAACCTTATATATGCAAACATAAGGATCTTGGAGAGGAATACTTCTAAACACAAGACAACAAAGTCTGCGGCACTGGGACTTCTCCCTTTCATCCTGTGAACAGTGCCAGCCATTTTCCCTGCCCCAGAATAGACCTGCCACTGTGACATCCTACCACTGTTACATCAGTAGTTCAAGCCCATTGGTTTTGGGTAGCAAGCCCAGTGCAAAGTGTAGACTGTAGAAAGGATGCAGAGCTGCTGAAAACATGGTGCTGGAGTACTTTGACCAGTTACCACAGTCGCTTGGGGAAAGGAGCGTGAAAGTGACCAGAGCACCATCGCAAATAGAATGAGAATAGAGGTGGATCAGAGGTACTCATGGGTGAAAACTGACACGTCTTTTGAACATCTGTGGTTCTGAACATTCTTTTAACAGTCATCAACTAAATATATGAAAAAGGTTGAGGCTGAATTCTAATACCTCAATGAACAAGGACCAAAGAATGACAATACTACCACTTTTCCAGTGAAGTTGGGCCGTTGTGTAGAACGTAAATATAACCAGAATTCAATGGTTTGCAAATACTTTTCAACCTATATTCAGTTGAATACACTACAAGTCAAGAATTTAGTGTTCAAACTGATAAACTTTGTTTTTGCAAGTATACACTCATTTTGGAGTTGGGACCAAGGCATTTTTACCTTTCATTTTAACAACACTCAATAAGCATTTTGGAACTTTGTGCTTTGTAGGTGAAATTCTTTCCCAGTCTTGCTTGATGCATGTCTTCAGTTGCTTAACAGTGCAGAGTCTCTGTTGTCCACAATTTCAATGGGTCTGGACTGCAGGCAGGCCAGTCTAGTACCTGGACTCTTTCACTTTAAAGCCACACTGTCGTAACATGTGCAGAGTGGGACTTGGCACTATCTTGCTGAAATAAGCTGGATGGCAGCATATAGTGCTCCAAATACCGGATGTACCTTTCTGCATTGAAGGTGTCCTCACAGTTGTGCAAGTTACCCATGCCATGGGAAGCAACACACCCCTATACCACCACAGATGCTGGCTTTTAGACTTTGCTCTGGTAACAATCTGGATGGTCCTTTTCCTCTTTTGCCCAGAGGACAACACGTTCATGATTTACAAAAACAATTTGAAATGCAGACTCATCAGATCACACCACAAGGCCACAAGGCCAAGGCCAACACTGAATGCCGTGACCTTTGGTCCCTCAGGTGGCACTGCATTAAAAGCAGCATCATTCTGTGAAGGATATCACCACGTGGGCTCAGGGACACTTCAGAAAACCTTTGTCAGTGAACACAGTTTGTCGTTACATCTACAAGTGAAAGTTAAAACTCTTCCATGACTCTACCACTCTGAACTTTACCAGGAAAACTGAAAATGTACCCACATTTGGAACTTGCTGAGTGTGAACTTTGAACTCTGAATATCAGCGTTGCTGTCTCTGATCTTGTTGCTTTGTCATTGCAGCAAAGAAACTTCCCAAGAACGAGCCTCAAGCAGCCGGAGCCGGCACCGGGCGGAACCGAGGCGTGGACCTGACAGACACGCCTCAGCCCAGTAGCCGTCCGTGCTGCAGTAACTAACCTGGCTCCTCCTGTCCATCCACCCTCCACACACACCCCACCTCCCCTCCTCTTCCTCCTCCCTCATCTGAACATCTGGACATCGGGCTCCTTGGCTTCCTGACGTCAGACCTCACTCCCCTGGAATAGCATAAAGACTCTGTATAGCTGCATTTCTAATACCTTTTTTGTTGATGTTCTCTTTTTTTCTTTTTTTTTAAAACTTTTTTTAAGAAGTGTATATCAGTATAATGGATGCATGTATCACTACAACGCCTAAAAAACACATTTTTATCTTATTCAGTTCAAAGACTAACCCCCTTTAGGAAAGATGAGTGAGAGAAAACACCCGTGAACGTGTGATTGTGTTGTGTGTGAATCTTCTGAGAATGCTGATGAGAAGGTGAAGCCTCATTTGTCACTTCACAGGGTCGACTAGATATGAATGACTGCACCTGTAGTAAAAATATTTGTGCAGGGTTAGTCATACTCCCAATCAGAGGAAAAACAAATTGTACCCATCTTGAAATGTCTGAATTTTCTGACTGTTGTGAGGACGGGAATGGCTCCTTCACCACATCTGTTACACAAGAAGACAACCTCATCCAAGGCTCCTGACGGAAAGTGCTGAGGATAAATTGGAACTTTCGGTTTAAAGTGTATTTAAAAAATATCAAGTCATACATATGTTTTCCTGAGGACCGAAAAAAAGACCTGGGTACGCATCTGGCTTGCTGTTATGTGCAAACATCTGTACATATAACACAACAAAGTCTTCGTGATGTTGAACATGTGGAGTTCTGAAAGAGCAGAATCATCAGAACCTAAAGTGAAGCTGGTTGAAGTGGTCAAGAGAATGTGTTGGGTTATTTTTTCATTTGAAAAAAAAACATAAATATTGTTTTATTTTGCGGTATCATAAAGTCTGTATGGAAGAGAGTAAGTGTGAGGCAGGAAAGGGAATAACAAAAGGAGGAAGAGGTTTTTCATTATGCATCATGTTGATACAGCCTTTGGAGTATAAAGCCAAAATGTCAAGGTCGATTTTGAAACAGAAAAAGGTCAATATGTTGAAATTATTTGTGTGAATAATTTGGTGAGAAAAAGAAATTGTTAATGTTAAAATGTGGAGGATAACATTGTTCAAGTACAATTTGGAGAAAATCAAATCAAGAGTTGAAGCTGTTGTACGTTTTGAAAAAGTGGGAAAAAAAAAAAAAAGGTTATAGAAATTGTTACAGTACAGTTTGGAGAAAAAGATCAAAATGTCCAGAACAATGTTATTTAAGTCAGGAGGAGAAAAGTGTAAATGTTGAACATATTTAAGGTTTAAAATTCAAGGAAAAATTGCCACCTAGAATAATGATGCCACGATGGAGGGAAAAATTTAGTGTTGCATACAATTTAGACAAAAAAGTCATCAGACATGAAGGTTGCTGATATACGATTTAGGGAAAATATTCAATGTCAGAATCAAGTAAAAGATAATTTGAAGAAAAAGGAAAATTTTGAGAATAATGTTGATACCCAATAAAGAAAACAGTAAAAAAAAAAAAAAAACCCACTTAATTTAATTTCACAGGAAAGAGAAAAAGGATTAAAGTCACCATTTTTCTTGGTCTGAAATTTGTAGAGAAGTTTTGATGCATAGTAGAAAGGTCAAAAAGAAAATGACAATGTTGAAATACATTTCAGAGGAAAAGTCAGAATTATAGAGTGTTGTTGATGTTCAGTTAAAAGAGAAAGGTTGGAACTTTTGAGGGGAATTAAGTCATATTGGTGATTTAAATTTTTAATGTTGATGCACGTTTCAGACAAAACAGCTGAGATTTCAAGAATGTTTATACAGTTTAAAACAAATCAAAACTTCAAATAACAGAAAGTAACAGAAAGAAAGAAGACTGAATGAAAAATGTTGCTTTATGTACAATTTATTGAAAAAAGTAAAAATGCCAAAACACTGTTGATGTTCAATTTGGTTAAAATAAGAAATACTGAAGATAATGTGAAAAACATTTTGAAGAAAGAAGTTGAATAGTTAGTTACTAAGTTAGTCCACTTTCAAGATGTAGTTTTCTTAAAAGCTCATGTATACTGACAACTACACAGTGTATAAGCTCAAGGAGAATAAGTCAGTTTGCAACAAAAGCCTGTTCTGAAGTTGGCTACAGTTTCACCAATTGTCTTTTTAAGAGTTTGGGTTTGGGGATTGTGCAGGTTTAGCGCTGCTAAATTGATGCTTTTTAAACAGTGCTGGTGTCTAAAAAGTTCCCGAATCACTTCTTGTAAGATAAAAGAGAGCAGTAGTGATGTTAACTCTTGTGGCACATGTGATAAAGCTCCTGTTACCTGTAATGTCTGTGAGCAATAGGACAGAGAACAGAGAAGGTCCAGCATCTTTGGCTTTAGTATTTTTTGAATGTTACAAATGAGGCTCTGTGTTGTGTTTTGGATCACATGCTCATGCATTGTTTGTTAAAGTTACAAATGGTTAGTTATCATAATTGCATTTCAACTTAATACTCAAAATGTCTGCCTTTTATATTGGTATTGAATTAATTCTCACATTTCCAGTATTGAAAGTTATCACCACATTTTGGCTTTATTCTCCAAACTTGTCTCTCCTCTCCAAGTGCATAATGAAAAACAGTTCTCTAATTTTGTCTTCCTTATGCCTGACCTTTAAACTTTTCATAAGTCTGTCACAGAAGCTCCCCGAAGTCAGATTTTGACTTTTATTTGATGGATTCACACAAAAAAAAAAGAAAATAAACAGGAAACCTGAAGACTGTTCAACAACCTGCCTGCAAAGACTTCTAACATACTTCTCTTATGTTAATCTCTCGTCTTTGTATATCTGCTCTGTTTTTATTCAGGCCAGTACTTGACCTGCATCAATTTGGGCTCTCTTTATCGGAGTTGGGGGTCTTGTTTTTAGGGTAGACTTCAGATGGCACACAAACAGAAAATTGGACTAGCTCCCATTGTCACAAGTCTGTGGAAAAAAAAAAACTCTAATGTTGTTATAGGGTGCAATGTTGTCTTTTTCCTCCTTTAGTACAGCTTGCAGAGCTCACTTGGAAATAATTTAGAGATTCTGAACAACTGTACAGTTCAATACAGGTCTGCTTATGTTTATTTTATTTTTGATTTCCATCCTTGTCACAAACTGGTCAAATGTAAAGCAGTGGTGGTCTTTTTTTAGGTATATGTAGTGTTATTAACAGAATCCCTCTCTGGTGTCTTGTTACTTTTCTCAGAATTGGTCCATGGTCATGTTTGAAAGGAACTTTTATTGCATTGCACAGTGTTGATCATGTTTTAATTAATGACTGCCCTTCAATTTTATATGACGGACTGTATTGGACTTTGCTAACCTCTGGCTATGAGCAGGTAGCATCATTAACCTTACTGGTGGTCTCTCTTACAGCTCAATGAATTTTAATGATGTAAAACAGCATTACTAGTGATGGGCTGATCAGTTTTGAGTGTCTGAATACAACTTAATAAATTCAATAAAGAGGTCTCTTGTACGCCTTTTTGCTCACTGTCCGTGGCATCACATGTGAGAGATTTATTTTATTAGTTTGTTCTAAGAATATGTTTTTACTGAGACCAGATACATCGCTCAATTTCCAATGTAAGAGTTTTTTTCTTTGGCTGTCTAACAATCTCTACATCATAAAATCCTCTACAGATCTGAGATTCTGGGCCCTCATTCTCTAGAGGATTGCTGTGGCTTCAATGAGAAATAGATTAGAGGGAATGAAGATGCAGCTTCCTTTTTCTTTCTAATACATCAAACAACAAGACAGCATCTCCAACATACACTCTCTGGCCACTAGTAAGGTACACCAGCTCAGTGGGTTCTCAATTTTCTTTCGGTCATGCCCCCGGTCCCTGGTGAGATTAATATCTCCACCACCAGCACCATCACAGAGTTACTGAAAGGCCGATGTTAAGATTTTCGAAATACATCCAAACATGTAAATGCTAATTTCTTCATTGATTATTACTGTACAAACTCAGAAATCAATAGTATCTATATGACACATTAATTATAATTAATATTCAGGCCTCCATTCTAATTTTTAAATATAAAAACAGCTAAAAGGCAACTCATATAAATACAACAGAGGATTAGGGCCATGTTAAAAAAAAAGAAGGAAATTTACAAGAAAAAAGTCGTAAGTTACGAGAATAAGGTTGAAAACCTTTCAAACTAATGAGAATAATCTCATAAAGTCAGGAGAATAAAGTTAAAGTTACGAGAATAAGGACATTAAGAAGGCTATTTGTCAAAACTTTCGATCAATTTAAGCATACATTAATCAAGAAGATGCTCTCATCCTCTTTGCATAGGCTGATCGCTGCTCTTCTGGTGCAACCTTTCAGAATAAAGTTTGTTTTCTAGCTTAATTTAAATAGATTTATTTATTTTTTTCTCTCATAACTTTATGATTTTATTCTGGTAACTTTATGAGATTATTCTCGTAAGTTTTTAACTTTATTCTCGTAACTTTTCGACTTTATTCTCGTAACTTTATGAGATTATTTTCGTAACTTTACGACTTTATTCTGGTAACTTTGAGATTTTTCTCGTAAGTTTTTAACTTTATTCTCGTAACTTTACGACTTTATTCTCGTAACTTTATGAGATTATTTTCGTAATTTTTCGACTATTCTCGTAACTTTATGAGATTATTCTCGTTACTTTTCGACTTTATTCTCGTAACTTTATAAGATTATTTTCCTAATTTTTTGACTATTCTCGTAACTTTATGAGATTATTCTCATAACTTTCCGACTTTATTCTTGTAACTTTACGACTTTATCCTCGTCACTCAACTTTTTTTGCGAAGGTTTGTTACGTGGCTCTAATCCTTTGTTGTATGTAACTTATTCAAGAGCTAAAGACAAAAAAAGTCAAGTCAAGAGTCACAACTACGAGTTCAACTTGAAGTGCATTGATTTTTACATAAATCCCACTACTGTCATAACAAGGAGCCAATCACAGTGCAGAATTTTGGATTGGTACATGGGTTGTCCAACCAAAATTCCAGGGGGGCTAATGACCCAATTTTGCCACGCCCCTTCCTAGACAAATCACGCCCCTTTTTGGTCTCATGCCCCACAATTTGAGAAACACAGACCTAGCTTGTATCAGGCTGCCTTCAGACCTGCCTTAGTTGCCAAGGAGGTGAATGTTTGTCTGTTTGTTTGTTAGCAAGTTTACACAAAAACTACTGGATGGATTTTGCTGAATTTTTGGGAGATGTTGGTGATGGCCCAACATAAAAATGATTAGATTTTGGTGGTGAACCAGATAACTGACATTCGCAGATGATTGTTTTTTCTCAATAACTGTCTTACTAATAATGATATTAACATGATTCTGAATGCTAGGTGTGTGTTTTCAGGGTCAGTGAATCATATTATGATGGTAACGGTATCATGGAGCCATTGCTATAGATGTAACAGCAATATGTGAGCTACCTTGGTAGAGGTTTGTGTCTCCGAGTGCTTTCTAGTTGTGTATTAAGATTGAAGCTCTTGTCTAGGCTGTCTAAATGTGTATCAAAGCTTTTACCCACGTACAATCATTTGGGTGCTTTAAGTACGCTCTGAGTACAACAGGTGAAAGACCCAAAATATGTTTGTTGAGGTTTTGTTATTTCTCATAAGTACGTCACTTCCAGGGATTGTCACTGGGGTGTGGTTTTGTGGCAGGTTATTTATTAAACACAGGTGTAGACAGAGGGAATCAGGTTTTTAGTGAGCTCTGATCATTTTCAGACATCTTTCTTCATTCATTTCATCACATCACCTTTCCTTTGAAAGCAGTTGTTTGGCCCTGGCTAAGTAAGGACTATAAGTTGCCTTCTTTTGTATAATAAATAATCTTTAAATACTCAAGCGGACTAAATGATCTGATGAAGGAGTCACAGATGCAGGCACACGTAAAACTCCCAGCGGCCTGTTTTTGTTGAAGGAAAGCAGTCACTAGGTTTTGGCACCTCTGCATGGGCCTCCATTTTCAGCCCCGGAGCTTGCCGCCTGGTACAAACATCAAAATAGTCTAAAAGGTGAGAGGCCAAGAGACCCATCTTTGTACTCTCACTTTTTGCCTTACAGAGGCATAAATGCTCCCTGCGGTAGATCTAGATCTTTTAATAGCAAGGTAAAACATTACAGTCTTGTTTCTGGTGGTCTTTTCTGCTTTTGTAGATCATGCAGAGGAATGAAAGTGAGGTTCAGTCTGTCTGATTTATTATAGTGAACAAAATACTACAAACAACAAATACAGTCTTTTCTTTAAGCCTTGCATTAAGCAAATCCTCTGCTTCCTTGTCTGAGCTATGTTGTCTAAGTTCAGCGTCACACTCTCTGCCTCCCTCTCACTTCTTGGCTGCATTCCCTCCTCACATTTCACACATTCCTCATCCCCTAAAGTCCTGACCAGATGAGTCCTCTGATCTCCTCTCTTCTGACCCCATCACATTTGGCTTTGACTCAAATCCCTGCTCTGTAAAAATGACCTCCTACTCTTGACAGTAATGGTCCTTGCAACCTCATTAACAGCCAGTTCATCCTGCACCGCCCACATATCACCAGAGGATGGTAACAGAGAGAAAGAGCAGTCAGGAGGCTGCTGGGTGCACTGATCAATAAGTGATTAAAGTCAGGCTCTGTATAGAGGATGAGACCTTCAGTAGCTTTGATGGTGTCCCCTAACCACCGACTGCATAAAGGAAGATGATGACGCCTTAGGGTCTTTAGAAGAGGGAATTAAACCTGTATTATTTCCAACAGCCAGCAGGGGGCAACCTTGTCAGTTGAAAAGGGAAGTACAATTGGATAGAAGTCTGTGAGAAGATGAGACCCCTGGATGATCATCTCTCTTGCTTTCACAAATATTGTTAATGTCAATATTGCTTTCTTGGAGTCATCTTAATTTATATGTTAATATAAAAAATTGATGTCCCATCTAGAGTAATTATGATGAATAATTAATAATGAATCCTTGGCTGAATAGCAGAGCAGCAATGAATCAAGACTGACTGGTGGCCCTAATGAAGTTTTTTTTCTTTCGGTTAACATTGGTCAAGATTTCTTAAGATTTTGATGCTCTGGACCTTCACATGGTGCTCTCTACATGAACACAGATTATCTTGACACAGACACTGGCCTTGAGTCTAATGATCAGGGCACAGATGATCTTACAATAATGATCGGAAGCTGGGCACTGATAATCTGGATCTGAATACTAATGGACTGTACCTAGGCACCAACACTGATGACTTTGATTCAGGCACTGATGATCTTGACCTGGGCACTCATGATCTGGACCTGGACACTGATGACATGGATCCAAACACAGATGAGCTGGATCTGGACCTGTACACTAAGGATGAGGAACTGAGCACTAGTGATCTGGACAGAGACACTGATGATTTGTGTCCTGACACTAATACTCTAGGCCTAGATACTAATGATCTGCACCAGGGCATTTACAATATGTGTCTTGACATTTGTTATCTGGGCCTTGACACTCATGGACAGGACCGAAACCCTAATGATCAGGGTTCAGACATGATCTGGACCCTTACAGTGGGATCTTGAACTGTGCACCAATGATCTGGATCCAAATACTAATGAACTGGACTTCGATTCAGGGACTGAAGGTCTGGATCTGGACATCTATCGCATTAACAATGTTGTTCTAGACCCTGACATCAACAATAGGACCTTGGTACAGACTGTCTCGATGGAAATACTAATGATCTGGACCTAGACACTGATGACAAGGATCCAAAACAGCGATGACCTGGACCTTGACACTAATGATTTCAACCAGGGCACTGGACTGAAAACTGATGTGCTGCCCCAAATTCCTAAATAAATTGCTGATTGTCTTTTCAAGAGACAAATAAAGCACTGTAATATTAGTTACCCTTACTTGAACACAAGTTATTTACACCCAGACACTGATGATCTGGACCTGGACACTCTGTGAGCTGGACTCAGTCACTATTAACCTGGCCACTATTAACCCGGCTGATGACAATGAGGATCTGGACATTTTTTCTGTTGATCTTGGCCTGAACACTCTAATCCAGTCACTGATGATCTGTACCTGTGGATTCAGTGATGGTTAACCCACAACAGACTCACATGAAATCTGACTTGCTGCCTTTTATTCTTTAATGATTTGCTTTTTGTCTTGTCAAGCCCTTACTTGGACACAATATATCTACACCAGGACAATGATGAGCTGGGCATGGACACTGATGATCTGGACCCAGTCGCTGATGCTCTGGACCCATGATACTTTACTTAAGATTGGTGTTACTGACTTCATTCCCTTGAAGTTGTGCTTTATCAAAGTGTTGCAACCAAACTCATTTTTTTCTTATATTGCCCTTTAATGAAAAAAGTTCTGACCCCCCGATCTAAGGATTTAAGTTTTCTTTTTTAAAGTGCGTCCAACATTACTTTGTGAATGCTGTAGCATCAGGACGCACTTTTTAAATATAGTCAAGTTTTAGTCCTGTGGGAACCATGAAGACAGCTTCACTTCCCTCCATTCACTGGGCATGGAAACATAAATTCTACAGGGGGAAAAATGTGCTCAAAAACATCTGGAGCTTTGGATTATATCACAGCTTCATCAGCAGGCAGAGAGGGCCCAGGAGTTATGGGATACAAGCCTCTGCACACTGAAGACGCTGATATGATCATCTCCATAAAACAGCTGCTTAATGAACCTCAGATTGTTTTGGCAACTGCTGTTCCCATGAGGATACTCGAACTTTTCACCTCGACACCAACACTTCCTGCTCGGAATAATGTCACAAATTAAGATATATAAGAAAATATACTCATTCATCATGCTTAACCTTTATTCTATGGTTTGCAAAACATGGGCCTAGTGAATTTACCCTTTAATCCTGTCAGTCTTTCTGTTTCAGATATTGCCAGTGATTATACGCTTCAAGAAGGGTTTAATTGTATAGAAAGATGAACTTTGACTGGGTGTCAGTCATAAATACAATGACAAAAACATGTATTTATGACATTACAGTCTTTCTCTCTTATTGAAAGGTGTATGCAGCACTCAGCTCTTCAGCATCGTGCCATTGTTATAACAGATCTGGACAAACTGGCTGACAGAAATGATAAAGGCAAATGTCAGACTTGATGTGTCATTATTTCTCACACTGATTTACTGGCAGACATGAAAATACAATTTCTAGGACACATTTAAAAAACATCTTTTTGATGCAGGACTGAATACTGATTGAGGTTTTAATCTTTCTGTTTGGAGAATCTATCACTGATCTGTCCTGCTGTCCTGTTTTGCCCAAAACTCATCACTGGAAATGTCCTCTCTGCATTGTGACAGGACGTGAATAGATAACCGCAAGATCAAGCTTCTAAACACAGTTCTTACCAAAAAGACCAGTTGTACAGTTTAAGGGAAAAAAATTAATTTAAGTTTTAATCCTCTGGCGTAAGCAGGGGTAAGTGAACCTCAAAAGGTTCGACTTGTGGTTTAATAACACCTTATTGCATCTCACAATGGATTTTTGCTTACAAAGGTGTCAACAGTGACTACAGAGTTTGTTGGGAACATAATTTTGAATGTATTAAGAACATTATGTTAGAAACACAGTTTATGAGACAATGAGCACTAACTTGCCAGGGTTTCAATTTAATTGTTCAAACTCTTTAAATGTGTGACAGTTGGCACAGATCAACTCTTACTTATGATGCCAAAGCTGAACTTTATTTGACCAGAAAAACCTCGTTGACATTAAAAATCTCATTTGCAAGAGTGTCCTGGCCTAGAGAGGCAGCAACACATTTACCAATTACACATAAACCAATTACAGACACAGATACAGACATATCAACCAATCAAGTCAGAGTCCCAGAGCAGAAAATCATCAGTCAAAGCATTTACAGCCTGCTTCATCTTCCTCCAGAGCCTTTAATCTGCACTTAAGAGATTTAAAGAGAGCAGCTCTCCAAGACACAATCTTTCTTGTAGCAGATTCCAGTCTGCAGGAGCAGCAGATCCGAAACTTCTTTTACCCATTTCAAGATGAACTTTAGGGACGGAGAGCAAAAGTAGATTTTGTGACTCAGTCACAGAACGAAGGCTGACGTTTTCCAGAACTTTTCACATGAACAGTTACTCAAGTATGATGGAAGCAGACCAAGTGTAACCTTGTAGATCAGGACGTGCCAATGATTCAGTCTACGGATGGTCAGAGAGACCCACCCAACTCGCTCATACAGAGTACAATGATGAGTTAGAGCCTTGAAATTTGTTATGAACCTGAAAGCCCTATGATAAACAGTATCCAAGGATTTAAGGTATTGAGAAGACAAGACCTTTTAGACAAGGTGTTAGTGTGTTACATTGTAGATGCATCTTCATGCTGCCAGTCGTGTCTCTCTTCTTACATGTAATCTCACTTTAGGAAATAAAAGACATTTTATTTACTTCACTATAATTGTCAAAAAAATGAATACAGGAAAGGTAGAAAAGTCATGTTCATAACATAAAATTAGGATGTAGAACATGTAGGAAGAACCACAACATCCACATTTGTTACCTAATTTACTGTATAACTGACTGAGAAAACCTCCAGAATTTCCACTTCCAATTTATTTTATTTTTTTAAAGATTGTTTTTTAGGCATTTTCAGGCCTTTATTGATAGGAGAGAGAGAGACTGTGGATAGTCTTGTGAAAGGGGGTGAGAGCGAGTAGGGGAAGACACTCTGCAAACTGGCTGGATTCGAACCCGGACCAGCAGAAGCATGTATGTGGGTCATGCCTGGTTACTCACTGCTCCGCCAAACCAGCATCCCCCCATTTACAATTTCTACACTAGCTAGGTGAGCTTCTCCACAGACATATTAAATCAAGCTCTTACCCTTTAAATCACATATTAACCTGCGGCAAAGTAAACTGTCTTTATCTTCTCTGTGGCATATCCTACCGATACCGGCATCTGACAGCTCTGACTTGATGAATTGAGGATGAGCATGCTTCCCAGCTGTCATGGCTCAAACACACTGGAAGCATGAAAATTTCGGCTTGAGAAGCTCAGGACCAGGCGGTTTTTGCTTTGAGATAAAGTCTGCTTCATCTCACTGCTGTCATTAGCTAAGCTCTGTCTCTCTTCATAGATTTCATCTGATTAAATACTTCCAATAGAAAGTTTTGGAAGAACCACAAATAAATGTCCACACAACTGACGTGAATGATTAAATAGCTGACCCAAGATAACTTTGGAATAAAAGCAATCTGTTCATACAGCAAAAAGATCTCTTACTTTGAAAGGCACAAACAGGAAATGTAATTAGTCTGTCTATGTAGACAACGCAATCATGCGATCGCCAAAGCTGCAATTTTTTGCAGCACTCTTGACTGACCCAGGATCTGTTGTGTCAAGTATTTTACACATACTTTTGTACAAATTTGCAGGCAATTAGCATTTAAGAATGGCTCGCAAATGAATGGCTTACTCACAACTGCGAATCGGTTTCCATTGTTCACTTAAAAGACTCGTGAACGTCACATCTCCACTGAGAAAGTGCTGCTGAGCAGGTCAACAACACAAAGCCTCTGTTTCGGAGTAGAAGTTGGAGTTTCCTTTAAATAATGATAACAGATTATTTATCATCAATATTAGATGATGAATAATGTGTTACATGCTTTTGATAATTGATTTCCTTACTGTTTTCTACACTGTGAACATAGTGAATACTACGACAGAGGATTAGGGCCATGTTAAAAAAAAAGAACTAAAGCTATGAGAATAAAGTCATAAGTTAGGAGAATAAAGACATTAAGAAGGCTATTTGTCAAAACTTTCGATCCACGCTCTCATTTCATCCTCTATGCATAGGTGGAGGGCTACTCTTCTGGTACAACCTTTCAGAATAAAGTTTGTTTTCTCGCTTAATTTAAATAAATGTAGAAATTTTACTCCCGTAACTTTATGACTTTATTCTTGTAATTTTGTGGATTTTATTCTCGTAACTTTATGAGATTGTTCTCGTAACTTTACGACTTTATTCTCATAACTTTGTGAGATTGTTCTCGTAACTTTTTTACTTTATTCTTGTAACTTTACTTTTTTCTTTAAAAGTACTTTTTTTTCTGACTAGGCCCTAATCCTCAGTTGAAAAGAAATGCACTGAAGATGGATTTGAAGGAATTCGTTAATGGAATTGAAATCACAGTATCTGCCAGAAAAATTGCAATTACATCTTTTCCTGAAATCGTTAAGCGCTTTGTGCTACTGATGTAAACATACATTTCTGCTGAAACAAGGTAAATATTAGGGATGCACGATATTGGATTTTTGCTGATATCTGATATGCTGATATTGCTGTGCTCATTATCACTTATATCTATTACAGTGATATTTTTTGTTAAGGGTGCAAAGCCTCCACTTTACTTAAATTGACCTGTTCCTTCCGTGGTGACAGTGTACTTATGTTAGAAACAGATGGCAAGCAAGGAAACAACAAGTTACTCTTAAATGTCAGTTTTGATTTATAAAAGTGGACATGCAGTGATAATGAGGTAAATCATGCATTTATATATTCTGCCAATGTAACACCCACATAAGGGGCCAATGTGTACTACAAAATATAGGCTGCAAATACCAGCAGAAATGTTCATATCTGATGATACCAATACTTAGATTTTGGAGCTATTATCTGTCGATATTGAGATCAGAACAATAGCATTGTGCATCCTATTCTTGAGCTCTTCAGTGCATAAACTCACGGGATATGTGACCTATGCCAGCATATTGAAAGTTCTGACTTGAAAGTGTGCTCGCAAAAGAAAGAAAAAGCACACTCCACATTCATCCACTCTGAAACAGTCACAAGAGGATTCATATACTTATCTGAACAGAGTCTAATTGAAACACTGAAGTAATACTTTGACAAAGGTGAGCGTCTAAAAGGAAAACCCCTCAGGACAGCCTCTTTAAAGATAATTCTTGTGGGTGGCTGAATGTGTGAGCAGATGGTTTAGTGCGTTAGGTGAGCAAACTCCAGATATAAAATCAAAGTAATGGAGTCTATCTCTGCTCCTCTGAAGAATATTAGAGTCTGTTAAACCAACTTTAGCTCTTTGCTGACCTTTTCACCGTCTCCTTGGAAACAGAACTACTTTTTGAACCGAGCAGGATGAGACTGTCTGCAGCCTGAAAGAGATGAGAATTAAATGAGAGTTGGATAATTTGTTTTCGAGGGACTTTGATCAAACAGCTTCTATAAGCAGAGTATCAAAGTTTCCACATGGAAAACGGCACCAAAGTTTTGTCACATCAGAAGATTTCATGACAAAGTGGATCCTCTCTGAGGCTGAGACTGATCGTGTCAGTATTCAGCTCTCTGTCAGGACACACACCCACAAACACTCGCCGAGCTGGCCCTTCACACTCTTTGGACAAGCTTCTGAGATAGAAATGGAAAACACTCCCTCAATTCAAAATGAAATAAAATAACATTTTTACTGTGTGAATAAACTTTTCCTGAAACAGTTAAATAAATCTGTCAACGCTTTTTGAATGCCAAACGTTGATATCTGGGCTGCGCTCTGGGTGGATTTGAGGCACTTTGGTATTTATCATTTTAGACAGGACTCCAGAATAAAACTAAAATGCATTATCGTAGCTCTATTCCATGTTCACACAACTTGATATTCGTCTATTCTCAGAACAGAACCATGCAGCAATAAGAAGTGTTGATGGACAGGAAGTAAGATCTTTAGAAAAAAATCACTTTCTAACTTATACGGGCCTTATCTTAAAACTATACAACATTATAAATAATATTGATCCCTCAGCACAGGCTCAAATTAAAGGGGCTTGGGAGGAACACTTAATCTTTGTTACCACTTGGGATCTGGTCACTAACAACATTCATACATCACATGTCTATTTGTATACACTGTTGCTTATCCTAACTCAAACATATACATCAATTTTATTTTACCAGTTTTACCACAACGATGTTCATCCCAAATTCTTGCATCTTAAATGGGCTTGTATTTTATTTTCTTATTTTCCTTTCTCAATGCTTCCAAGCAGCAAACTATTGATTTTTGTATTGTGACCCCTGGACACTGCACCATTTGGTCTGACATGGACTCTTTTTTCCCTAACTCCTGTTTCTCCTGTGAACTGGCATTTTGTTGTATTGTGTTTGTTTTTGTCTGCTTCTGTTATGTTTGAAAAAAATCTGAAAATTTACAAGTAAAGTTTATTAAAAAAAGTCATTAAGGGTGAGCCCTTATTTTCAAGGATTCAAGCATGGGCACAGATAGGACTACAGACGGGGGGATATGTTTCTCTCAGATTCATAGAAAATACCGATCCATTCCCCCCACTTTTCCAGCATAAGGGGACAAACATCATGGGCCCATGAGCGTTAGTAATCCTAAATACTTATCATTTCTTATTAAAGGGATACACCAACTTTTTTTTTGTTTTCATGTCTTGCCTCACTCCAGAATCGATGACAAGCAGATAGACACCATTCTTTAAACTGTGCGAGCAGTAACAAGGGATCTGTTCTCATTGTTAAAGAGCTGTTAAAAAGACTCGACTCGCTTGCAAAAGTCATATCTCTAGCTCAAATCACCTTGGTAGTAGGTCAACAAAACACAGCCTCTGTTTACGAGTAGAAGAAGATAATATGATAATAGTAATAATAATAATGATGATAATAACTTTATTTATAGAGTACCTTTAAAAACAGATGTTTACAAAGTGCTTTAACAGATAGAACCCAGTACTCTGAGTACAATAAAATCCTCAATCAGGTCAAACAGAGACCAAAAGAATTAGAGGAAAAAAACACAGGGGGTCATTTTAACTGAAGCAACAAAAGGAAGGAAAATAGTAGAAGATAACGTAACAATGTAGGATAAGATAACGTAACATAATGCGGTAAACAAAGAGTCACAGCAAGCTCACAGGACCATATAGAATTGCTGAAGAGTTCATCTGATGACTGTAGGCATATGCAGGCTAACACTTCCCATTGACTCCCAGTGTTGGAGCTTAGCTAATTAGCGGTGGACGAGTTCTGTCCATCTCTTCCTCGTTACTGCTCGCACAGTTGAAAGAATAGGGTCCATCTGCATGTCATGGACTCTGGAGTGAGGCAAGACATGAAAAGAAAAAAAATGTTGGTGTATCCCTTTAATAAGAAATGATAAGTATTTAGGATTATTAACCCTCAAAGACGTCATGATTGGTTCCACATTCAACTACACAATGCAAAAATCAATAGTTTGCTGCTTGGAAGCATTGAGAAGGAAAATAATAAAATAAAATACAGGCCTATTCTTCCTAATTACAAATTAGCATCTATCAGTCCTCATATTATCAATAAATAGTCCCCAGACAGAACTATGAATGTGCGTTAGACATAGTGTACCATATTTCTTCAAGGTAGATACAGGAAACCATGTCATTTAACCACTTTTTGAAGCAGGGAGGAGGAACAGATTTCCAGTCCCTCAGAATGACCCTTTTTGCTGTAACCATGCCATGCTGTAATTCTGCTGAAAGTGTCAATAAGAAATCAGAACAGCCTGGTATCACCAGAAGAGAGTCAGGATCTAATTGCCTATTATATATATTGCTGCATATACTAAATATATTACACCAAGAACTCCTAAGCTTGGGGCAGCACCAGAAGTGATGGCCAAGGGTCCCACCACTTGACTTGCACCTATCACAGGTGGGATAGACTGAAGAGAAGATCCTGTTCAATTTAGTTTTAGAAAAGTGTAATCCGGGGATGACCTTGAGCTGGATTAGTTGAAGTCTTGCATTAATGGAATGAGGTTTAATTCTCTCTAATGCTTCTGCCCATAGGCTCACCCTGGATGATTTTTTAAAACTAAGTAAAGACATAACAGAGTCTAAGTTCTCCCACAAGACGCAAGTGCTCTAGTATCCTCTCATATGACAGGCTAATAAACACTTTAATGATAGAAAAGCTTTTTGTTGTAAATGTGATTATGTCTTCTGCTTGACTCAGTGGATGAGGCGCCAAACTTGAAGCAGCAGTCCCTCTGACATCCATGTGGGTGCAGCAGTGCACTGTATCTGTGTGTTATATTCCCGGCAGTCCAAAGAGCTCAAAAAAAAAAAAAAAAGGATCAGTGTAAAAAATATGCCAGAAAATAGTATCACTCACTCTCTTACAAAACTGATGCATTTGCACTTAAAATGTTGACAGACTGGATTGATCTTCACTTTTTACAGCTCATCAGTTTCATCAGCAGCTGCAGAAAAAGTCAAATATAGAGCTGAGTGATCACAGCAGGGATACTGCAGGAGATATTTACAGAGCACTTATTTTACTCATACTTCTTAAATTGGAGGCCAAATGCATGACAGAATATGTTTCTGAGTGAGTAATTTGCTAATTAATCCAAAATCTAGAAGTGGCCCAAAAGCAAAAGTGTTTTTAGTTTATTTTCTGCTCTGACAAAGCGGCACTGGTGAACACGACTGAAAGGGGAAAATATTCACAACAAGTCCAGTTGGTGCTGAGCCCAAAGCAAATCATTCATCCACTGAGTCAGAGTGTTTACACAGGCAATATTGTGATTATTTTCTTCTAGCATCACATAAACTTTGGTCATTAGTAAAGAGTTTACTCTACACTTATCACATTTCACTAAATCCAAACATCATGTTTGTTTATTCATGCTGTCAGAAATATAAAACTTTACACGACCACAAAGACTATTTTAGTCATATTCATGGGAGAAGATAAAAAATATCCAAAACAAACTGAAATTATACAAGGGTGTTATAAATAAAAGATTCATGCTCTTACTTAGAATAAAACGGAGGCTCTTAGAGCAGGTTGGTCCAAACTATGGCCTGAGGGCCAACAGTAGCCCATGATCCATTTTCAACCAGCCCTCAGAAAACGTTAAATGACTAATGACTAAATATGGCTGCATTAGAGCATGAAGCTTGTGCTTAACTGATGAATTCAGAAAAATGGGTTACGACAGCAAAAAGCACAAATCTTGTCAATGGGACACTCTTGGACATTTTTCCAATTAGATTCTTAAACCAAACAAGATTCTCTGGTTAAATAAGGTCTGACTTTTGAAGTCATGCTTATTTGTTCCAGTGTCTGCTACATCTTAAAGATTTAACATAGAAAAAGTATCACGCTCATCTTTGAGCGCTAACTCTCCTGTTGACCATTTGTGCATGATGTCACATCCTGCTCCATTCCAACTGGACGTTAAAAAGTGATGCCATGCAGCATGTTACGTAATGGATGTCTATGCTTAGTAAATACAAATGTCCCTTTGGTGAACTTAAACCTACACATCTAACCATAATTATCTGCTGCTGCAAATTGGACAATCTAACAAGGCTTTAAATGTCAGCTTTATCTATCAGCAAGTCATTATATGAAGCTTAAACCGTCATTTCTAACAAAAGCACGTCATGGGCTAACACTAATGCTGAAGTTAAATATATAAAATCCCTTCATGCCTGCTGCAGTACGCCTTTCAGATCACTTGCTGCACCCTCACTGGTAAAGAGCAGCTCCCTGCAGAGTGGTCAGAAGATGTGCAGGAAGCATTTAGAGGCCTGCTCTCAAACGAGGTCCTCACAACGGTCCGATCCTTCCACAGCTTGGCTAACATACTCTTGCTTATTCTGACCGTTGAGAATGGCAGGGAAACACCACCACTGTCATTTTTGATGTTCTTCAGGCTCATCAGGATGAATCCCACCCCCTCCAACGGCTCAAAGCCTGACCAACCAGACCACAGCGCATCCACTATACTGCTAACACAACGGCTGCATCAGACAGCCAGACGCTGACTGCTTGACTCAGTAGAGTCCAGAAAGAACAACTAAGGTGAAAACTCAAGAGCTTGCACCCATGGTCAAAACGCAGAGGGCCAAAAAAGACTAGTTAAGAAGATATATTTGGCTCATTTCAAGTATTTGAAATACTCCAGTTATAAGTGTAAAACCTCTTTTTTAAGAATGAATCAAGCCCTCTGATTTATCAAAGTTGCCCATCCTTGTTCTAAGTTGATTCACACTGGGTTTAGCTCTTTATTGTGTATGTTTTTGATCCCCCTGTCCAGCGGCCCACACAGGACCATTCAGAGTTGCTTTACAGTTTATCTGATGAGTGTAGGCAGAGGCAGGCTAATACTTCCCATTGACTTTCAGCTATTTGAGCTAAGCTAGTTAGCGGTGGGTGACCTTTGTTCGTCTCTTCCTTGTCACTGCACACAGAGTCTAAGAATTGTGTCTACCTGCTTGTCATGGACTTGGGAGGCTGGCAAGACACAAAAACAAAAAAAAAAAAACGTTGGACTATCGCTTCAATGTGGCATCATAGAATGAGGTGGATTTCTAACTTAAGGATCAGCACCAAATCAGTTATTGAGAAGTTTATCTAAAGTGTGATAATATGATGAAAATGAGTGGTTATTCAAAACAGACCACCTCTTCTCTCTGTCTGTTATCAGAAATACCAGCACAGACCGGTGACATCAGAGCTCTGTTAGCTCTGCGTTTGATCCGTCAGGGTGAACTCAAGGTGAGACCTCCTAAAAGTCACGCCGGCTGCCCACTGTGATCTCCACAGCCGGCGGCATGCGTCACCTGTCCTGGCTGTCACCAGTAACCCTGGGACGTCTCCGCGGTGACAGCCTCATTATAGTGATAACTCTGCAGGCTCCACACATTCCTGTTATGTTCCATGTGATGTTATGATGTGCGCCGGTCCAGTGATGACCAGAGGCTGCAGAGAGAGAGGGTGGGGGGGGATACTCTGTAGAACTTTTAACTCCTGAGCTGCAGGCAGAGACATATTTTATCCACATTGAGGCCAGAAGAAGACAAGGGAGAGGAAACCACAGCGGCCTCAGCTCATCAGCTCTGTGGTTTATCACTATGTGGCTAATATTTATCTAATACAGTCAGCACGCCAGAGTCTCTCACCTCCACTGCTAACAGGTCAGACGCTGCTGCTGTGCAAATGGAGATGAAGTTTAGAACAAGGGTTTGAAACTGTAAACTTGGGGGGGGGGGGGTGTAAATTTGACGGGACTGGAAGGAAGCAACTCTGCTCCCCCCTCCTTTCCTGTTAGGGTCCCTTATGTTTGCTCTTGGGAACAGTTGTTAGAAAGGGCTTCGTTATCACACTCAGTATAGAGTGTTGTAGGCCAATGCAGGAGTTAGCATCACTTTGGTTCCCTAGACTGCAAGCCCACTATGAGATTTTTCCCTGTGTTTTGGATCATTGCTGATAAGCCAGACAAACAAAAATTATGAAACGTACATGTTCTGCTCTTTGTGATAACCTTAATAAACAAACCAACTTTCCATGATGTTTTAAGCTTGAACATAATCGGTGAGAGTGAAAGCTATAACTAAGCTACTATGGAACTACAACATGGTGCTTCAGCATCAAAGGAACTACTGTAATTCCAATGTTTAACATCAACAACGTTTGAGATTTTCCTCATAATCGAGTGACCTGATCAAATTGGTCCTCATGGCTGTGGAAATAGTGTTTAAATAACTGAATACTGAAAAAGAAGCAGAAATGCTTGCTGTTGGGTCCTCGGTCATTTTAGATATTGATGTTTGATTTAATCAAAAGAATAGAAAAAAAATACATCATTACTTGAATGCTTGTACGCTCTGTGATATACCTGTAGCATCACGGTCTTTAACATTATGAAATACTAACATGCAACTTTTCTGTTGAATTAAAGAGTCGACTGTTTAAACCTCCAAATTCTGTATTCAGTTTGTGCTCATTGCGACTTAGTGTGTGACTTTCACTCACTTGTGCATACTCTCTATTTATTTTACACTTTGTAAGATCACTTATTTCTTCTTTTATCACTATCTTCATCTTCTCCTGGTCACCTCTTTCCTCTAAGCCACATCCTCCTCATATCAACTTCATTGGCCACAAAAGTAAAATATTTTGACCCTTTTTCTTTTACAGGGAATGTTAAAGAACCACAAAGACAAGAAACCTTTTTTTTAGTTTTCAATGCATTATTTGAAGCTCTGCCTTTAGTATTCTTTTTGTTATTATTATTAATTAGGTGATAATGTCGCACAACAACTTTGGCGGACTAACCAGACAGCCAACACAACCTCGCTACATGGCAGGACAAAATGTGCGGCTTTAAGGACCGCAAGACAACATGCAACGATATTAATAAACAACTTCCATGTCAGGCCAAGGCGGTATGCCTGTTGTTGCAGTTAGCATTGTGCTAGTTGTAACCTGCCTCAGCTCTAACTGCTAATGGTAAAACTGGGAGATACAGGTATTTATTTCATCAGTGCATCAATTACCTTGTGGACCAGTAGTCAGAAGTTTAGGTCGCTACAGGAGAAAAGGGTGCATTAGCAAAATGCATTGAGTGACCGAGCAAAGAACCTCACACACATCAAAGGTAAGTTTTTAAGTGTGTTGTATTGTATTGAAAGAAAAAAATGAAGTTGTAGAAAAATAAATTTAAAAAAAAAACAATTTTAGTTTTTCAGCTCTTCAGACATGAGATATCAACCACAGTTCTCAATAAATCAGTCTTTTTTTTTTTACAAAAAATAAAAATAATTACAGTCTCTGGATAAATCACAGTGTCTGTCTTTTGGGTTGGCTCGCCACGACCACTGAGGTCCTGTTCTACCTTTACAGACACAGGAAGAATCCCCAGAAGAAGAAGATGTCTTGCAGATCAACACAGGAATCCATACAAGGGAAAGAAAAAGACCCGGCCTATAAAGGCCAAAAACAGGGTTAACGTACTGTTCACATAAACAAAATATACTTTTAAATTTAAATAAATACATATAAACACACATTTTTGCATATACTTTGTAACACAGCTTCTTAACAATTATTTTAACCACTTTTTACTGTTAATTCAATGAACTGAATACATTTCTCAGTATTAACATGAGGCAAAATGGCTGAACATTTCTTTCCCTCTTTTTTCCCTACCGCTGCTCACTCTAAAAAAAAAAAAAAACAGAGCGAGGGTAAATGTAAACAAACACCATAATATAAAACATTTTTTTTCCACCACATTCATGAAAATAATGACTCATTGATCTATATTAACATTAGCAGAAACAGCACATTTCACTGCATTTATCAGAACAACTTCAGTAAAAGTTACTCACCAGAGGCTCACGGTTCACATACACACACACTCTGGGCACAGGGCACAATACACGGCTCTCATCAGTCCAGGATTCCACTTTTTAAGAGACAGGGAGGCGGGAGTTCAGTAATGTATAACCTTTACAATTTAGCAATGGATGTGGCTAATGACTGGAGCTAGCGCTGAAGCTAGCGCCGAGTTAGCGCCGAATGCTAATCAACACAACTCACGTTCTCCTCCGCTTCTGTTGCAAAACACACGGTCCGCTCATCTACCCACGGCAAAAAGGAAAGGCTCCGCTCTCTGCTCTGACGATAAAAGTGACTTAGACTTGGAATATCTGTCTCTCAGACAAAAACAGCTTAGTCCGCAGCAGGAGGCTAGCACACAGGTCGCAGACGATCCGGCAGAGAGAGGGAAAAAGCGGAAACACCCAGGCACGTACGCCCTGGTGGCGTCTGATTGGTTACACTATCACGTGAACTCCTCAGGTCACCTGAATCTTTTACACTTTGAGAAAGGCATTTTCGCCACACTTGCAATGAAATAAAATACTCCTTTTAAAACAGATAAATGAACTTGTGTGTGTTGATCTTTTTAATCTATTTATTAAAATATTTACGATTTTTAACCATAAATCCTATTTATTCATTTTATGCACGATCTTTTATCTGTCACATGAAAAAAAATATAAATTTATTAATTTATTGGTTTTAATTAATTAACTGGTGGACTGGACTGTTAATAAGGCCTAGTAACCTGGGTTACATAATGCATTTGCAGCCTAAAAGAGCCACAAGTGTTGTCCTCTCTTAAACTAATATTCCATAATCAGACATTGAAGCACATTAAGATATTACAAATATGTTTGCAGCAATCAATTAGAAGCACTGCCCACCCTGGTCCTGCTTCAGACGGATATATTCCTCAGTTGTCTCCACCTTTTAAACATACAGATGTTTACTCTCGTCTTATTCCTCCAGCTGTTGTATTTCTTCTGTCTTCCTGTTCTTTGGTTGTTCAGCTGTGTAGGCAGTCGTTAGCAATGCCGGAACAACCACTTTGCTGGCAAATGCACACAATTGGATCGGCCTCCATGACTGGCCGAAAAGCAGGCGCTAGGTGTGCCAATGGAGGTGCTTTCCCTAACCTGAGCCCTTGTTGGCTAGAAAGCATGTGTCCTTTGCTAGACTTTCTTAAGGCTGAATGCTGAGCCAGGAGGAGGCACTGATGTCTTAGTCAAGTCCGCTACACAACTCAAATAACATGATCCTAACAGACTGTTGTTTTTTGGAGCCATTGGCATAAAAATAAACTCTATGCTGCAGCTTTAAGGACAGGTCATGGATACATGTTATTCACAAGTTACCGACAGGCTGCTAAATGAAAGTTTGTGTTTAATTAGACTTGATTTGTCCATCTGTTTCTGCAGATACACACAGTCCTCATCACCGGTCTGACAGCCTGCACTCTTATTTAACCAAACATGAAAATCCAGGGACACATTCATTTGACTGTGTTATTAAATCTGGTCCATATTTCAGCTTTTTAATTACACTTCTGAGTGGTCTCAGCCCGGTAACAATATGAGCCCTGTGGATGCCCTATGACCTGAATGAAAAAGAATCTGATGAGGAGAAGCTCTCTTGAAAGGAACAGACTGAATATTACTTTTTTTTTCTTTTTATTTAATACAGATGCAGTCTGAAGAGACACAGATTGAGGGTTTATTATTAAACCTAAAGAAATGTCATTCAAAGACGGATGAATTAGGGACTATTTTAAGGTGTGGTTTAATACAAACCGAGCTGCCCTGGTTGATTGTGATTCTAATTACAGGACCGTGCATGTAGAACTAAATGTTAAAGGGATAGTTCAGTATTTTTGAAGTTGGGTTGTATCAGGTACTTGACAGTCAATGAAGTGGCTGAAAGGGCAGCACTGAACCTTTAAGGAGAACGAGCTCAGATGGGCGGAAAAGTACACTGCTGTTAATGAGTACAGCTATTTTGTGTAATTGTGAGTTTAACATTAACAAGCAACGGCTCTATGTTGGGTAGAAGGTCTTACTGAGCAAAATATTTCAGAGTGCTTTATTTGAACAAAAACAAACAAACAAAAAAAACAAAGGATGTAAATTGTTGACAATATCTTGCTTGTGCAGCAAGTTTACATGCTTGAAAAAGAGAAAGTAGTATAAACTTATTTAATCCTACCCCTTTTATTACCAAGTACTACAGTCAACATTTTCATTTCTCCATATTTATAATATTTACAACATTCACCATCTATTCAGGAACCAATGGTCTTTGTAATATATTGACTAAAATATATTGTGAGCAACTTATATACAAATGTACACATAATATTTCACCGATATATAATACTTAATTTCCATATATATAATACTTAACTTTATCAGGAAAGTTCGTGGGTGCAGGCTTTCAGATAAAAGATAAAGCCCGGTAATGGTAAACCCATGCATCAGCAGGAGCTTCATTGTCACTTATCACTCATATTAACTCATATTGAGGAAAAATAAGGTGCTCGAATTTTTTTTCACCCAATCGTATATTCAATTCAGCATGGTTTTGTGGCTTTTTCTTACATAAAACCCAAACAATTACGGTCTGAGTATTTTTTTTTTCTTAAAGGTGCAGTTCTGCTGCGAGCCCCTTCAGCTGATTCACTGACTGTTGTAAAGTAGCTGATACAGCCCAACTTCAGATAAAGTGAACTGTCCTTTTAAGGCGAACACATAAATCCACTCCCAGTGTAATGTTGGCTATTCAGTGTGTTTAAAGAAAAACTGACACATGCACAGGGAGAACAGTCAAACTAATCTCCCCCCTAAGGCTGGTTCATTTGAGAACTACTGATTAAAACATTTTAATGCCAAAATTTGAGATGCTGTATCTCTAAGGCGTAAAGAAATAAGATGAATTTCTTTACTTTGACATTTCTTTTTCCCTCTTTGAAGCACCCTGTATTTCACACTTTAAAATGGTCCTTTATGTAAAGCTTAGGTTTGTATATAAAGCAGATAATAACTAAAAGTAGATAATAACTGTGGGTTGAACTGATTCAATTCTGCAGCTTTTGGCCTTTAAATAAGATTAGATAACACTAAGAATAAAATCCTTTGACACCACTTCACCTGCAATTCTGTATCTGTAAATGTACCATCCATTTGTTCAGCCTATCTACCTTATGCAACACATACCACTGAGAGCACACTTTAATCCAAAGCAGTATAAATAAGATAAATGAACACAGACTGTCAGCGACTGTAGCCTTAGAGGGAATAAAAACTGAACTCTGTGAGCTTTAGAGCAGCTCTCCACCATCTGAACCGACTAAAATAAGCTCAATAAAGCCGAGCTGGAGATAAAATCATCCTCTAAGCTGATCTTTTTTCCCTCCGTGGGGCTCCAGGAAGGTTATATTATTAAGAGATTGCGATCTTGCAGCTGCCATCACCTTGCATAGCAGCAGTGCATCTTTCATCCAGTCTATCCAGGTACTTTCCATCCATACGGCTCAAATTAAATGTGCTAATATCATCTCCTGGACTGCTTATTTGGTTATTTGAGGTGAAACGGAGTGCTGTGAGCTTTTTATGCCGTCATACGGGCTGATATACGAGTCGGTCATTGTCAGAGAAGCTCCTCTTTTACTAGGTCCCTGTCCTTGAAATTTATGGCTGCTCTCAAATCTGTTCACACTCCAGCGCTCATGGCCGGACGGTCTGACACACTCTGTGTGTGTTTATGGCGCCCCGTTATTCACCAGGGTCAAAGTGTCCGTTTCACTTGACTGACATCTGCTCGGGCCAATAATTAATGACTTGGTAATTGATGTGCTGGTGGTATGGCCGAGGAGATTACGGGGAGGGAAGGTCGGTGTGTGAGGCATGCTAATGCTAACAAGAGCTCACTAAATAACCTCTGCAGCACACTGAGAACTGTACATCAACTTAAGCTTCCATGAAGTGATTTATATTCAAGTTTCTGCAGCTTTTTATACAGTGAGCACTCTTTTGGGAAGTGATTTTAACACCAGTCTCTGGTGCTTTCACTCAGTGAGTAATTCTGTTTGCTGTCTTGATAAAAACACTGAATCTGTGAGAAATATTTGATTTAATAATCATTTTTAAACTCCACTTGAACAATCAGATGGCAGATTTTAATAGGCAGCTGGTGTTTATTTGTTGACTACTTAAAAGCAAAAGTTTGGTCATCAGTTTTCCTTTTGGTCATCAGTTTGGCACAGTGATGCAGCATGCAGTGCACGTGCCTCACATCAAGGAGCGTGCATGTTCTCCCCGTGTATGTGTGGGTTCTCTCCAGGCATTTCGGGTTCCTCCCACAGACCAAAAACATGCCCACTATGCTGATTGGTGACTTCAGATTGCCTCTAGCTGTAGGTGAGTGTGTGAATGCTTGTCTGTCTATCTAAGTGTGATAGCAGGTGACTGGCACAGGGTGAACCCTGCCTCTCGTCCAGTGTTAGCTGGGATAGGCTGTACTGATTACATTTGGGAGGTACAAGGTCAAAGGCCAAGTTCAGCTGGTCCTCCTTTCCCTGTAAGATTTCTTTGAATCACTCTTCCACAAAAACTACCCTGGTCCTTCTGAGGTAAACACCTTAGAGAAGCTTAATCTGTCAGGTGGTAGTTCTACCTTATAAAAAAGGAATAGTGTAAAAATCACTTGATGGTAAAGACCCAAAGTAAGTTTGACTGATGATATAATGGTTTTCACCCCTGGGCACTTGGAGCCTGGAAACAGTGGTTTATGTAAGTGTTCAGTCAACTCCTTAAATCTCACATCCAATAGCCAATCACATTAGGCCATCTCATTGAGAGGAAAATTAACAGAAGAAGTCAAAGTTTAGACTTTAAATCTGACTTGAAAGGAAAACTTCACTGATAGGTTTTAATTCTCTGGCAGAATTATGACACCAAGCTCATAATTCTTTTCATTCACCCTTGAGGCTAAAAGTAGGAGACAGCTTTTTATGGCTTTCATAGAGATTTTAGAATGACAAGAATTGAAAACATACTTTCGTGCTCACAACACCAAAATAAAAAAAAGAGACTGATACCTGCTTTAAATTCCACTGTGACAAAAATTACTCTTGGGCACATATTTTTCTCCAAGACCCTGTGGGTCCTATTTTGATGGCGTGAAGAGCACTGCCTAAAAGAGGTGGCACACGGTGGTTTGGGGCTGTTCCTGTCTATATTTTGTTATTTTGAGGATTCATGTTCTGGCAAAGCCAGGCGCAAAAAAGGATGGATTATATGCCTTGATTATACATGGGTGTGTTTAAGGCGTAACAGATTAAACCAACAGATCTGCTCTCATTCCCTTTAAATCTGTGTGCACTGATTCCTCTCCTTTTATTGTGTTACTTTAGTCAAAGAACACACAGAACATTGTTTGATCTGTTAATGCTCAGATTATAGTGCTTTTTAATTGACGAATCCAGAGCAAAAGAAACGAAACGATCCAAAAGTTGAGTCAGACACTCCTGCCTCATTAATTATTAAAATCTTTCATTGAAACAAACAGGATCAGACTTCTTTATGTTTATGATAGATTTGTTTAATAAACACCAAACAACTGTTTGCTTTAGAAGTTTATTTTCTCCTTTTCCTGCAGGAATCGTTGGCTCTATTCCATATTCCATGCATAAAACACACCTCACAGCCTGTATTATTATCTGAGCATAATTATTGATAAGATTTATTTGTCTGTAAACAAACATTAGAAATGTAGCTCTGTGCTTCAAGCAAGTCTTTAATCCTATGCACACTATTACACAACTACTCTTATATTTTAGGGTAGATGAGTGCTGCTTTGCATCATGTGAGTTAAACAAGCCCAGTAAGGTGTGTTTTGAACTCGCAGATGTGTGCCAGTCTCTCTAATGCACCCTTAAAATAGCAGAAACACTCTGCGCAGCAAACTTTAGACTTCAGACCAGGTATAAGGAGGTTTAAGCACAGTCAATTTCTACATCCTGAAGTTAGGAACATGGCAGCTTTGAGCCTGACAACTTCTTATTTTCAGACAAACACACTCCTTGGCGCAAAGGGGAGCAATCAGGCAGAAATTCGGGAGGACACCTGCACTCCATACCAAAACACTTAACGCCGGGCACACAAAAGGGCCCATGTCTTTATTTTTATAGCAGTGGAAAGTGAATTCGACTGCAGGCAATGCCATGCACAAAAGAAGTGATCAGCCAGATAGCCAGATCACTCCGGGACAACAGCCTCTGTACCTGAGGCTTGCAGACATAACCGCTAGAATACCAGCACTCCCATCGAGTGATTTCAATCTCCAGAAGCAGTGAACCTGAAACACCTTTATCCCATTTCAAAACCCCCTGGGAGCAGATAGTAAAGGTCAGTCATGTGACAGGGTCACTGAGTATAGCAGCCGCCAACATTTTTCACATGAGCAGAGCTAAGCTAGGCTAACCTGCCAACAGGCTTCAATGGAACTTTTCATACATAGACATCAGAGAAGTTGTTGTGGTCTCATTAAACTTTGTGCCAGGGAGCACTGAAAGAGTTAAAAAGTACGAAGAGAAATCAGTATCTTAGTTGGATCAGCGGTTAAATGGAGGGATTATTTTCTGATTCAGCTGCTGACTGTGAGTCACAATAACAGGAGCAGGCTGTCTATATTCATGAGCGCTCAGTAACACAGCTGTCAGACAAGTCCTCCACATTTTTGTGGATTGCTCTCCTACTGTTCATGTATCCGTGTTCTTAGCAGAATCCAGAGATTTGGAGAGCTAAATGCAGGCCGATGTCTGACAGTGAGACTCTTCACTTTGGTTTGTTATTAAACTCCATCACACTGAGAAACACATCAGTCCTGCTGTTTTTCAAGCTTGTTCCCTTCAAAAACACTCATGGTAAAGGCAGATATGTAACATCAAATCCATTTTAAATCCACTAACTTCACTTTTGGAGAGTCAGCATTCAAGACTGATGACAAAATATAATCCCTACCACATTTTTAAGGGGAAAAAAGTTACTCTGTCCTTATGAACCCCCTAAAATTTTGTAAAAATGTTCTTTTTCAGAAGCGTCACAATCCACCTCTGCTATGTGATAGCTAAATAATTCTCGTGCTTCGTCACGCTCCAGCAGCTGATGTTGCTCTTTTAACTGTGAGTAAGTTATTCTTGGGTAGTACATGTATAACTGGATTGAATACTGTGTGCATGCTAAAATATTTTGTTTTTATTAATTCAAAGTAATATTGAGGAATTTCATGCTGAAGGCAGCTTTTAACAGCTCTCCATAAAAAACAGACAAGCACTTCACAGCAAAGGTTCATACAGACGTGTTCCTGGGCTTTCATAATTAACAGATTACTGATGATCCACTGCTGTCCATCTCATCCGAGTGCATTTACGCACTCGTATCAGTATTGCCAAGTCCGCATATGATAAGTGACTTTGGGCTTGTTTTTCTCCAAAGTCGCTTGGAAATCTCGTGAGTTGTGAGTTGCAGTTTTTGGGCTTGTTTTTTACTGTGTTGTTGCTTATTTGGGCTTGATTTTCTGTCTGTGTGAATTCCCTCAGATTATCTCCCAGCTCCCCACAATAAAGCAAAACACAAGTTCAGTAGAAGTACAGTACAAGTACAGTTTCCTGGTTTTTGCACACACTCACGCACACAGCGCATGCACGACTACGCTAGAGCCATAATTGCCAGGTCCACTTATTATAAGTGACTTTGGGCTTCTTTTTTTTATAGTTGCTTGTAAATATTGGCAGTTGTGGGTTGTGTTATTTTGGCTGGTTCCAAAAGTGCAGTAGCTCATTTGGGCTTATTGTGCCCCCAAAGCCAGGAGGGATCTGATGAACACTCTTCTACCAAAATAAACTCAATTCAGAAGTTACACAATCTATTTTCTCCCACTCTAAACACAAATTTTACTATAAAATGATGTTGCCACCAAAAAGAAATCCTTATAGCCAGAGTTAAATGTATTTCTAATGGAGCTATTACTGTTTTCACCATAATAAAGCTGCAGAGGATCAACATAAAACCTAGGTAAAAGCCTGACTATGTCTGTTTGGTTACAAAAATCAAGGTCAGACAGACTGTTCAGTGATAACAAAGTTATAAATAACAGTAGCCCACCCCTTCACTTCTGTATAAAGAAAAGAATGTTCCACCTCCAAATAAGAGGATGGTAAATAAGTAAATTAAGAGATAAATAAGAAAAAATGTCACTGTAAAATGAAATGTATTGTAGATGAAAATCAAAACACGCTTTATGTAGGTTTCTCTTTGGAATCGACCTGGTTGCTTATTTCAGTAGAAAAATCTGGCAACGCTGACTCGTATGCTGTTACGAGACGGCACCAATCAGTGAACAGTTTGCTCCTGTCTGATCTACTCTCAGATAAAATAAGAAACATAAGAACAGATGATAAAACAAAGTTTTGTCTCTTTTTTCACCTGTTTTTCATCCAGTTTTCACAGACTGAGAACCTCTGATTCAGCTGTAATCTCAGTCTGCTGGAGCTTCTGTCACTTTAAGGCCCCCTTCCTTGACGAAACAATAGGACAGTAGGACACTACACTAGTAGGCATATTCTAGGTGGCCAAGGGAATGAGCCATTTCAAACAGTTACTAAGGCTGGAAATGGGAAGACAGAGAGAGGTCCGGAAGCGGTGCAGTTTTTGTCTTATCAGACATATCAGACATATAACTCACATTTCATAGCGGGTAAAACTCAAAAAGTATAATATGACCTCTTTAAAAGTCAAAGGCTCTAAATAGTTGTGTCTTATGCTCCTCATGGATACGTTTTCATAACATAAAGATCAAATCCTGAAATTTCAAAGCATGATCTATTTCTTCACCGTAAATCTGCACCTTAACGCTGCTTAGTACATCTGTCTAAAAGGATTCCAGTGTGTGGGCTGGTGTGGAAAAGAAGATTTGTGAGTGCATGCACATGTTTTATGAAGCCTCTGTGTGTGCACACTGTAGGTGCATGAAGTGGGTCTGCAACCTTTTGCTCTGGATCTATTTTCAGACTTCTGTGAGTCACTTAAAAGAATTGTCGAGTTAAACTCAAACAGCGAGGAAACCTCCCAGTGACTCCTCTGTGTGCCTCCCCTCTCATTAAACCTTTATCTGTCATTACTCTGCCCTTAAAGCTCTCTGTTCAAACACACAAGACACTAAGACCAGAGCCATCTTAATGCAGGTGTTCTGTCAAGTTCACAAGCGACACCATGTTTCAAAAAGATGGCTGCCCGCGAGCGAGGCTTTTTTGTAAACGTGCGGATGAAGTCAAACTGTCGGCAGCCGTAATGGACTGGAATGTTAATTGAGACATTTATCATGATGTTGAATCAAAGCTTTTACACGGACACGGCTAACGGCTGCCTGGACCTGCCCAGCCCCCGCCAAGAGTCCTGAGGGCATCGTCAAAGAGCGGCTCATGCCGAGGTTCTGTTTCAACATCCTGCCGGGGAGCCGGGGCCTTCGGGGGGTTTCTCTCCCTGCTCCACCCGCTGCAAATGAAAAATGAAAAACAACTTAATAGGACTAATGAAAAGGGAAGGACTACTTTCATAAAATTGTGACAGAGGCATAAGATGATGAAGCTGACGGGAATTTGGCGAACACACACGCACATAGAATCTTAAAGTGCGTAGCAGGTAGTCTGCACATAAATCACTATCCTGTAGCGAGGAGATCAGAGGTGAGGCAAAGAAATGAAGACCACATGGAGATGAATCTAAAGGAAATCTGGTGTTTCAAGAAAGAAAGTAAAACCTTAATCTAAATATAGTTATCTTAGCATAAAAGCAAGAACCTGAGCAAATCAGTTTGGGTTCAGATTTGATCTTCAGTTTCTCTAAACTTTCTTGATTAAACTATGAACTTGTTTTGGTTTTGCTTGAATACCTATCACAATAGTATTTCCTGAACATACTAATACAAATTCATATGATGCAAGATCAAGCCAACACTGCAGAGATTTTATTTAGCTTTTTATCAACAGCTTTTAACCCTTTAACTCCTTTTGTATCATATTTGATACAAACTTTTATGATACCTCTATCTAATCAATATGATCAACAAATTACTATAAAAAGAAGATGATAAATGATAAAAAATGTCCTCAAGTGGATTATCAGTTGCTAAAAACACCAAATGAGGTAAAAAATATATATATATGTTAAATTTTATGGAAATTTGGATTTTTCAGGATTTCAGTAGAAAGTTAAATAAACATTTCAGCTCCAAAAAATTAGAATTTTCTGGCTATTATTTGTGTTTTCAGGCATTACAGTGTTAATGACAGATGACAGCTGTTTATTTAAAGTTGTTTACAGCTAAAACAAAACACAGGGGTAGAGGATGTGATCATACATCCAGATTTGATTAGGACTCTCCAATCAAGTTCTCAGTACCAATGCATATTTGGGGTTACAAGATACAGCTCATAGTTTCCCCCAAAAGCCTAAAAAGTCTGAAAGACACCAAACTGCACAAAAACAGCCCAAATATATCATCAGTATTGAGGTCTATCATGCTGTTTTAACAGCTAAAGTCTACTGTAAAAACATGCTGCCATTCAAAGCACACACACATGGAAAAAAGCTCTGATTTGTCTGTTCATGTGTCAATCAATCTCAGCATGCAGCTGCATATTGGCTTGCCCAGTTTATCACACAGACAGCTGCGTAACAGCAGGTAGAATCATGCTCAGGAGGGGATATCAGCATTTTCTGCAGAGCTTCATGTGACACAACTCCCTTCAAAAATAAAAAACAGGAATTTGTGTCATGTTGCAAACACTGCAAGAGACACCTTTTTAACTTGGCCCATGCTGCTAAAGGCTGAGCGCAGATGCTGTCGACTGGAGCTTGGTAAGATGGATCCAGCCACACTGCAAGGTTAAGCTTCCCAAAATTTGCATTTTCAGTTATCTAAAATGGCATTCACGTTTGGACAGAAGGCCAAAATGCACAGAAAACTGCCTTCGTGTGGATACATTCTTAGATAACATTCTTCAGGCCGTCAAAATAGGGCCCGTAGCTCTTCCTGTCATTACAGAGCTTTATCTGTTATTGCATTTATAGATTGAGAACAAATTGGAACATCTCAGCCAACATTGTGGTTGTTTCTTCACTGTTTAACATTTATTTAGAAGGCAATAAAAGTACCATCCAGACCGAGGAGCTCCTGCTTCTGCTGTGTACTTTTCTGATCATAAATCACAGAATTTGGACTCCATAATTACTGCAGGTTTTTACATGCCCCAGTGTTGTGAACAGAGTCAAACAAATGTCAATCAAAATCTGTCAGCCACACGCACAGTCTCTCAGAACAGCCTAAACTTTGAACTCTTTGGTATCAATAAAGTTTTATTACAGTCCTTATTCTCAGAGAGGCTTTTAACTTTGATAACATGGTTGTTTTGTCACTGCTGTTCAAACTCTTGTCTGTTCAACAATCCACTCACTTATACTGAGTAGTTTGAGTGTGTTTTGAGTTCCCCTTTGGTGATTTCAAAAGTTATCTCTGGCCAAGTATTTCTAAAACAGATGTCTACATGCTCCTCGGTGTTCCTGCAGGTTTGTGTGTTCACTTCAGGGCTTGTAAGGCCTCTAACAGTCATAAATACTGGTGTTTTGTTGTTAAAGGTTAAACATTGTTCTTTTTGTACCTCGGTGTATGTAAATGTTTCTAAGATGAGGCTAGGAGCTTTGAAAATGCCACGTAATTATGGCTGGAGATCCGTGACAACAGGCGTGTTGGAAAAGAATCCGTCTCACATCTCGGCTCATAATGAGCTCCGTGTTTTTGCTTACAGCTTCATCAGGCTGCCTCGTAATGACACACAGGTTTTGCCCATTAAAAGCTAATGAAATGAAGAAGATTGTTTTGCACCAGTGCAGTGTTCCTGCTTCTTAAGCTGTAGATGTTATAATAATGAGATTTCTTTTCTTCTTCATCTTCTGTTTCCCTCTTTAGTTCAGCAGAATGTCTTGAGTCTGCTCTGACAAATACCTGCATCACAGCTGCCAATTAAAAAATCACAATGATCTTTTCGCCTGGTGTGTTTGATGATACCTCATTTCAGCCATTTATTTTGATTAAACTGCTGATTCGTCTTACTCTTTCATTGACTGACTTCTGTTCATTATGTTGTTTTTGGAAGACTTCGTGTGGCTCTATTCTCACCAGTCATGTTTCATTTTCCTTCAACATGGCAGCAGTTGATTCAGGAAGAGTTCATGTTTCTCAGGTCTATTAAAGGATTAACATTTGTTACAACTTGGCCCAGTGGGGAAAAGGGAACATAAATAAACCAGGTTTTAAATGGTTTGAAATAAAGTTATTTATTATTACAGAAAAAGGAAGAAATGAGGTCAAAAAGGGCAAACTAAGAAACACTAGAACACTATTTATTTTCATATTTATTTTCATTTTTTCATTATTATTTGTTTGTTTTTACTTTACTTTATTTTATGTAAGTTTATCATTTATTATTTACGTATTTATTTTTAAAAGTCATTTTTATTTCATTCATGTATGTACGTATGTGTATTCCTCTAGGTTGTATGGTTATGTATATGTATATGTGTATGTATATGTATATTTCCCATTATGATTACGGTTATTGCTCTTATGATTCTTTTTATCTGTTCTTTTTATAAATCGGGTAGTTGTTATTTACTTGTCTCACTGCTTATTCATTACCTCTGCCAAGGAGGTTATGTTTTTGCCGGCGTTTATCTGTCTGTCTGTTTGTGTTCAAATTAACTTAAAAAGTTCTGAACGGATTTGGATGAAATTTTCAGGAACTGTTGGAAATGGGATATGGAAGAACTGATTAAATTTTGGGGGTGATCCGGATCACCGGGCCAGATGGGACCATTTTCCCCAAAGTGGACCGAAGCTGCTTGGCGGAGGTCTGCGCTCTCTGAGTGCTTTTCTAGTTTATTTATGTATTTATTTATTATTTACTTATTTATTTTTTGTATTGGTTGTTCTTCAATTTCATTCGTCTGTGCTATCATGATTATGACCAACTTTATTATTTCTGTAAGTTACATGATTCACCAATGCCAGGATGCACTCATTCATTGTAACAAGTGGAAAAACTGTTGTAAATTAGGTCAAGTGACTTTTAAAGTTTTATAAGGACTTTTAATTCAACATTCTAATTGAAGACTTTATAAGGCCTTGTAATTCAGAGATCGTATTAAAATATTTAGATACTTTTCAACACTTTAAAAGCCTATTCAAGAATTTAAAAAAAGAAAATCAAAACAGTTTAAGACTTTGAGATGCATCATAATTCAACCATCGATAAACAGACTTTTAAAACCTTTTAAGATCTTATCTATAAGGCCTTGTAATTCAGAAATCTTATTTGAGACATTTAAAGACTTTTTAAGGCCCTAAGATTCAAAAATTGTATTTTAAGACATTTCAAAGCATTTAAAGGCTTGTAACTTAACATCCTTGTTAAAGACCTTTTTAGACTTTCCAAACTATTTCAGGCCTTGTAATTCAAAAATTCATTTAAGACTTTATAAGGCCTTGTGTTTAAGAATTCTCATTTAAGACTTCTGAATGCTTTTTAAGACAGTTTAAGGCCTTGAAATTCCAAAATCATGTTAAAATCTTTTCAATACTTTAAGGCTTTTTAAAGCTGAATGATTCCAGGATGTAATTCAAGACTTTACATTTTTATAAGGCCTTACAATTCAACAATCGATGTTTAAAAGAAATTAAAGCTGCGACTCTGAGGCTAAACAAACCAAACTGATGAGTTTCTGGGACAAAGGCAGGCTGAGTTTCAAAGGTGACCTTTGTGTTCCAAAACTTGCCCATTAGAACAGAAATATGGAGACACTTTCAGCCAAAGATACTGTCGAGTTAATTTCCCTTTTTGTCCCGGTATCATTGCCCGCCCCTACTCGCTCGGGGCCTGGAGACCAACAGAGAACACTGGACACAACTCAGCTTGCTTCATGTTACTCCCCCCTTTATTGATCAAACTTCAGTTGAGGCAACAGTGGCAGTAGTAGTAGCAGTAGCAGGTTGATAACCTCAAAGAAAATATGCAAAGAATCAGGCTGTCATTAAACAAATTCAAACCAGTTTCCTTTTTAATGCCTATTTTTGAGAAAAATGTTAAATAAAATAATGAACTAAGCATATGTATTAATATTATACTTTCTTACATTTTAAAATGGTTTAAATCAATTAACTTTGCAAAATTAATAGGTTTTAAACAGTTTTAAATTTAAATTATGCCCTCTCATTTTAATACATGCTTTATGCTTAAAGATTTAAACTAATTCATAATTTTAACTCAAACTAATACATTTTAACGTATTTTTTAACTACTTTAACAATTAAAATGCATTCAGACTTAATGTTAATGATAATAGTCTGTACTGGAATCAAATTAAACAATCTCAATCTAAATCAGATTGCCTAAATGAGTTTAACTAATGTAAAGAGATAAAGCTTAAAATATCAGACCTCAAGTCACCATTGTCACTAAGTCAATATTTAACACTAAATTTCAAATTAACAGTGCTTAAATTATCAGTTAACACACATTTTTAATCTCTCAGTCATAAATTTAAACCTATCATTTCCTTCAATTAAATAAAATTAAGGTTTTTCACCACTGACGTCTCTGAGGTCTCCTTGCAGTCATGCTACCAAACATTCTGTCTGTGTGACAGAAGAGTGACACACCTGATTCTGAGCCTTCTTATTGCCTTAGCTCTACCCTCCCCCTCTCTACCTGCACTGAGGAGCCTGGTTTTTGATCCTGCAGTCAACTACCAAATAAATTAAACTATGACATTAACAAAAGCATGAAGTCTTTAGAATGTCTTAACAGATACAACCTTTTTATTCAAAACCGTACAACTGCACATGGATAAAATGTTGCTGTGTATTATTTAATCCAAATAGATTAAAACTAGGCCCAGCATTATGGGATGCATCAGCCACGGTGCCTGAGTCTCTTTTGTTCTTAATGCTTCAGCCACCATTTTGATTATAATGATATTCTGCTAATGTAGCTTTGATAGTACTATACCAGCATGAAAACAGGTCAGAGGTGAAAAAGGTGGGAAGGATATGACCCCTCTAGGGGGGTCTGGGGGCATGCCCCCTTGGGAGAAAATTTTGAACCTTTCATAGTTGAAAGCATCAATCTGTCTGATCAGGGAGGAAAAAAATGAATCATCATGTGGGCCCTATCTTACACCTGATTGGAGAAAACTGTGATGTTAGAACTCTTCTAGTGTAACAACCATCCCTGGTCTCCCCTAAATCAATTTAAATAAATCCATAGTAAGCCTATAGTATTTTGAATTACTAGTGTTTGGTTATTTTCTTACATAAAAACTAGAGGGAACCTCCGCAATGCCTCTGCTGGCATTGCAAGGGAAGCTGGGAAAAGTAGTGACATAGGCTTGAAAAACACTGATGTCAGTTTGCAAATAAACTACAATACCCATAATGATGTAAATGAATAGGATTTGCTATTATAAACTTCAATGTTTTTTTGTGATGTCAATCTGGATTGGATCAGCACCAAAATTTAATGGCTTCTTCCTTGGACCAAACCACACCTCTGGTAAAATTTTCATGTAAATCCATCCAGTAGTTTTTGCATAATCTTGCTAACAGACAAACAGACAGACCCTTGCAAAAACATAACCTCCTTGGCGGAGGTAATAATCCAGCTCATTCAGATCTGAGAATGCACAGGTTATTGTCTTTATTTTGGGAAACATTAAGAAAGAATATAGTAAACCCACTTCGAGTAAAAACATCAAAAGAAATAGAGAGAGCTTTTTTGGACCGTTTTGTTTTAATCGCTCAGCTGGACTTAAGTCCTTGTGACAGACTTCATCTGTTTCTAACCAAAGACTTCAAACAGAACAGCACAGATTTATGTCTGCCCATAAAATTAAGAATTAAAGAATGAAAGGGTGATATACGGTTTCTTTTAATAACTCCCCATAAAGTCAACATCTATCTTGTCTTTTACAATCCCTTTATTTACTTGCTCCTTTGGTCTTCTAAAAGTTTTTATTGTTTCATTTTTAACATCGAAGAGGACATATAATGGAAAACACAGTTTTTATTCTTGGGTATATTTTGTATTAAAATGCCCAAATATACCCACGTTTTAACCAACCAACCTTTTCCTGCTGCTCTGTTGGTATGTAGCTGTCAATAACTGGTCAAATTTGTGAACCTGTTTTTTTTTTTTTTTTTTTTTTTTTTAAAACTTTCCTATTAAAAAGGTGTTTGCAATTGTTGAGGCCACAGGATGAAACACATGTGTCAATGATCGTTGTTATTTGTACCACAAGTGTTGCTGAAGCTCTTTAATTTCCTCAAGATTCTATTATTACCTCTGCCAGGGCGGTCATGTTTTTGCTGGCACTGTTTTCGTCTGTTTTTATTTGTTTGTGTGCAAAATAACTCAAAAAGTTATCAACAGATTTTGATTACATTTTTATGAACATTGGCCGTTGGCACAAGGAAGAACTGATTAGATTTTGGTCGTGATACGATCAGGATTCAGAACAGGGAATATTTTCAATGATTTTCTAAACAGTGAGAGATAAGATGGTTTTCACAATTTCACGAATACCTCTTCTAACACAGTAAAATCTGCATCAACAAATTAACACTATCAGATTCAATATTAACACTTCTTAAGTGTCTTTTATTTATGGGTCCCCAGTTCGCAGTGTTGTTTTCACTCTTTTTGGAGAGCTGGTACTCTTATCAAGTGTAATTATTGAATTTCTGGAGTTAAAATTCAAACCTTTGTAACACCTAACAGTGTGACTTTTGATCAGCACTTCTATGTAACAATCAATCAATGAATCAATCTTTATTTGTACAGCGCCAATTCATAACAAGTGTTATCTCAAGTCTCCTAATGATAGAGCAGGCTGAAGACAAACGATTCATTTTATGGATACACATTTATGCATAGATACATACAGTATGTGCATAAATAAAATACACATATACATACACATACAAACATCCAAAACCAACATGAATTCATCATGGCATCAAGAAAAAAACCTCTGTTTAGCAGTAGGAAATCTTGAATGTGGATCCCAGTCCCAGCTTATGTAGTGTTAAGAAAGTTTCAACATTTTTACCAATAACTTTGCCAACACAGTAAAATCTGCATAGACAATTAACACTAGCAGAGTAAACTTTAACACTTCTTAAGTGTCTTTATGGGTCCACACCACAAAGTGTTGTTTTCACTCTTTTTGGAGAGTTGGTACTCTAATCAAGTGTAATTGTGACTCTTTCTGGAGTTAAAATTCAAAACTTCTTAACATTTAACAGTGTGGCTTTTTTTATCATCACTTTTATTTCGTTTTAGGGGTGCACTCTCCGAGTATATTTTTGACTTTTTGAGTTTTAACGCTATATTAACTCTGCAAAGTGTTAATATTGCTGCATTTTTTGCTGGATGATTGACTCTACAAGTGTCACTTTCAGGTTTGGAGTTCATAGTGAAAAGTTCAGAGGTCAAGATCATACAGTGGCACCTATTGATTACAATACATCTATGCATGTACATGTATTATATATTTAGACAGAAGCTGTTTTTTGAACCAGGCTGTAAAGATGTGTATTAAGGCTTAAAAACCCTCTTTTCCCACATACAATCATTAAGTTGTCAGGTTTCTGCAACCAGCCTCAAGTGGACACTCGGGGTACTACAGCTTTTGGCACTTCCACATTGGTCTTCATTTTCAGGTGGATGTTGCTTCTCACTAAGGTCAAGGAGGTATTATCAGTAAAACATTGTAAAAGTCTCCTCTGATAATCAAATGGCTGAAGTCACATGGCTTTGTCCATTTCTTTCTGCAGACAACAGTTAAACCATGCTATAGACTCTGAGGGCACTGCCTCATACAGTTTGTTGGTCTGTCTCAAGGAGAAATATGGAAAGCTAGAACTAGTAGACTTAAAAAATGTTACTAGTAAAAACTCAAAGCTTTATTTGTAGTACTAGTAACACAAAATTGTGTATTAGGTGATTTTGCTTTACTAGTAAAGTCTAGTCATGCACTAGTGCGTTAAAGATCTTTACTTTAAAAAATAAATGTCTACTAGTACTACTATTTAACCCAAAATATCTCACTAGTAGTACAGTAGACTGTTTTTAATCTACTAGTAGTACTAGTAAAACCAAAAGATTCACTAGTAGTACTAGTAGACCTTAGGCAAATGAAGAAGGGGTTGAAACCAAATCCAGCACCCTGATTGGTTGTAATATTTTTGGATGCCAATGGGAAGCCAGAATTAGCTTTTCCCCGACCCTTATTAGCATATAAGGCTTACTAGTAGTACTGAGCATATTTAAGTCTACTAGTCATACTAGTGACACTTTATGCTTCACTTGTAAAGTCTACTCGCACACTAATGCCCCTTCGTCCCCTGAATTGCCCCTTGGGGACAACAAAGACTTACAAACAAACTAGTTGACTTATATTGAGTACATGTACACCAAATTTGAGTAGTAATAGAGCTGAACTATGGTTGATATCACCTTTACGCCCAAACAGCTTTCCACAGAGAAAGTTGCACACAGTATAAAAACACCAAGCGTTTCCATGTCATGATTTAACATCAGTTTGCACGAATAACCAAAGAAGGTGGAAAATGAGTAAACTAGCAGAATATTCATTGATATTTCTGTGGATGACAAACTCTGTCATTTTTCTTCACCATGTTTGTCGTTTAACATGTTTAAGCCGATGTTCTCATGTTCTCAGTGTTCATCTGATCATCAATCTGAGTTAAATAATGAGGTTTTCTCCTCTGTCTCGCTCTCAAGCTGATCTACATTCCAGTTCTCGCTCCGTTGGACGTCCAGCTGTTCACAGCGTCTCGTCTCTCACAGTGGAGGAGTCAGGCCGTGTTTCCCCGCTGATATCCCTCCTCAGCAGCAGATAGATCGACTCCGCAGCCCACTTACAGATGTTTGTGATCATTGCTCCAGTGAGATTAAATGGAAGAGAAATGATGACCAGAGATTCACCTCACAGAAAGGCTCTGTTGTTTTTGGAAGTTGAGCCGAGTCCTTCACTGGATGGAAGCTCCCTCCCCCTGGCTGGATGGCCATTGTTCATGGGTCGGGGAGTTTCAGGGAGAGAAGTGCAACAAAGGGGGATGTCTGAATAATTTTTAGGGTTCATAGAGAAGTTCACAGGCTGAACGAGTGAGTTTAATCTGCATCGTATGAGTTATGGTGTTTTGGTGGATTGGGGTCCCTTGTGAACGTCAGCGTTAAGGCGTTGGAGCAGCTTTTGTCAGTGATGTTATTTCCTGAATGGAGGAACGCCATGTGGGCTTTAAGATGTCAGACATCATGGTCGTATTTATGGTGTGTGCGTGTGCACGCATGCATCAGCGTCTCTGATTTATTCTTGTTTTTTTCTAAAAGCTAATGTACAGCCGACGTTTGTCTGCCATGTGTGTGACTTTTATGAAACTTCTGCTTGTATTTACAGAGAGATGCTGGATCTTCTGTCCAATTTATCACAATGCAAACAAGATTCATGGCTGCACAAAACATCTATGGACATATCAATCAGTTTAAGGGTGCTGCTCATGCTGTGGCTGTTTTGGTGCATATTTAGTCGACTCAGCACATACAGGAAAAACATATGCACATATTACGTGAAGAAAGTTTGATTCATATATTTTTATGGAACAAAATGTTCAACATTTCAGCATATCACATCAGGGAGTGGTGTCACTGGATATTGTTTATAGTGTTATTCAGATGTATGGGCATGGGCAAAAGGCAAAGTGGCTTGAAGAGCTGCTAGTGATGACCGAGGTGAAATACAACTTTTCTTTTATTTTGATTGGGCTGTGTTTGACACTAAAAGAATGGGACAGGTTGACAGGTTGCACTGTAATGCACTGATAGAGTTAAGTTTACTGACAATATCCAGTGTGCATACCAACTTAACAGACAGTGCTCAAGCTGGAAAGAATTGAATCTGAATGACAGTCAAAAATGTTTTCACTGATTGGTCTGTTTGTTCAATGGTAGTGAGGATGTAGAGAATATGTGTTTTCAGTGACCTAAAATGCTGTTTACGTGTGGACAGAAGGACAAAATGCACTGAAAAACCTGTTTTTATAAAGACCTGCCTACGTGTGGAAACACCTTACTGATGGCATAGATTTTTAACGGCAGAGAATAAATCATCTTAAAGAGATACACCAACATTTTTTTTCATTTTTGTTTCTTGCCTCACTCCCAAGTCCATGACAAGCAGATAGACACCATTCTTCCATGCAGTAAGAAGGAAGAGACGGGCAGAGCTCACCCATTGCTAATTAGCTTAGCTCAAACACATGTTACATTACCTATTTTTAGACTAAGATTAGCACCTTATGTAAATTTTTAAAAAGAAATACATATGACACTAAACTGCAGGGCGCAAGTGCAAGTGCATGTAAGTAGGTTAACAAAACAAAGCACGTCCATGGTGGTTTGCGCATGCGTCCTGTTTGGTCTTCTTTCGAAAACTTAAGTTCTAATCTTTGTCTAAAAATAGATTACATAACATAACACAGCACACAGGACCGTTTAGAGTCAGTGAAGAGTTTATCCAATGACTCTAGACAGAGGTAGGCTAACACTTCCCATTTACTCCCAGTGTTTAAGCAAAGCTAATTCGCAATGGGTGAGGTCTGCCCATCTCTTCCTTGTTACTACACGCACAGTTGAAAGAATGGTGTCTATCAGCTTGTCAGGGACTCAGGAGTGAGGCAAGACATGAAACAAAAAAAATGTTGGTGTATCCCTTTAAATTACATGATGTCTTATCAGTCAAAGTACCAACAATTTTGACAACCTTATAAAAAGGATCTCCTTCAGGAGTCAAGACCCACCTTGACATCTTCATGATGTTTTCAGCAGCACACAGCACCATGTCTACATGCAAACACACTGAACTACACAAAACACCCGGCCTTAACAAATTAGGACTCTTTTTATTTGAAATTGTTCATCTTTTACACACTGACAGATAATATACACAAGCCTTTGTGGTCCCTCTGGCCCCAGACATGAACGTGTGTGCTGGATATCGACTTGAATGGCTTTTAATGGATGTGGACCTCTTGATCACGCACACAGACTCTTATATACACGCACTCATACACATATGGACAAACACACTCACACATGCATTAGCACACACCCGCACCCACACACACGTAGATATGCGAGGACGAATACAAAAACACACGCTACGACACGTACGCTAACAATCTAACACGGTCTAGTCATCTAATGTGGACATCAACAGAGGCGGGGCTTAAAGTGCAAACAGGAACAGAGGAGGGCTTTTTTCTCGCTCGAATGATCATTAACAGCCTTAAAATCATCAGCGACTGTAAACCTCTGCTAAAGCAATGATGTTCTCACCGCGCTGTAAGCATATCTGTACTGAACTGGAGCTCAAACTGTGCCTTGCATCATGACTTTATGACACTGCATAGTTCAGGGTTTGTCTTTATATTATTGCGGTACGCTGGGGATCCAGGTCCAGGCTCAGGGTCCGGGGGTGAGCTGCAGAATGGATGGTTTATCCAAGTGTTTGGAGGAAGGAAAAAAAATCCAGTTTAAGCTTTAACTGTAGGGTGATCCATACAGAGGAGCAAGAGCAGCAGAGATAAATGTCTGATCACAGTAAGAAGCAGGATGTAGAGGTGTTCTGACACCAATGTTCACTTCAATACTCAGATTTGAGACTTGGATCATACCCGTAAAATAACAAAAAATATGCATTTATGTTATTGATGCAAAACAGTGATAGATAACACTCTTTTCTCTTTCATTAAGACACTGCATGTGTGTCAGTCTAATTTCAAGTCAGAAATATCCAAAACACTTATTCTATTCCATATTCACTTGAAAAGTCCAGACTACAAGGAATAAAAATGCAAAAATAAGGCATTGAATTGCTTGTAATGATAAGAAAATATCTGCCAATGAAACGAGGAAAGTTTGACTCAGTGAGGGTCTTAATGTTGGGTTTAATAACTACTCTGGATAGAGGATTTTATCTTAACACTTCCCTCAAGTTAACTTTGGCTCCTCTCATTGACAGACTTTTTTACTTATTACCAGTAGCTCAGGCCTTATTTTCAGTTTTGATATCTTAAAATAAGATTTTAATCCAGACATGTCAGGATATTGTGGCTTTGAATAAATCTAGTGAGATTTTTTTGACTTGAAATTGGACAAATACTCTCACTTAGATCTGAGTTTTTGCAGTGCAGTAGCCTAGTCTAGAACTTGAGAGATTTTGTTTGTTACTACTTCTTATATAGTAGTGCAGGGAACTTGTAGGCCAACATGAATGTTAGCATTGCGCCAGTTTCCTCGACTGCAAACCCAATAACACCCAGTTGGATTTTTCAATGTGTTTTGGGTCATTGCTGATAATAAGCTCTGCAGAAAACAAAAAAATATGAAACTTACATGCCCCGTCTTTGTGATAGTCTTAACCAACAAACCCACTTTTCATTTTTTAGAAGCTTAAACATAATAGGTGAGAGTGAAAAGCTATTATAAGGCGATAAAGGAACTACTAAATGGCAGCCCAACTACAGTATCTCCAGTGTATAAAGTCTTGTGTGACCACTTGTTTGAGAATTTCCTTTAATCCAATGATCTGATCAAGTTGGTCCTCATGGCTGTGGCAATAGTGTATTAGTTATTAATAATAAAGCTAGCATTAGGATCATTAGGATCCTCTGTCATTTTTGTAGTCCTTGTTAGCAGTTAGTTAGCAACTCTTAAATTAAAAACAAACTACTAGACAGACATTAACTGATAAGGTTTTGTATAGATGTCAAAAGAAATCGAACCTGCAAATTGCTCTTTAGGCGTGTTCATATTTTTGGGTCGTCTCATTGGTAATTAGCCTAAACTGATATCAGATCAAATCTGAGCTGGTACTGGGAACCATTATTGTTACTGACATTGGTATTGGAACACCTCTGTGATAAAGGGGTGTGTAACTCCTCGTCCTGTTCTGGGAGAAGCTTCTGGTTCTGGTTCGAGTCTGGGCTTAAGCTTGTAGTTCTATTCCTGGTCTAGGTTGAAGCTCATGGTTCTGGTCCTGGACTGGTGGTGCTCACTCAGGTCAATAAGGGGCAAATAGGACCTGTGGATGGGAGGTCCTGACAGGCCCAGGGGCCGGGCGGAGCAGAGCAGCAGAGAGGGTCTGAGTCTGGAAGAGGGCGGGGCTGGGGGCGTGGTTAGTGCTGTGGTTCGTGCGGTGGGAGAAAGAGTTGCCAAGGGCGGCAGCTGCTGCTGCTGCGACCGCGGCAAGGTGAGCGGGGATGATCTGTGGAGCCAGAGGCTGACCCTGACGATCTTTACCCAGAGACAACTTGATCTGTGGGAAGAGAAGACAGAGATGGTCAGGGCTGGAGCGAAGATGAAGATGATTCAGCAAAGTAAATTCAAAGTTTCAGGATCTGCCCCTCCTCTGGTGTTTCTATAAACTAAAATGTATGTAATTCTGTATCAAAAATAGATGGAAGACACAAATTTGATACCCCTTAATAAGAATCATCATTCCAAGTAACAAGCTTCAGGGTCTAAAACTAACATCCAAGATGGCAGCTTGATTGACAAATTATCATCAATAATATATCAATTAAAAAAAAACAACCCTCAGTGTGTCCAAACATCAACAAACTATAAACAAGAAAACAGACAGAATCTGCCAGATGGGATCAACCTGAGTTACCAAAACAAGGCCGTGCAAAAACGAGGGTATGGAATTTTACATTTTTCTACATATATATGTGTATATGCATATAACACACACAAAAATTATAGTAAGTGTTAATACTTTTGTCCTTGCTTGTATAAAAATGTAAATGGACTGAAATGCAGTTCTTCAAATTAGAAACTTTCTACTCAAATAATCTTTTTTTTTTTTTTTTTTTAGCACTTACCAAAAATTCCAGTGATATTAATTGTTATATTCTAAAGGTCACAAAAGTCCATATATTGTCATCAAGGATTTCTTTTAATTGAAAAAGTTTTTACTAATCTTACTTGGATTTAATATTCAGAACACTGTTTAATAATTTTGTCATGAAGAAGTTGTTGCTTCTTATGTACACTGCAGTATTTTATTTTTTTTTAAGTGCAATTCAAAAAGTGTTTGCTCCAAATCATTTCTTTGGAGATGCTCAGTTCATCTCTTGGGCTGAACCATCCTCCGAATCTCTTGTCAGTTCAGCTCTTCTGTTCTGGTGTCGTGTTTCTAGACTGCTCCTGAGGGAGTCCAGATCCAACTGAGGCAACATGCTGGTGTCACAAACACGACTTAACTTGTAAATCAGAATAATTACCATAAACATGAATAAACAGAGAAAATGTCGGCTGAGGACACACACACACACACACACACACACACACACGCACACACACGCATATACACTGACGGAGCCGAAAGCAGGGAGGTTTACAGGAGATCAAACAGGTGCCAAAAATCAGACGTTAATTACTCAAAAATGTGCCAGATGGTGTGTAAAAATCCACTGCGTCTTTGAGAAACTGCGGAAGACATCTCAGCCCTTTCTGCATGATAAATACAGTTTGCTTGATCAATTTACCCACAAATTCTGCACAAGTTTTTGGGGGAATAATTTCTTCCACTGCTGTCACTTTCTGGAATCTAAAACTTTGTCACTGAATCACGACCTCCTTCAAACACGGCTGTTTTGTGGTGGCGTGTTTTCAGCTGCGTTCCTTTTTGCACATTCAAAGAGTTTTCTGAGACTTGCTGAGGAGCCGGTTTACTGTAGGACTGGAAAAGTTCAGAAACAAAAGAACTAAAGAAAGAGAAAAAATAAAGAGAATAAATAAAATAACGAAAATAAAGAAAAAATGCAAACTGACAAAAGCAAAACTCACAACAATAAAACACCAAAACAAAACTCTGATGCGAAACATCTCTCTTGTTGATCGACACTGCATTTCTCAGAGGTGAATCCTCATCTTTGTCTGTGTAGCTGGATTAAAGCCTCACAGTTTGACTTTGGGCCTTGGGTTTTTATAAAAAGAAAAATAGGAAGGAAGAAAATGTGGCAAAAATCCAAATAACTTGATATCACTGCATAAAGACCTTTTACATCTACTAAAAGCATCTGCGTTTTATAGGTATGTTCGAAGAGACTCCTTTTTTGGTCATAAAAATGGAAGGTTTAGAGCAACTGAGGAGTTTGTTTTGGGCCAAGACAGGAGGGAGAAAAATTTATGTTAAACTAGAAAACACTCGGAGAGTGAACCTCTGCCAAGGTAGCTCACATATCTATAAGCAACAGTTCCATGATAAAGTTACCATCATAATATGATTTATGACCCTGAAAACCAACACCTAGCACTCTGAATCATGTTGATATCATTATTAGTTAGACAGTACTGAGCAAAAAACAATTGTTTTGCTAATGGCAGTTATCTGGATCACCACCAAAATCTAATCAATTTTAAATTGGGCCATTTCCAACATGTCCTGAAAATTTCAGCAAAAATCCATCCAGTAGTTTTTACGTTATCATGCTAACAAGCAATCGATCAAACATCAAACAAACATACACCGGCAAAAACATAACCTCCTAATAAAATATTCTGTAAGACACCAGCCCGTCATTACCAGAAGGATGTAAACAAAAAAATGGGGAAAGGGGAAAGCCTTCTGGGACCCCGAACATTTGTAAGAACATTGTCCATCCTAAATTCAAACCAGTTACTTTAAACCTAAATACTCATCATTATTATTAAGGAAAAAATAAAATGAATTGTGTGATCTGAAGTGTAATGCTCCCCTGCTGAAATGGTACAATCCTTATTTTTGTGATCTCAATATTGTAAATAGCACCATTGAATTTAACAGGTCACACAATAATGCCTGGTGTGTTTAGCCAGGCTATAACCTGCTCCAGAGTCCCTCAGAATGTGAATATTTCCAGCACTATCGTACTTTCAGACATGCACATGTTGATATTATTATTGTCTTGTGCTTGTTGTATTTATTTTATTTTGGGACTTTTTTTTCCTTTAGTACACCGTGGCTTGGCAGGTAGTGATCCTGCCTCATAGCAAAAAGGTTGCTGGTTCAAACACTGTTGGTCAGGGCCTTTCTGGATGTAGTTTGCATGTTCTCCCCGTCCATGAGTGGGTTCTCTCTGGGCACTCCAGCTTCCTCCCACAGACCGAAAATATGCTCATTAGGCTAACTGGTGACTCCGAATCGCCTTTAGGTATGAGTGTGAGCTTGACTGGTTGTCTGTCTCTCTATGTGGCCCTGTGATTGGCTGGCAACAGGTTAAGGGTGTACCCCCCTCTCATCTAATGTCAGCTGGGATAGGCTCCAGCCCCCCCCGTAACGCCGAAAGGCATGGTTAGTATAGAAAATGAATGAATGAATAAATTTAGGAAAGAGGTGTTATTTCATCTGTCACAGAAATACACTGCTAGCTAGCAGGCTAAACAGCGTCCACAGCCTCATACAGGACCATGGTGAGCTCCTTGGCTATAGCTGTCTTATACTAAACAGGGATTAAGAAGGTGGCGCCATTTCAGTGCTCATATGTTGCTTCTCTGTTCTATTGTGACATACAAGAAAGGATTTGATCAAGACTGACTTCATGTTTGATCTGTTCCAAAGAAATCTCCCCATCAGCCATTTCTGATGAACATTCAATCATGACAAACATGAGGGAGTTAAACCCAGTGATGCAAAATGATGAAGAGTGAAGATGGTGGAACTGATGGAGGAGGCTGGCAGAAATATGGGGGATAGGGACTGATCTCGTTTTACAAGGCTAAGAAATACAAACTAATAGTTTCTTAATTATACCAAAATATTTATATTATCCCAATTTGTTTGAAATTTGGCCCCTAATAAAAGACTGGACCTTGTACAGACTTAATTGATGACCCCTGTTCTTTTGTCAGGACACAGTTTGCACTCGAAAAATGAATGAAAGTCACCATGGGGTTACTTTTTTAGAAGAAAGAGCAGAAAGGAATGAAAAATACAAAGAGAAAAACCAACATAATAATGTCTTAAGACACAAAGAAAACTGTCAAATGTTTCCTTTTTGTTCCTGTATTTGCAGTCTTTAGTCGGTAAGAAGAGCAAAAGCTTTCAGGGAGACTGCTGGGCTAGTGTTAAAAATACAGAGAAGCAAAGAAACAGAAGACTCAAGAAAAATCAGTACAAAGAGAGCTTGAGAGGGCTTTCTGTGCACTGTCCTTTATTTTGGTTAAAAGAGAAGTCACACTGAAGGTGGACGAGGAGACAGATCTCTACTCATCGTCTAATCATCTGTTTACAGGGTCCAAAGATGGAGCTACAGGAGGAAGTTTGGGCGGCAGGGGGAGATTAAAGGTGGGTCTTAACAGATAAGCAGCTCAAAATATGAATGAGATACAGATACAAAAGGGCAGCAGCAGGTCCTGCCTACAAATCCAGCAGCCTTTTAGGCCTCATGACGTGTTCCCATGGCAACAGTAAGTAAACCATGTCCCCCATGGCAGCGATTAAAATTCTGAATTTCTGAACTTCAATGTTAAGGTTCCACTCAATATAAATATAAAATTTAAAACATAGAATCTGTCAGTTTAGTAAGACAAATATAATTAATTTCCGATTTCCTTACAATTTTACATACTTTGCATTTAAACATGAAGCTCTCAAACCTAATCTCTAAGGCTGCAAACTGACTTTTTTGCCCATATGTGACCCAGATCTGATTTTTTAAGGCCAATTTTTGCAAATCAGACCCAGGCCACTTTCACATGTGGTTCTAAATCAGACACATCCCTGATGCTTCTCAAAGCGAACTCACTCTGAACGATCATGACTCATTTTATTGACTTTTAGGTTATTGAAGTGAGACAGACATTAAAATCTGAGCTGGAGGAGGTGGGACTCGGCAAGATCCAATGAAAACAATAGACAAAACAATTATGGATGAACTCTGTTTCAGTGAAGCCCTCACGTCACAATTCCACCACTACTGGCTCAGACCTCTGTACAGAGGCAGCAGCCACTGCTCCACTAAAGGCCATCGTTAAGCTGTCTGCTTCATTTTTTTTCTTTGTCTTCCTTTCCTCTTTATCACTTTGTCTTAATTTTGTCGGCTCTGATTGCACAACAACTTCAAAACTGATACACACACGCTGTGTGTGTATCAGTTTTGTCATACACATGTCATACACATGTGTATGATGTGTATTAAAAGACATCATTTAACATAAATTCATGCTTTTGGACTAGTTAAACCCATTTCAATGGCAGTTCAGCCAGTTGCTGCCGTATTAATCAACATCATTAGATAATAATGTTGATGTTAGATTGATCTCTCCATCCATGGTTGTATTGATTATACATCCATAGTAACTATCTTTACAACCATATAGCCATGAGGACCCTCTTGAAAATGTGATGCCACATCTCAAGGGGCTTGCCTTCAATAAATTTATATTCAACAAAGACAAATATGGTGCTATACAAATCAAGATTGATTGATTGAATCTATATTCAGCAGAGACAAATGTGATGAGGACAGATTTATGATCTGAACATCCATGGGTTTGTCTCTATCAAAAATTCTTATTTTCAGTCCCTTATGTCTCTGTCTGGATGGATACATTTCTGAATGTATGTATGTGTATATACATATATACTTATTTATATGTATTTGTATATATGCATATATGTGTATCAATAAAATCAAGAGTATGGCTTCAGTCTGCTCTATTGTGAAGTGTCTTGAGATAACACTTTAACTAGTGCTTTACTAATATAGATTGATTGATTGATTGATTGATTGTAGCACCTATATTTACTTAACAGCATGCTACGTGTGACTTCACGTCTTCTCGGGTTACTTCAGGGCCGTAGACGGTTCATACTGAAGTCTGAGGGCAGTCATATTTAGATTATAATATGAACAACCACGCAAAAAAAATGACTTCAACAAAAAAAACAGAATTGAGCATAAGACCTGCAGTGTGAACGTAGCATAAGTGCGTGCAGACCCTCCTCATACTTGTCTAAAGGTGCATTTCTTTAAAATGTTTGCAAGGGGGAGTCTCACTTTTCTTGGAGAGAGAGTACAGCTTTCTTTAAGAGCGATTCTGAGGTTATTTTTTAGTATGAAAAACCAGAAAAGGTACAAAAGAAACAAACAGAGACTGCACAGACAAAAGAAAGCTGACTGAAACATCAAACTCTCAAAACAAATCTCTGAATCCAGACCTCTAATATCTGTCAAATCTTGTATTTTCTCTGTGTGTTTGCAGCACTGAGTCCTTTTGTTGTGTTCCTCCTAAAAAAGGAAGAATGGCTTTGGAAGAGTGTGAAGTTTTTTATTCAATAAGAAAAGGCACGGAGCAAAGAGAAACCAGACAACCAAAATGGAGGAGAAGCAGTCAACCTAAAAAAAAAAAAGTACCTAATGGGGTGAACAGGGCACCAAAGTTATCCGGGTTAATCTTGTGTATCAGTAATGGAAAAGCTACGGTCTCACAGCGGCGGGCCGGCAGACGGTGTCATGGGTTATCAATCACCGACTCGGGCATCGTAACCCGATGGGAAGCATCCTTTACCCTGCGCTCATCAGAGGAGCTCCTCTCCGTTAACTCAGTCAATGATGGGTTTCACAAAAAGTCATTTCCCTCACACTGCTAACCCCCACGCTGCGTCTCGCCAAACAGTGGGTGTGATGGATGCCGTCTTCTGAGAGACAGGAAGTCGGGCTTATCGTTAACACGTGAAGCAGCGTGGATCCTTCATGGAGTCCAGCGATCCTTCGCCATGGGGCACGAGAGAGAAGAAAAACATCCTGAAAGAGCAGGAAGAGGCTTAACACGTATAAAATTATTTACCTCGGAGGATTTCTGAAAGGCTCCACACGATGCAAAATACACAAAAAGCTTGAATCTTCAATTCTTGTGTATTTTCTGTGACAATTTGTTTTTGGTAAAGTCAAGATTATTAGCTGCAAGGCATCAATCTTTTGGATGAGTTCTCAGAAAAAAACAAGAGCCCACAAGTTGTGTTTTCATGAAAAACCAACTTTACAGCATTCTTTAAGGAATTTAAAAGAAATTGAAATTATGCTCAACCAGACCGATGTCTTTATTTACATCCGTTTATAAAATCTCTGCATCTGCTCTATGCCTGACACACAAGCTGTTTCACAGTTAGGATGACAGGAGACTTCAGGAGACGCTTTAAGGTCTCAATAAGATAACAATTTTCCTTAAAACAAGGGGCCCTTTTTTACATTTAAAGAAATTATAATTGCAAAGGGAAAATACAAGCAAATTGAAAATGTGATGTGGCCCTGCGATCGACTGGCGACCAATACAGGGTGTACCCCACCTCTCGCCCAATGACAGCTGGGTTAGGCTCCAGCCCGTCCGCAACCCCGAAAGGGATAGTCGGTATAGAAAATGAATGAATGAATGAAAATGTGTCTTTTTTATTTGAATAAATTTTTTTTTTTTTTTTCTTTTAGGCATTTTGTAATTACTGGCTTTGAAAGCACAGAGTAATATTTGTATTTATTATTCTGAAAATCTGAAACAAATGTATATATTTTTAAAGATTATAGGGTTATGTTTCCCCTAAAATATGTCTTATAAAGCCAGGTGGCAATGTGGGAAACTAACAGAATTGTACTTTTGACAAAATTGTGGGTCATTATTTTCTAAAAGCTGACAAGGTCATTTTGCTCATCATCACCAACTAAATCTATCAAAATGACAGAAGAACAAAAACAGGTGGGCCAAGAGTCATAAAAAAGGGGTAGAGAGAAAACAACACTAAGACTCCACTATTATTCTGTTTTTCTTTTTCTTTTTAATTAAACTTACAAAACTAAAACAGAGAGTCAGCTGATGGTGTCAACTCTACTGTGTCAAACTTTCCAAATCAGCAGTGAAGATGAGCCGACTTTATACCCTCACAACCCAGCTGATGATCATCTTCTTCAGCTGATGATCATCTTCTTCAGCTGAGCTAACTGACATATAGTTTTATTCATAAATTTTTTTAAAGAAAGTATTTTAAACACAATCTAAACCAGGTATCATCATTTGGGCATAAATTTGTTCAAGAGGATGAATGAGTAAGAGTTTGTGTCCCTGTCAGTGCATGAATTTTTATCAGAGTGAGATGTCTGTCATCGTGTTTATTCACTGTCTACAGTGCATCTGTAATTTGACATGAAGGGAGACAGTGAGGGTTTTTCCTTCCTTATCTCCATGTCTGTAACATGGAGCATTTCAATCCATCTCTTCAGCTCACTGCTGCAGCTGATTCACTCTGTGACGCACGCGTCTGTTATTAGAGCGCTCTCTGAATCAAAACCACAACAGAGGAAACCAAACATGGGATCAAATACGTGCTGAATGTCATCTGCCCACCCCATCATAAGTTGAAGACAGTTAGCTGAAGAAATGTTATTTCCCTTTGACTGTTGTTCAGGTGGACAGGGACCCACGTTGCCCTTTGTTGCCACTGGTAGGTTGTTGCTCAGATGGACATGAAATAGATCCCATTATGTGAAACAGTCCATCAGGCGTGTCAAATTAGGACAGACAATATGCACATGTGAGCTTAAACATTTGTGCAGGACCTTCTGTTAATGTCACTGACTCATGAATAAGTCTGTCTGAAGTGCACAGATGAGTTTTTTAGGATTTTGTGTGCACCATATGAGAAACTTTCAACAAAACAGAACAAAAGTAAATTCTACTCATAGTCTGCGTTGTCTCCTTGCCTGATGTTTTTCTGCACATACCTGATGAAGAACACCAGACGCCGAGGAATGTTAATCAAGCTTTAACTGTCATTTATAATCACCTACATATTAAACCTTGGTATGAATTTTGCCTCAAGCATTCTTCATCAGAAAAGCACTGACATATGCAATTTCTATTTCATACATAGGTTTTTAAATTAAATTTCCTGCTCCCTTCAACAGACTTTAAATTAAACCCTGGCAGAATGTGAACCAGTTATGAGAGCTGACATTTTATTGAATTAGGCAGCGTCGGGTGGACTCGATGTGCCTGATCGAAGAGCAGAACCAGTCTGTGGAAATTTCACACAGAACAAAAGAAACATTAAAAGAGTCAAATTCCTGCAACAATCTAACCGTCAGTACATAATGGGTTTAGACCACAGCTATGTCTAATTATTTGACCTGCAGACTGCACATACAGGAAGTGTCTGGAATACGATAATAACGGTAAACAGAGTCTCAGATATCAAACAGTGACAGTCAGGAGACCTCTGTATGAGGCTCTAATAGAGCTGAATCATTGTGATTGTTGGGTCGACAGCAGACTGGAGCTGCTGATGGGGGGACTGAGGCGTGCAGTGACTCACCGGCTGCTTGCTCGGGCCCTTCTGCGGTTTGCTGTAGGGGCTGTATTTGGGTTTGGCTGGTTTACCTGCCGCTCGGTCTTTATGACGCCGGCTGCTGATGTGCTGAAAAAAAAAAAAAGACAAAACAGACACTATTATCATAGCTGAATTATGTAAATACTGTTTATAGATGTGCATGAAAATGAAGTAATAAACAGCTAAAATGTAATTAGTTATCCTTGTTATTGAAATGGTTCTTTTGTGCTGTTTTTAATTTTGTCTGAGGTTTTACAGTAATGGTTTTGTTACTATAAAATTCATGCTGCAAAATATAAAGGACAAATTTAACGGAAAAGAGTAGAAAAAAATGATTAAGCTTTCGCTCATGTTTTTAAAAAAGCATGTACCTGAAGGAAACCCCTTAAATCACTTCAGCTTGTTTAAGAACATAGTCAAATCAAGTCAAAATGTATTTATGTATCACCTTTAAAACAGCATTTGTTGAACAAAGTGCTGTACAACCACAAAGAGACAAACAAGACAGAAAATGGCAAACAAAACAAACTAACTAAAATGGCCAAATGGGACAAGAAGGCACAAAGGCTGAAGGCAAACAATATAGAAACTAAAACCATAAAAAACAACACGATAATAAAACCATCTACAAACCATCTAAAAGATGTCAAAATACAATAAAATGCCTATGCTAATAATAAAGAATTTGTAATTGCACTCTTCTATAGCATGTACACATGCAGACTGAGTTGAGCCTAAAGAGTCACTTTTTAGCTTCTTCACATGCATGAGTGGCTCCTCTAGGGGTACTTTGGTTCCCTCTAACAGCTCAGAAACATGCTTGTTACATTAATTAGTGTTTCTAAATTGCCCTCAGATATGAGTATGTGTGTAAATTGTCTGTCCTTCTATGTGGCCCTGTGATTGTCTGGAATGATAAAATCAAAACAGGCTTGCAAGATGCCATCATTAATACAAGGAGACCAGGAAGTAAGAGGAGATGCTTGACAAAAACAATGAGGGCTGCCACTTTTCCTGAAGAATCAAACTCGATTGGTTGTCAAGCATACACGTCAATGAAGCGTTGCAGAGAAGGTTGAGGTCATACTGGGCTGAACACTTGACAAGGCACTGCTGGACTGCGGAGGGTTGAAGGCCAACAAGTGGCTCACTATTCAGTCGAGGATGAGGAGTGGGCTAGCTGCTATTTACATAATTAGAGAGTGTAGGATGGGTTGTACAGATTTTTACCCCGCCTTTGCCTGATGTCAACTGGGATAGGCTCCAGCACCTCCTCGACCCCGAAAGGGATAAAGGGGTATGGATGATGGATGAATTAAATTTTCAAATATCGTTACGATCTGTTGGGGCTTCACTTTGGCTGAGTCATGAACAAGCTGGCCTGATGTGGCGGCTCTTATGTGAACAGGTATTTGCTCCTGTTTGAGAGCTAATTTACCTTTGGGCCCTTTTTGTTATGTTTCATACACTAGAGAACAAAGAGATGATCTTTTCTCCACTTTGCTTAGCCACAGGCAGATCTACTGCTTGGTGAGATATCATTGATATTTTATGCCACATTATGATAATATTAAATCACCACTCTATAATTTGGTTGAAGTAATAAAAGCCAAAATGGTGTAAAATAAAGACCCATTTAAGAACACGAAGAACAGATCTTCTTGCTGAGCAGAGCCAAATGATCCGATCACTAAAATGAGCCCAATTTCCCATCAATACTTTGGATGCCAAAAGTCGCGGCTGAAAAAAATCTGAAATAACTACAAGGCCACTTGAGACACCAAGTACTTCCTGCTGTTGTCTGAATGTCTCCATTTGTTTGTCATAAGCACAGAATCAATGGGAGAGATGAAGACTGCTGCTCTTATTTAGGTGCACAGCTATTCACCGTGTTTATGATGATGGCTGAAATCTTCTCAAATAGCCACAGCATGCTGTGTAAACATGGCAACAAGAGGAAACACTCCGAGGAAAATAATTCAAAGGTGCACGGGAACAAAGGAATAATACATAACAGTTTTTTTTACCTCCTCATCAGCAGTGAACAAACAGATCAATCAGTGAAAACACTTTGAGGGTCGTTCAGATTCAAGCTGTACGCCCGAACAGGAAGTAATGTTCTGAGAAAATCAAGGCAATTGTATTTTTGTTTCATAAGCAGTCTAACTGTGAGGGTTAAGGGTTGCAGGGTTTAGATGACAAAGCCTTTAAAAATGTTTATACTCAGGCCATTTTATTAGGTACGCCTGTTCATCTGCTTGTTTAATCAAATAGCTAATCATCCAATCACATGGCAACAATTTGACGTATTTAGCAATGTAGCCATCGCCAAGACGACCTACCAAAGCTCAAACTTACCATCAAATGGGGAAGAAAGGTCATTTAAAGCCACACTGTGTAGTTTGTTCTCCCATCTAGTGGTGAAACTGTATTTTGCATTTAAATGAATGGTGCTCTCTCGCTTTTTCAAATGTGCATTGCAACCGCTGAACTCTACAGTAGCCGGTATGTGCCTAGAAGCTATGTCAACATGCCATCAAACACTTCATCGAGTTTTCTTTCTGATGTCATGAAGAGCTACACTATTTCAAACAAACCGCAAACTGTGTTGAATCATTAGTGTTAAGCTTTTAGATTTGCCGGGGCAGTGACAAGTGCATCTCACTGTGCTTCTCCATTTCAGTCACGCTGGCACTGAGTGGAAACAGGTCAGGCCTTAGCCAGCAGTATTATGTAGTGCTTTATGTCCCTCTTTGCTGTTCATAGTTTTTATAGGCTGGAAGGACATGGAAGTCTCTATAGGACTTACCCGTTCTATGTAAATATGGATTAGAAATTCTTCGCTCAGGTGGACAAGTCAGATTGTTGGCAGAGGCACTTTGACAGAAATGAGGTCATATTTATGAATGTAGACATTAAGCTCATAAATTACTTAAAACTCTACACATTGTCCCTTTAAGAGTATTTAAACATGGCATGGTTCTCTGCGTCTTTGTGCTTCTGTCCACACGTAGACAATGTTTTAGGTCACTGAAAATGCATATTTTGGAAATTCCATCTAAGGTAAGGCTTTCTAAAAATTCCGTTTTGGGCCTGAAACATTACATCTCCGCGGGGTGATGTCAATCCATGCAACATGATCACTGTTGTTTACAAGAGTTGCAGCGGACGTTGTTAAACTGTCGCTGTTTTAAAGTGATGATATTTGAACTATTAACATGCCAATACAGACTCTGACCCTTCTTCACCATTATGCTGGATTAAAAACACACCAAAAAAACGTCCCATGTTTCATCAGCAGTCTAAGCACACTGGTTCAGGGTAGTGAGCCCAGAGCAGAGCAGAGACAGTAGAGTAACTGCAGAGTTGTTGAAAACTTCTTAAATTAAAATTAAATGCACAGGTTGTTTTTTTTTTTTTTTTAATAATTTTTTTTACAATGCTTTGATAATAATCAATATGGGCACCATATTGGCACAGCAGCTAGTGCGTGTGCCTCACAGGCAGAATGTTGCTGTTTTGAATCCTGTGTCAACAAAAATCTTTCTGTATGGAGTTTGCGTGTTGTCCCTGTGCTTGGGTAAGTTATCTTTGGGAACTCTGGATTCCTCCCACTAACCAAAAACATGCTAATTAGCTTAACTGGCAACTGCAAATTGCTCTTAGGTATGAGTGAGTGTGTGAATGGTTGTCTGTCTCCCTATGTGGCCCTGTGATCAGCTGTGTCATGATCCTGCTCTTTTCTATAATTAAGTTACCCGTTTTGTTTCTTGTTTCATGTTGGTCTTGTGCTACCTGTTTTATTTTGAAAATTCACTCCTCTCTCCTTGTCTCCTTGGTCTCTGCTTCCCTGTCTGGCGCTGTCACACCTGATCCCTGATTGTTCTTCCCCAGCTGTGTCTCATCGCCCCAATCACCTCATGTATTTCAACCTCTTGTCTTCCCTTGTCTTGTTGCCAGATCGTAGTACTCTTATGTCTTGTTCCAGCATTTCTTGTACAGTTCTATCGTGTATGTCACAGTCTGTTTTCTGACCCTGATTCTTGCCTCTCGTATTCTCAGATTTGTTTGCCTGGACCTCCTCGCCTTTTTGTGTACCGACTTTTTTGCTAGCCCTTTCTGGACCCTGATTCCCTGCCTTGTGAGTTTTGGATTTTTTTGCCTCGCTGATTGATTACCCGTGTACTGAACTTTGTTAACAACAAACCTTTTTGCCTTTTGTGAGTCTGACTCAGTGTCGTGCATTTGTGTCCTCCCTACTCTGTGCCTTGATCCTTACAGGCTGTCTACTGGTTCAGGGTGTAACCCGCCTCTTGCCCAATGTCAGCTGGGACAGGCTCTAGCTTCCAGCACACCAAAAGGGATAAGCAGTGCAGATAATGCTTGGATGGATTAAACAATCTTTTTTTTCTAGCATGATATGACTGAAAATATATCATAGCATTTTATAAAAATAAAATATTTTAGGTTCCAAGATAACATATGTGATTATGTGATTGCCCGGTTTTGGTTTGATGAGAGCCAATTGACCAGAGGATGTCAGTCCTAAAGCTGGACACTGACTGACCAAGCAGCAAAAGGCAGAAAGAGGAATTCATCCCCCATCTCAAAGAAAAAAGTGTTACCACTAAAGAGGTTTCACTGTGACCAAGGCCACCCAGAGTGAAAATGACTGCACTTACAGCCTGCAGAGGACAGGATAGAAACCATTTACCAAACAGCACAACAAAATAAATCCAGAATATCATCTTTAAATGTGTTTTCTGGTGTTATAAACAAGTACAGCTACCGCCTGGTGGTTTTATGCCCTCAGGAGTAAAACAAGTGCTGGACAGGAGAACTGGGTGATGCTTGTGAGCTGGTTCAGGCAGCTGCGTTAGTATCTCTATTGACATGCATCATTATTCAATCACATAGCAAACATCCTCTTAATTAGCAGGCAACTCAAGCTGCCAGATTTCTCTCCCCCTGCTCCAGCTTTGCCATCAATCTGCACTCTTGCTTTCAACTTCTCACCACCCCACCATCCACCTGTACGCTCTGACAGGAAGTTTGAGGCACTATATCATCACGCCTCAACTTTTTAAAGTAAAAATAATCAGCAAGGAGTGTTAAAGTCGAGGCTTAGACACCTACTACATTCTGCTTCTGCAGTGAATCTTTTTAAGAAAGATTAATGTGAGCTGTTTGACTGAAGAATACTTTAGACTCAAGACAAAAAAATTTAATTCAAGAGGCAAGAGTACCTTCACTGCCTCACAAAGTGACAAAAATGTCATCACCCACTCTGCAGCCATAATTAGGGAGCATTCAACATCATTCACACATCCTGTATGATAGATGTGAATAATAAAAATAATGATAATAATAATAATAATAACAATAGGAAGAAGAAGAAGATTAAACAATAAAGTCACAAAAAAACACCAGGGCTTCCAGAAACAACAGTAGACCAGAATTTTTTTGTAGAAATCTTCAAGCAAGGGATGAACATGGGGCCATAAGACCTTGACTTTTGTTGTATGACCTCTACAATCAAGGGGATTCATCTTGGGTAACAGTATTGTTGAAAGTTTGAGGGAAATTCCAGAAAGCATTCTTGACAATTTGCATTAACAGTGAAGGGATGATCATGAGGAAAAATGACCTTGACATTTGTCCTATAACCTCTACAATCTTTGCAGTTCATTCACAACCCAGGGATGAGATGCCACATTGACAGGTAAAGGATGATCCAAATTGATTTTGACCTTTGTCCGATGACCCCAACTATGTGAGCAGTGCATCTTTGGTAAGGACAATTACACAAAGTTTGACAGAAGTAATACAAAACATTGAAAGACACCATGTTCAAAATCAAGGGTGAAAACTAGTCTCCATGACCTTGACCTCTGAGCCCTAAAATTATTAGGTTCATCTATTAGTCAGCGTGGATGTATCTGCAAACTTCATAATAAATCCCTTGACATGTTCTTGAGATATGTTGACAGGCAACGGATGACCCTGGAGCTCCACTACCTTGACCTTTGTCCTATGACCTCTGCAATCAAGAGAGTTCAATGATGAGCTAGCAAAGACTATTGTGGAGAATTTGAAGGAAAATCCTTAAAGCATTCTTGAGATTTTGTGTTAACAGTCAAGGGATGAACATGGGGCCCCATTACCTTTGTCCTATCACCTCTACAATTTAGGAAGTTCATTCTCATCTTAGAAATGATATTTGTGATAAATCTGAGGTAAATCCTTGACAGTTGTCATGTGATATCACTTTTACAGGCAGGAGGATGAACATGGCACAGAATGATCTTGACCTTTGTTCTATGACCCTATATATATAAGCAGCTTACCTTTGAGAAAGGACAATTATGCAATCATGTTTGACAAGCAAAAGACTCTTTGACCTTGACAGCTGACCCCCCTAAATTATTAGGTTCATCTATTAATCAGAGTGGACATTCCTGCAAACTCTGTCACATATCCTTTGACATGTTTTTGTGATATTAAGTTGACAGAGAACGGATGACCATGGGGGTTCATGACCTTGACCTTAGTCCTGTGAGCCCCAAAATTTACCTCTGTATGTTTGTTTGTTTGTTTATTAAAAGATTACGCAAAAACTTCCTGACGGATTTTGCTGAAATTTTCATGAGATGTTGGAAATGGCTCAACTTAAAAATGATTAGATTTTGGTGGTGATCCAGATATCTGCCATTGATTCTGAGTGCTAGGTGTGGGTTTTCAGGGTCAAGGAATCATATCATGACGTAACTTTATCATGGAACTATTGCTTATAGATGTAACAGCAATATGTGAGCTACCTTGGCGGAGATTTGTGCTCTCTGAGTGCTTTCTAGTTAATTAGTAAATAATTATGGGATAAATTTGAGGAAAAGGGGTCTTGGAACATCACACTTACAGCTAAGGGATGATCATGATAAACTATGACCCCAAATATGTAAGAAATGCATACTTGGGAAAGGACAATTATACAAAGTTTGACAGATGGAATAAATAATGTTCAAAATCAAGGATGAATACTAGTCCATGACCTTGACCCCTGACCCCAAGAATTGTCAGGTCCATCTATTAGTCAGGGTGGACTCACGCAGTTCAGTTTTTATTGAGTAGGGTCCTCGATTTGAACAAAAGTAAACAGTAGAGGCAGGTTGGGCTGACTATGGATCACTACACTATTTGGCCTGACTCATCAGCAGCAGAATTGCACGTACTGTGCCTTTAAATTAGTACATACTTCAGCTACTGTTGTGTGAAATTTTGAAGAAATCCCTCTTCTAGCTCTTGAGTTACCAGGTTCCCAAGAACTGGAGGGAGGGACAGCCTGACCGGTCAGCGCACAGCCCTGAAACAGGCTGCTGTAGCTGAAGTTAAGGCACGATGAGTGAATCTTAACAAATGAAACATAAAAATTTGGATTGGCATGAGTTTAATCTTGACTCAAAGTATTTCAGGGAATCTCTGACTGTGTCAAAACCCCATGCAACAGGTTTTAAAATCCCACTTTCCCTCTGCCTTTTCAAACTGTGAGTAAAATTTGTCATGCTGGATTCTTTTCACAGAGAATCAGAGGCCCTTGGTTAAAGTCCCTGCATGAAAAATTCACACAAAGCCTGCCTATTCTCAGTCAGAGAGCTGAAGGTTAGCTCAGACAAAACCAAGTGGTTTGGAGTGTTGTCCATGAAATTCTCCCCTGACAGAATAATCAGCATACGCAGGAGAAAATGGAGAGGAAGAAGAAGACGAAGAAGCAGATTTGTAGAGCAGCTCAAAGCAACAAGTAGAATAAAGTCTCTGAAGTGGTGTTAGAGCCAAACCACAGAGAAGGAACCACCACACAGAGATCAGATTATTGTCAGAAATTCTTATTAACATGATTTCCCTCACATCACACAAACCGGAAACCTTTTTTTATTTGAGTGAGGGGATTAGGTGGAGCTCAGTGGGATTTATTTCTGCAGGAGAAACCTAATTTCTGGCTTGTGTACATTGCATGCTAAAACAGATTTCTTATGAGTTTTTGCAGGAGAGCATCTGCATGACAAAGACTTTTCAAAGCTTCAGCGCTCGACAGCAGAGCAGCCAGATGAAAAGAAAAGATCATTATTATTAGTGCTGCATCTTTGTATCAAGAAAAAAATCCTCTCCAATGCAACAAAAAGTAAAATGTGACACTGAAGTGAATGAGAATAAAAAAGCACAACTGACATTCAGGCACGAGCGCATGTTACACTTTGAGCTTTCCTTACTACAATTGCTCAGTGTGCATCAGTGTAAGTGCATCAGAGGGAGAAAAATGTTATTCCTGCTGCTGCCTCACACATTATGATGAAATTTACATTTACCAGTCTTGATGCAAAGACAGTAAATCAAGAAAGGGGGGAGAGATGACTCTGGTTGCCAAGCAGCTGAGGGTAAAATGAGGTTTTGAAGGTCTTTTCAGTGCATGATAGTTTTCTATGGAAGCATATGGCATTCACATGAGAAAATAAAACCCGTCCAACCGTTATCTATACAGCTTTATCCCCTTTGGGGTTGAGGAGGGGGGGCTAATCCAGCTGAAATTGGGCAACAGGAAAGGTACTGTACACCCTGGACTGGTTGCAGGGCTGACACATAAAGACAGACAATCATTCACACACATACAGAGGATAATGACCTGATGTGTGTGAAACTATCAGGACCCCTTATAAGCGAACCGTTCCGTCCTACTTTTTGGGACCCTTCTGTCGGGGTGCCAAGCATACCGATCCGACCCCAGAAGCTGGAGCTAGAAACACTGCAGCCTGTTGATTGGTCGAAGGAGACGTCACTTCCCGTGCGACAGCGGTAATAAAGAACAACACAGCTCCGCCATGTTTAAATCTTATCTTCTTCGTGAAGATAACTCTCAAGGCTTTTTTGTTTGGAAAATGGCATCAAGATCGAGCGTCCCACGGTCTACCGTGGAGGTGCAGACCTTCCTCAGTATTCTCGGTGAAGAGAATCGTTGCTCTTTGTTTACTGTGTCGCGTTTTCTTCTTCGTTGTATTTAATAGCCGGGTACACTGTGTCGCGCTGCTATGACGTCATGCTATCGGCATCCGGCTTAGACGCCGACTACCAAGTAGGGTACGGCTGGCTGTGGAAACGCAACCAGGATCAGGCTTTACCGATCAAGCCTGAACCAAACCATGCCAATCCATACCGGACCACTTGGTGGAAACGGGGCTTTAGTTTATGTATGTTTTATTCTGATGTGATTTTTGTTTTTCTTTAAAGTTTTGATGTTTTACATAAGGCACTCTGTATTGCTTAGTTGCTGAAAGGTTCTATACAATCAGTGGCGGTTCTAGGGGTGGGGCCACAGGGGTATTGGCCCCATCTGAAATCCAATTGGCCCCCTGAAGTGTCCTAGTCCTGTCACGCATCTGTCCTTTGCTAGAGAATGACAATCAGATTGTCCAACCAACCGCTGGTGGCAGTAGTGCGCCAAATAGGCAGGTCCACCGTCAATAAAGCTGACAGAAGAAGACTATCATCTGAATGAACACTATTTTAATTCCTTTGAAGTTGCTCACATCCTCAAATGTGTGAAAATGAGTTTTACTGTCTACACTTTAATTACAGTGTTTGAAAAAGGTGTGGCTGCATGCATGTTGGACAAATACTTGGCCCCTCTGTGAGAAATGTGGCCCCTTAATAGCCCCTTACCTAGAAAAATCCTAAAGAAATGCAGTCCAGAAACTGCTACTGAGGCAGTTAGCATCTGTGCTAATCTCTGTACGAGCTGTCAGTTCCTGCTGTCTTCACACTCGTAGCCCCAACCTTTCCTGCTCTAAAGGATGCTGATTGGGCCCTGCTGCTTTGGGTTGATCATAGTTGTTGGAGATTGGAGCTTGGCAAGATGGATCTGCCAGATTACAGACATGTAATCAGGCGGATCCAGCTGCACGGCAAGGTTAGAGAGATTTCTCACTCTTACTGTTGCAGTCATGTAGTCTGAAACTAAATAAAATAAACTCAGTTATATAATAAATTAATCACATGGCAGCACATCCAAAAAATGGGAAAAACGCTTGAAATCACAACTTAATCTATCCTTCCAGCAGCAACATAGCCAGCTCAGGGTCTGATTTGCAGCTTGTGGTTTCTTGAAAAACTCATTAACTTGTAAAAGCTCTAGTCCGGCACCCTGCTTGGTCACCCTTTCTTTTTCTTTTCCCAACCTCATCAGTCACTGTCCTCCTTTGGCTTGTCTTTCATCTCTTTCTCCTCTGAAACACAGTGCACAAATTCTCGCATGCTGTTCAGCATCACATACATCTTGCAAGATGACCATGTCACTGCCAAACTTACATAGTGCTATATGCAAGCAGCCAGGGAGAAGTTAAGATGATCCACTTGAAACATTTTTTAATGTTTTCGTGTCTTGCCTCAATCCTGAGTCCATGACAAGAAGATAGACACCATTCTTTTGACTGTTTGTGTACTAACAAGGAGGAGACGGGCAGAGCTCGCCCACCGCTAATTAGCTTAGCTCAAACACTGGGAGTCAATGGGAATTTTTAGCCTGCCTCTGCCTACAGTCATCAGATAAACTCTTCACAACTCTAAATGGAGTATAGAGAGACTAAGATTAGCACTTCATGTAATTTTCGAAAGAAATACATACAAAACTAAACCCTGAAACAATCATCCTTGTCCTCTCTTACAGAATTGGCCATAATCTTTAGTACCAATCTCCTTGTGCCTTTGTTTTGTTGACCTACTTACAAGCATGTCCGCTGTGGTTTGCACATGTGCCCTGTGGTTTAATTTCGTATGTATCTCTTTCGAAAATTAAACAAAGTGGTAATCTTAGTCTAAAAATAGATAATGTAACATAATTCAGTAAAAAAAACAGTCACAACAAGCACACAGGACTGTTTAGAGTTGCGAAAGAGTTTATCTGATGACTGTAAGCAATGGCACACTAAAGCTACCCATTGACTCCCAGTGTTTGAGCTAAGCTAATTAGTGGTAGGCAAGCACTGCCCATCTCTTTGGGCAAAAGCTGAAAGAATGGTGTCTTTCTGCTAGTGGATTTGGGGGTGAGGCAAGACATGAAACAAAAAAAAATGTAGGCATATCCCTTTTAAAGTACTTTTTAAGGTGAGAAAGTTACATGTTGTTGCTTTAAATGTTTGGGGAACGAAAGGTGGACTGGCCAAGATAGGAATGACCCTGCAGGATGTGAAGCGCTGGACAGTCAGAAGAGGCGATAAAATCAAGTATTTCTTTTCTTTTTGTGTATGGATTGTCCTTAACACAGTAAATCTACAAAGCTGTGCGAAATACACCCCAGCTTTGAGGCATTTTCACAAGTTAGTTGACTTTATGGTGGTTTCATCCAAATCAGTCTCTCCCTCTCTGACTCTTCTTTGACTCCTGTCCTGATTTAATTTTTCTTTTCTGTTTTATTCTTATGTGTTTTACTCCATTATCAAAGTGCTCTGGTGGGTTTTGCGAAGCACTTTGAATTGCCTGGTTGTTAAACGGTGCTTTACATATAAACCTGGCATGAGGTGCATTTGGACCTCTGTAAAAATCAGATCTTCTGACATTCAAAATGTCCAGTGTCCCCTCATCCTCTTACCTGTTTGAGCTGAGTCTCTGAGTTGACATGTACGTCACACGTCTCACAGTAAAACGTTTTGTTCTGCAGGCCCGTTGACGACTTGGTGTTTGTTGCCAGTTTGCTCTTGACTCCCGGTCGGGGGAAGGACTTGATGGAGCCCAAGCCCGTCCTGGCCTCCAGCATGGTCTTGTGCTTGGTTCCTGCAGGTTGAAACAGGAAGCAGAGCTGTCAGGAAGTGCATTTTAACCTCTCAGATCCTGCCTGAAGGAGAGGAGGGATCAGAGGTTCACTGGTGTCATCTCCCCTCTCATCTCAGAAATATGAGGGCTGGTGTAGAAGATTCGGCTTGTAAATTATCCTAAAAACTTCACTGATTAGAGTTTAGAGCCCAGAGACACTCATACTTACAAAATTTACGAGTTTTACCTCAGTGGTGTTTTTGTGGAGTGAAGAGGATGGAAATTGTTCTGTCAGTGGACTTTTGACTCAGACCTCCAGCGAAAATTTCCAACCCTCTCAATAGAGATAATTTATGATGAAACACCTACACGGTTTGAGAGCCTCCTACTCTGACATCTGTGCAGCTACACCAAGACCTTTAAAACTTTAAAAAGCTACTTTTGTCTTTTAAAGTGTGATCTGTGCCATAACAAATGTTCAAGTTTTAAAGTAACTGGAGTTAAAGTGCTCTGGTCTTATGCAGACCTTTTAGACTAAATCTCTTTGGTCCTTTTTGTTTGCTCTTGTACTCGTCTCTGGTTGTTGTCTTGTAGACAGCCTGGGATCGTCAGTGTGGACAGCCTGCAGCTGAGGACCTACAAAGCTACAATTATAACGATAACAAACATTTGGCCTTTTCTTGAGCCCCATTCCATTATCATTACAGTTCCTGATATAAGCTTTGGAGAGATCAACATAATTAAATACATGGTAGTTCCTACAAACAGAAAGAAAATCATGAATGACCTGCTGCTGTGGACCTGCTTGACTCCAAGTGCTTTATCCTACATCAACCATTAACAGAAATGAAATAATTGAACATAAACTCTTACTTTTAGGCCAGTTAAACCCACTTTTGTACCACTCATAAAATGCATTTAAATACATTTAAATCTAATATTTTTGTAAATTCCTGCCAGGGGAAATGATTTTAAGAAACTCCATTTGCAGTAGAGCTGAATGATAATGAGAAAAAAAAAATGTTATTGCAATGTTTTTGTCCTTCTGCAATATATGTTATGATCTTATAAAGGATTTCCAGAAAAATATTGTCTTTACATGTGCAACAATTTGAGTAGGATCTTTTACGCACAAACTCCAAACCACTGAAGTTGGGACGTTGTCAAAATGTTAAAAAAATAAATAAATAAATAAAAATCAGAATTTAATGACTTGCAAATCTGGAAACACCGGCCTTGGACTTCTGTGTGTACAATGAATTCAGATATTTTCAGAAATGAAGACATCATAGCCCCGTTTCCCTTAAATTGCATGCACAAACCCTGACAACAACAGAAGCTACTGAGCTTGTTGAGGCTTTCAAACCAAATGTTCTGCTTCTCTACGACCAACGTGAGCAACAAGAGGACATGGAGAACACTGTTTGCCAGTGTTTGTTCACAGTTCTCATGATTTATGGTGCATGCTCCATGTCCTCTTATCTGGTTTTGGTGTATGTCTGCAGTAGCGTTACAGCGCCACTTACAGGCTTGGCATATGAACTACAGCATTTTCAGTGTTTTTGTGTGGATAGACACATTTCTTGAAATGATGCTGTCTTTAAAGAGAACATTTATAAAACAAAAACGTTTTTGTCTATGTGGACTGGGCCTTGGTGTAGTAAAGTTGATATTTTTAATGAACAACCAGTAACTTCTACATTTTACACTGAAAAAAATCAGATCTTAGCAAGTGTGTCCGTCTAATTTCAAGTCAGAAATATCTAAAACACTTATTTTATTCCCCATTCACTCAACAAGTCTGGATTAATATCTTACTACAAGGAATAAAATGCAAAAATAAGGCATTAAATTGCTTGTAATAATAAGAAAATATCTGCCAATGAAATAAGCAAAGTTTTACTCAGTGAGGGTCTTAATGTGAGGTTTAATAACTACTCTGGATAGAAGATTTTATTTTAAGACTGCCCTCAAGTTAATTTTGGCTTGTCTCATTGGCAGACTTTTTTACTTATTACAAGCAGCTCAGGCCTTATTTTAAGTTTTGATATCTTCAAATAAGATTTTAATCCAGGCTAGTGAGATTTTTTTAACTTGAAATTGGAGAAATACTCTCACCTAGATCAAAGTTTTTGCAGTGTAGAAGTAGCTTGCAATCACTGATGACTTCACACTTTAATGCTTAAACTCTTGCTTGATGGAGAAAAAAATGAATAAAATCTTCACAAACCAGAAAAACAGATCAGAAAAGTGTTTTTCAGGCTTGTTATTAGTCAAGACAGCAAACGTAACTCCAGGAGGACAACAAAGAAGACTTCACCAGAGCTGCAGAGTGATTGTGAACCTCAGCTGATAACAACCATCTCCACAAAGACTCTTCTTCAAAACTGTCTGAGCACTGAAGGTGAGGTGCAGTGAATGAAAAAAAACATGTTGAAGTCAAAAAACAGGCAGAAACACAGCAGGTACACCATGTTTTTTTTACAGTGCATGTGGTCTCCTTTGTCTCCTCAGAAACACATCTGCTGTGAATGTTACTCACCGCTGTTGTGAGCCTCCAGCTGAGACGCCGAGTTGACGGCCACTTTGCACAGCGAGCAGTAGAGAAGACGTCGAGCTTTCTCCTCCTCCGTTTCCCCGTCGTCCTCAGCCTCGGGTTCGGCCTCGGTGTCAGGGTCCGTCTCTGAGGGGGAGTTTGATTTGCCTGGCCTCTCGTCTCCTCCAGCAGCTGAGGTAGTCTCAGGAACCGGGGCTGTCGGGGCCGCCGGGACCACCAGGGCCACAGGGGCCACAGGAGCCACAGGGGCACTCAGGACTGTGGGGGAGGCTGGTGCCGGTATTGGAGTTGTTGTAATGGCAGTCAGGGGGGCCAGAGGTGGTGCCAGTCTGAGCACAGGGGAGAGTGGAAGTGGGGCTACTCCAGAAACACCATCTGTGGAGAGAAAAATAAATGATTTTCTTGGAATTACATAATTATGAAACATTTGGAGCCAAAACTGACTCATTCATCCCATATTCAGCCGACTGACTGGGCATGTCTTCTTCTTAAAAACTGAGACTAATGTTTGTGTTTTGTTGGTTTGTTATGAAAAGAGCAAATGTTTACAGAGACTGCTGTGACTTTTTTACTGTTTAATGCATGAACAATAAAATCAGAACAGGCTCACAAGAGGAGATGAAAGTGGAGATGCTTGACAATAACAACTAGGGCTGCCACTTTTCACAAAAATTAGACTTGATTAGTTTCAAGCATACATGTAAATAACGCAGGATATTGGCCCAGCTGCAAACCAGACACAAGGCATTTCCGGGGAGGTTGTGGTTGCACTGAGCTGAACACTTGACAAGGCCGACAAGTGGGCCTGCAAGGTCAGCTGCTTTGCACATAATCAACACACATTGGAGCCCAAAGTGCTTCCACACAGCACTCCTCAGATGTGTAGGTGTTACTGTTTGCATGGAGTGGCTTTGCCTGTCCTCCATTTTCTTGTGGTGTATTTCCTGTCGTTAAGGTCAAGAGAGCGCTGGATGGCCAGGTTGCACAGATGTTTACCCCCATTTTCATCCCGCCTCTCGCTCAATGCCAGCTGTGATAGGCTTCAGCCCCCTGTGACCCTGAAAGGTGTACCCAGTACAGATGATGAATGGATGGCTCGGTCACTCTAATTGGTTTACTGATCAACCAATCTTAAAGCAGCCATTGCTGGGTTACTCCATTCAGAATAGTTCCGTGTTGGTAGAGTCTATTTTAATACAATGTGGTGAATTTGTTCTCGAAATTTTGTTTCTTAAATACCTAATATGACAAAGAACATGTACCTACTTTTAAAGGTAAGAGAGAACATTTTAACATCGTTGATATTTGGTGTTCAAAGAATATTTAGCAGAAACAATAAAAGTGTTTCATCACTAGTATTCACAAGTTGTATCTGAAATTATTCTAACAGATTCATAAAGTTTTGGTTGGCACCATGGCACAGCAGTCAGTGCTGAAGGTTGCTGGATTGAACACCAAACTGGTCTAGGCCTTTCTGTGTGGAATTTCATGTTCTCCATGTGCATGCACGGGTTCTCTCCAGGCACTCCGGCTTCCTCCCACAGACCAAAAGCATGCTCTATAGATTAAGAAGCAACTCTTAATTGCCCTTGGGTGTGGGTGAGTGTGTGAATGGTTGTCTGTCCTTGTATGTGACCCTGGGATTGGCTTGCAACCAGTTCAGAGTGTATCCCGCCTCTCACCCAATGTCAGCTAGGATAGGCTCCAGCCCCCCTCGCAACCCCGGAAGGAAAGAAGCACTATATATGGATAAAGACATTGAGTGTTTTCCATTCACCCTAGCTCTGTCTTTACTTTTTCATTTGTGCCAAATTTTACAAAGAATAAATGAAACAAAATTCAAAGTTAGTCAAAAGTAGAGATATTTTCAATTGTTTCAAATGAGAGAGACCGGCAACAACAGATTTTGTCCAACCTCATAACAGTTACTAAGGAGGGCGGGGCCTTTTTGATGATTTTATGTAAAGGGCAGGACCTGACAGAGGGTTAAGTGGCACAATCAAACTCACTGATCATTCAAAGTGAGTGGTATTTATTTAATGTTTATTTGGAGGAGACATTGCACAAAACAATGAACATCAGAACAATGGGCCCTTATGGAATGGTAAAATAGACTTGAGCTTATATAGCCCCTTTCTAGTCTTTTGACTACTCAAAGCTGCTTTACACCGCAAGTCACACTTACCCATTCACACCCATCTGTCTCACATTCACTCACTGATAGTTCAGAGTTTCTATGTTAGTTATCCATCAGTATCAGCTAACACTTTCATGCCCTTTCATGCCCATTTACACGCCACTGACGCAGCAGTGGGAGCAACTTGGGGTTAAGTGTCTTGCCCAAGGACACATTGCCATGTGTCGCCCGGAGCTGGGCTTGAACCTGCAACCTCCCGATCATGGAACAGCTGTCATGTCCACCATTCTCTTCAGCTTCCATGTTGTGTGGCCCTTTCCCTCTGGCTATGAGGGCCCATGCAGATAATCCTGTTGTTAGGTATATCCTACGTATATGGACCCAGTTTCGTAAACACTGGGTCCATATATGAGCTCTGCCTGTCTCTTTCTTGTTACTACACACACAGTCAAAAGAATGGTGCCTATCTGCTTGTCATGGTCTCGGAAGTGAGGCAAGACGCGAAAACAAAAAAACATCGGCGTATTCCTTTAAAGCAGCTCAGTCAGGAGGTTCATTTGTTGAATCTTTGCAAACTTCTAATCTCTTGTCACAACACAAGATTACATTAACATCCTATATGAACACATTCTTATTCTAAAAGAAATGTCTGGTGTTTTCTCTCAAAGTCAGCATCCGATCGATAGATGTGACTCATAATCAAACATTTCAGTGTTTGGAATACAGAGGACAGCTTCCACGTTTACTGAAATGAAATTTAGCTTCAGCTGCGGCACCGTCCGATCGATGCCAATGCCTCTGAGTTCTCTGCACTTCAGTGTCACGAAATGAAGATCAGCTAGCCAGGAGAGCAAATCAATACTGAATTATGTCATGCTATTTTTGTCAGCCATTATGTACGCTTCTTATTTATCCCAGCGGAGGTGTCGGAGGTGGGCGGCGTGAATACTGCTGCGAGTAACCCCGTCACTGGATTCCCATCTGCAAAAGGTTAAAAAAACACACAAAAGGTCGGAGCTGCAGGTCTGTTTGTTTTGTACCTGTACTGGATAAAGTGCAGACATATTTCAGATTAAATGACAAATGATCTGGTAAACCTTTCTATTTGTTCAAGCTCAGGTACTGAAGCTCAATGCTCTGCATACAAGCATCATTTAAATGCTTTAAATTTATGTAAATGAAAGCATTAGGGGGTTCTTCAGTGTTTGTGAGCACCCGATCCATTAACCTTTGAAATATTTTGAGGCATATTTTATACTTTACTTCTTATACTCCCCTCCTACAGCAGACTGACTCCAAAGATGAAATTTGTTTGGACTTTTATGAAACTCACTGCATGATCTGAATACAGATCTGTGAAGAAAAACAGGAGCAGGTGGTGGATAAATGCACAAAATCCACCATATCTACATAGAAATCGAGTCACAGAAGCTGTAAAGTGTTTTTCTAATTACCATGTGACTGAGCTATGGAAGATATGATCATACATTTTGTTTTATAAACACATTTTTATTGGAAAACAAAACTGGAGGGACATACGGTGCACACTACAGCTCTAAAATTAATTTTTCTTCCACTTTTAGAGGTGCTTTCCATTCATCTGCAGATCATTTCTTTTTACTTTAACTCCTCCAACAAGCACCATGGTTTAACTTGATCATGTAAACTGATTTTAACTGATACTCTTTGTAAATGTTTCCCCATTTTGGAAGGTTTCACACCTACAGCTCTGTTGCTCAGTCCTGATGAAGTTGAAAAAACACAATACATTTCTACATTTTTCCTTCGGATTTTTCCATGTTCAGGGGGGATGTAACGGGGGGAAAAGATTTTACATTTAGCCATAGGTGTTTAAAGATTCTTTATTTTTCTTATCTTACAAAAACTACCAGGTTTTTCATGCACAAATGTAACATTCAGGCATCTTTTGCATTGCTTATAACATAATTAAAAAAAGAGGCCACATAAATATGTCAGTGATCCGAACACCATGAGTATTCTGTTTTCTAAGACCCTCCATCCAGAGTAATTAAGACACTAAACAACTGCTCAGCTCTCCATGCTTTATTCACATCAACATCTGGAGGAAACTGGAGAAGATATATGAGACAAGTTTAAGTTTTGATCAACAACTAATTTTTTAAGGGGGCTTTCGGAAAAAAGACTCCATCAAGCCTTTTCTTCTGTTTTATCAGCGTAGAGATGCAGTAACTGCCTGCAAAACAGCAGCACTCCATACATCCTCCCTACAGTCAGATCCTCCAGGGACATCCTAAAGGCCAGACTGGATGTATGCTCCATCCAGTGGTCCTCCCTTGGGGCCTTGAACACACCTCAGCAGCAGAACATACAGGAAGTCTCCTGTTCAGATGCATTAACTGACCCCTTTCTACACAGAGGATCAGCCGCTCTGGAGTGAGCCCCCTCCTCTTACAGGCTTTTACAGATAAACTGCAAGTCAACATCACACAGACTCAGGCCATTATTTACAACACACAGAGGCCGAGGTCTCGCAGGAGGCTTTGTGAGCCACAGTAGTTTGTGCTTGAGCATGACCAATGTACACATCAGTCAGGTGACCACATGAGAACTCACCAACCATTTTAAAAGGTACACCTTGATACTGTTGGACCTCCTTTCCCTTCAGGGCTGCCTTAATTCTTTGTAGCATAGATTCAACAAGATACTGGAGATATTTATAAGAGATGTTGGTCTGTGTTGACATGATAGCATCACACAGTTGCTGCAGATTTGTCAGCTGCATATTTATGCTTCAAATGTCCTGTTCCTCCACATCATTCAATCAATCAATCTTTATTTGTATAGCGCTGATTCATAACAAGTGTTATCAAGGCACTTGGAGAGTGCAAACCTCTGCCAAGGTAGTTCACATATTGCTGTTACACTTATAAGCTGTCAGGGTATGAACCCAAATAAACTAACAAAAAACAAAAGGTGAAGGACCCAAATGCAGATTAACAAAAAAGCTTTATTTTAAAGCTAACAAAAAGGGATCAAAAATCAAAACTAGTCCTTAGCAAGAATGTCCAAACAAAAGGCTCAAACAAAGAGAAAACACTGGAGGCAAAACTCAAAAAGGCAAATCAAAGTCTCTACTTAAAGTTCAACAAAAACAGAAAGAATACCTATAAACAGGAGGAATCACTGGAGGATCAGTGGAGGAACATAGAGGCACTGAAGTCTTGGTGAACAAGGAAGACAGATGATCCAACACAGACAAAGGGGAACACAGAGACTAAATACACTGGGGAATCATCAAGCTCAGGCGAGACAATCACACAGGTGGAGGGAATCATCAGAGAGACACACAGAAGGGAGGGCAGGAAAACACCACAAGGAACACATGGATTTCAAAATAAAACAGGAAACACACAACAAGACACAAAACCTGACACAGTAGCTTAACTAAGATGAAGAACAGAATTGTGACAGTAACCATAACAATAAGCAATAGTTTCATGATAAAGTTTCCACCATACTATGATTCCTTGACCCTGAAAACCCACACCTAGCACTCAGAATCATGTTGATATCATTATTAGTTAGACAGTTGTTGAGCAAAAACGATTGTTTGCTGTTGGTGGTTATCTGGATCACCACCAAAATTTAATCTTTTTTAAGTTGGGCCATTACCAGCATCTCCTGAAAATTTCAGCAAAATCTGTCCAGTAGTTTTTGCATAAACTTGCTGACAAAGAAACAAACATACGCTGGCAAAAACAACAAACAAACATACAGACAAACAAACAAAATATGCCAGCAAAAACATAACCTCATTGGCGGAGGTAAACATGCCCACTAGGTGACTCTAAGCTGTCCTTAGGTATGACTGCGCGCTGTCTGGATAGATGGCAGAGTAATCTACCAGACTAATCCAGTGACACATGTCTCAGAACATAATTTATTCAGGATAGTGTTTTTCTTCCTTTTTTTTTTTTACAGGTCTCTTCACTTTTTTGCTCTGTTTTTTAAGTCACAAAAATACAAGAACTGGTTTTGAGATGTGTGTCACTCAATATTGTAATCACACCAGCTGATCTGCGTGTGGATCAGGATTATTGTTGATGCGTAAAAACAAAGAGATCAAAAAAAAAGAAAGAAAAATAAAATCAACAGAGACTGATTCAGACATAGATTACTATGAACATGACAGCTGTAAAGGCTCATATCTAATCAAATAAATCAGTTCTTTTAAGAGAATTAACAAAACTAGATCAGCAGACACCTTTCACTTTTATTTCTCTTCATACAGCTGCTACGGTGAGACACTCGGTTTACCAAGCCTACAAGTAACTATCCTAAAGTTTTGGAGTGCTAGAGGGCTGTGTTGGATCAAAATTATTCAAAATATGACAAAAAAAGGGTAATGTTGCTTAATGCCAGCTGAGTGTGTGTCATTTAGTCTGCATGATGTAATTGTGCTGAAGTGTAATTCAATCAGGGCCGATGTGAGTGTAGGCCCCTCTCAATGAGGGGGGCAATCGTGCTCACCCTCAGAGAAGGCAAAGCCCTGCAGTGAATATAATTGATTGATTTTTTTATGGGCTGCTCCCAAACTATGTTGTCACATCCACTCCTGTGACCCATTACAATGCTCACTGCATAATTTCTGACAAATACACAAATATTTGTGGGTTTGTTTTCATAACTTGACTCTTTACCCTTGATTTTTACAGGCAGGCTGTCGAGGTTTGCTGCACTGCCAAGGACATGCCCTCTGAGAAAAGGTTTCTAATTACAGAAGCAGACAGCTGAGCATCTTTGTCAGGGCAGTATCCTGTATATTTTCAATTCAGCTGAAAAACTCTTTGGTGTAGCCACATAATGATGATCTGGTCTTAAAATCAGTATTGTATAAGCCTTGAAAATCCTGGTTTTAGCAGACTGCTGCACATATTGCACTGATTTTCCACCAGATTTTGCTGCAAGTTTTGAGTCAGAAAACATGAAACTAATAGGATTCTGGCACTGGCTAGAGGAAGCTATGACTATGACAACTTCACTGGAGGGAGTGATGGTGGAAAAGAAATTTGATTTGTCTTTTTGGATTTGGTGTCCTGTAATTCTGGCCAAATCCAGATTGGTCTTCAACAAATCCTCAATATGGCAAAAGTACCAAAAAGGAGACACCAGCTTCTCAAAGCATTATTATTTTTCAATGTGATTTGCATTACCAACTAAGCTGCTCTTGTTTGTACCTTCTATTTAAGCACATGGTTTGTTTATTTGATGTTCTGCTGAAAGGAAACTCATTTTGGTGGCTTAAACCTGCTCTGCTTTCTTTTATTCACCACCCAGGGCCCATGACAGCAGCTGAGGGTTAGAGAAGACCACTCAGATCAAAAGTCTGTCCATAAAGTCAGCTCACACTTCAGTATGACAGACCAGAATAGATTCTGCAGACACAGCATAAATCCTCCTATCAATCTCAGACTGATCTTAACCCTGCCTGAACTTCCTCTCCTGAGGCGATGACTCACTGTTACAAAACACCAAGACTATCACCCTTTAGAGTTGAAGGTTAAAGTTTTGACTTTTCATATGCACAAAGTAAATCAACCCTTAAAGATTCATACACTCCCTTTGTTTCTTTTACTCTCTCGGGCTGGTAACACACTAGATATACATTGCTGTCAGCAAGTGGGAAAAAGCAGCTTGGTGGTGCTTCTTCGGGAGCAGCAGGCCATCACTCTGACATGATCGTAGGACCTGTTTTTGTGCATCTGTATTTCAGCCTGTGTTTGTGCAGCATGTCTCAACAAAAACACTTGAATGTCTCCATGAGGGATTGAACACCACACAAACATGCAAACAACATTTTGGGTAACTAAATAAAGCAAATTTTGTAAAACTTCTGCCAGGGGTGAACATTTCAGACACTCTGTTGGCGGACAGGGAAAACACCAGTGTTGCTAGGCCTTAAAGTCTCACTCTGTACCAGCCTCGCTGTGGGGCGATGTCACACAATGCATCCTCATCATTTTTGTTGACATGAGAGTTATAGTGCAGCTGGTGTTGTTAAGCTATTATTGGTTTTCATGTTGCTTACTGGATTGTTTATATGGTCACACATACCTTATGCTTACACCATAAGCTGCTTCAAAAACAAGTGCGCAAGTGCCCTGCAGTTTAGTTTTGTATGTATTTCTTTCGAAAATTAAGTGCTAATCTTAGTCTAAAAATAGATAACATGACGCGGTTCATGATCAAGGACCACATCATCAACAGGATGAATTTGACAGTTATTTTTATATGTAGTGGATAATAAGCACCATATAGATAAGTAAAGCCTATAATGATTTGGGGAAACTTCTTGGGGAATCCGCCGTAGCTCCCAGGCATGACGAACCCCCTCAACCACGCAGGAAGAGGTGTGGTTGAGGTGTGGTCCTGCTCCTTAAACTCTGCTTAAAGCACCACTAAAAAGAAATGAGTCACAACAAGAAAGCAGGACCGTTTAGAGTTGCTGAAGAGTTTATCTGATGACTGTCGGCAGAGACAGGCTAACACTTCCCACTGACTCCCTGTGTTTGAGCTAAGCTAATTAGCAGTGGGCGAGCTCTGCCGTTCTCTTCCTTGATACTGCATGCACAGTTGAAAGACTGGATCTGGTTGTACTGAACTCAGGAGTGAGGCAAGACACGAAAACAAAAACTGTTGGCGTATCCTTTTAAGGCAGAATTTAGCTTCTTTACTTAAATGCCAGATTTGTCTACTGACCTAGTTTACAAGTGCACCTGTACAAGTTTTAAAGTATTTATGATCTTCAGCCTCCATATAACATAAACAGCATCATTTCTTTTCTTTGAACACAAAATTCAGTTATTTCTAAAAGATACTTGGCAAACATCATGGCCCATCAACTGTGAAAAAAAAATATGAAAATGTCAGAAACATGGACAAGAGGCTCTAAATCTAAGCTGTTAGATTTCAGAGAATGGAAACTGAAAGGTGGACAGAAAGAACAGCTCACTCTTTCCCTCTCATCCTCCATGCTGTGCTGAACTTTTTAACAAGTCACTGCAAGTTCACATCACGATGGCAGCCCACCAAGGACACCAAGTAACCCAGTAACCAAACACTACTTTAATTAGTCATGTAGCATTATAACTGTTTTGAAATTCAATCCCTTTTTTTTATTAAGAAAGCAATATGAGCACAGAAATACTTTAAATGTAATTCGTGACAACAACTGTGGTTGTAATAAGCCTCAAATCTTCCCCATAATCTGTCTTTCAAGTCGTTTGGAGTGAAGTCAGTCTTAGCTTTGCTCCTGCAGCTCTCTTATGTCTCTACAACCTTCCCTGACAGGATCTGTGCATCAAATGACCAGATGACCTTAAGCAACGGCATGTATCGATCACTGTTCCAGAGGATTGAGTGTTGGCTGTGCTGCAGATTTATCAGATTGACCTCTTCCTGGGTATCTGTGTGTGTTTGAGTCCACGCTGCAGATGCCTGTGAACTGATGTAAAGAAGAACATCTGGCTTGAAAAGGCCATTATTCCAGGCCGTTGCTCTCAATCCCATGACTGGAACATTTATTTAAAGTCTGTGGACTCAAGTATGAACAGAAACCAGTGACTTCAGATATTAGTTGTTGGTAATTTATGTTCTGTTTAATTTGAGTTGAACTTGGATACGCTGCAGGCAAGAGGCTGAAAATCTGTCCAGTACTTTCTATTTCCATACTCTGAAATCTAACAGCTTAGATTTAAAGCTCCGCTCCTGTGTTTTTGACATTTTTATGATAGTTCTTTTTTTTTCAACATTGATGGGCCATGCTGTTGGACAAATACATTTTAAAAATAACTGAATATTGTTCAGAGAGGATAAATTATGATGTATAACTACAGTAGACGGTGTACATAATAAATACTCATAAAACTTGTTCGGCACATTTGCATGTAACACTAGTTGGGGGTTTGAGGTGAGGGAAGTTCAGTGGAAAATACCTCTTTTGAGTGCCCGATCTACTCCATATAAAACATTAACAAAAGGTGAGAGAGCAGCAGGGACTCATGGGAGGGATTATTTCAACCAAACTACCACTGATGATGACCTTCACATGGACGTTGGTCAAGATGAACTGGGGAACGGCTTGAGTGGGAAAGCATGAACTGATGGTAGAGAATAATAATGGTTCAACACGAGTGGGAAGCACAGAACAAGGATGAGATACGTGCACAGAGCAGCAGCTTCAGAGGAGGTTCCTTTTTTCCTATGAAGCACTCTTTGACCCAACATTCAATGTATCAGGTTTGGGAGCACATATCAGGTCGGGTCATGTGTTACCTACTGCCATAACTGGCAGCAGTGCCACAGGAAGTCAGCTTGCATCTCCCCAGGTACTGAACCAACTTCCAAGCATGATCCGATCGGGACTTGAACCGATCACCCAGCCCAAGCCCTTTCGGACTATGCTACACCTCCGCGTCCATGACAACAATTAACATATGGGCCCTCATTTATCAGTCTGCCAGAACCACTTGTAGGCTCCAGCCCCCCTTAACCCCAAAAGGGAAAAGTGGTATGATAATGGATGGATGTTTTACTGTAATGGGCTGTTTTTTAAATAACAGTAAAAACTAGAAAGCGCTCGGACAGCGCAAACCTCCACCAAGGTAGCTCACATATTGCTGTTACATCTATAAGCAATAGTTTCATGATAAAGTTAGAATCATAATATGATTCCTTGACCCTGAAAACCCACAACAAGCACTCAGAATCATGTTGATATCTGTATTAGTTAGACAATTATTGAGCAAAAATGATCGTTTGCTAATGGTGGTTATCTGGATCACCACCAAAATTTAATCTTTTTTAAGTTGGGCCATTACCAGCATCTCCTGAAAATTTCAGCAAAATCTGTCCAGTAGTTTTTGCATAAACTTGCTGACAAAGAAACAAACAAACATACGCTGGCAAAAACATAACCTCCTTGGTGGAGGTAACCATAAATTATGGCTCCTGAAGAGGGGACATCATCTGCCTTTTTAACATGTTTCTCTGAAAATAAAAGTCAGAATATCACCAAATTTGGACTGGGTGTTCACAGATAATTATTTCATACAATTAAGTACATTTTTCATCAATACCTTTGTCAGCTTTGGAAATTTACCCACTTAAACACGAGGAATAGGCAAACATTTAAAAAATTAAGACAACAATTCAATAGATTTGTTTATAGAATCCTGTCATTTTCAAGTAAGGACACAAATCCTTAAATTATGTTACTTTTATCTTCTAAAGACTCCGATCTTTTCATAAAAGTAAATTATTTGACCTCTCACTTTATTTTCTGCTCTCACCGCCTATATAGGGCCTCCTATTCAATAATGCTCTGTGAAGTTCTGGCAAAGAAGCCTTAATTTTCACTGTTTCCTGTTTTTAATTCTATCAACAACAAAAAGAAAAAGTCCAAAAAAGTGCTTTAACAGTAAAATACTTCTATACGATCATCCATTCCACAAGCTTGACATGTAGTTATGAAAAGACATGGTTGTGCTTTGTTATACCTCTGGTAAGGGTTGGTCAGTTTTATGGGGCCTGAGTTTCTCTACTGTGATGCCTAATTGGTCAGTGGAGTGCATATCATAAACCTTACAGCAGAAACAAACCAGAACACTTCCCGTGCTGAAAACCCAGACCCCTGACTACAGCGCCTACATTTCTATGTCAAATCAGTAAAGATTTAAGGTGCAGGAAATGAGCGGGAATGAGCAGGAACAAAGGATATGTACTCCAGCTGCATGCATGAGAACATCGCTGAGATGTGAACAGATGAAGGTCACTTTTTACAACCTGAAACTCACTTCTGAGCTAATTCTTACTTTTCATCATCTTTGGCGTCTCACAGGACTGTGACACTGTGGACTAGAAGACTCGGTGTGTTCAGCTTTTGAACACAGAGGTTTTAAACAAAAGAGAAGTAAAAGTGCCAGGGGCCGAACCCAGCAGGAAACCCACTTCAGATCCTTCAGAAATCTCAGCATGAATTTATGACAGAGTGACGCTAGAATGGCACTGTGTTTGGCACAATAACGAATTACATCAGACTGTTCCACATCCATGTCTTCTATTAAAGTAAAACAAGGACTAAAAAACAGAGCGAGACTACACCATAACAACTAGACCACAAATATTAAATCATTTTCTTGTGCTCGTATGCCTGTGGCATGTTAGAGTTTACATCCATCAGTTTTTCAAATAAATAAAAGTATGACTGTGGCTGGGATTCGTTAAATATTAACTCATTGAAAATATTTCTTGGGAACTCAGTGCCCTAAAAACACAATAACAGCTTAAACAGAGCAGAGAGGGTCTGGCTCAATTGTGCACCAGAGCCACTGAATACTTAAGAACATCTCTATCTTTTCTGTCCATACCTCTTGAATTAAAAGCATTATTGACCCCATTCTCATCATAATATGAGAATGCACAATGACCCCACTGCAAAGGCCAGAGAGGTTAAACATAAATAGGATATATCTTAATATAATGTATCTACCAAGGTTGCCATGATGCCAGGATTTATGCAGTACTTGTAAAGAATTTTGATATTAGATTTTTTTTAATACCAATAAAATACAATAAAATAATAAAAAGCCCTTGAAAAATATCCTTTTTGTTTCATTGACAAAATCTGACTCTAGGTATACATTTTAATATTTGGAACAATATCATATGTCCCATGTGCTGGTGTGTTTGACCATGGAAATCATGTCTTGTGTGTGCCAGGTCTGGTTTGAGATGCTTTGGCTTTTGTGTGTGCTACATTGTGGCTGCATTTCCCAGCTCATTCACAGCTCTGTTTCTTCAGATAAATCACTCTAATAATACGCTCCTATCAAAAGATTAGGAAGAAATACAATAAACTGACCTTGCAGTGCATCTGCCTGATTCAACATCTGTAATCAGGCAGATCGGTTATGCCAATCAGAGTCCTTTAGAGCAGGAAGAGGAGGGGGCTATGAACAAGATGAAATCAAAATGCTACAGCAACACTTGCAGTTCAGGAAACAACTCTATTAGACCGATGTGTTTCCGCTTGTGGCCTTATGCTGCATTCCAGTTGTACTGGGAAGTCGTGATTTCTGAGTTCCAAGTGGGAAATTTCATCTGGAGCGCCCCCTGAGGTTGGAATATCCTACTGGGAAGTCAGCGGATCCTCACCACCCCGGAGTTGACAATCAAAGATGGCTGCCCCCGGTGTAAACAGTGATTAAGCTCCTGTAATATTCACTTTATTAGCACCTCTGACAAGTGTTTGTTCCACTAAATTATCCGTATACATAGTATTGTTCGATGTTTATGTAAAGAAATGCTGCTATAGTGTTATTTACATTCTTCATGTGATATGTGCGAATTACAACGCAGGCCGTGCTAACAACAGATAACAACAGCCTGGTAGATCGGTGAGTGTATTTTCCGACTTTGGGACTATGACAACTCGGATATGCCGTCATTCCCACTCTCCTCTTCCCAGCTGATGTAAATGGAACGCAGCATTAATCAGGCTCATCAGGAAGATTAGCATAGATGCTAACAGCTTCAGCAGCAGTTTTATCAGATCTGGACCGTATTTCTCTCTTAAATGAAAAACAAATAGAAACACTACAAACTTTCAATAGAAAGGATATTTTTGCTCCACTTCTGACATGTTTTGTCAAGAGTTTGTTCTACGAAGTGACTCACATTCTGCCCATTCCCAAACACTTTCTATGAGCTCTTTCCCAAATGGACAAGGGAAATATATTGAATGGTCCAACTAGTGTGTCAGGTTAACAATAAATGTCTCCACTGTGACCTGAATAATTGAATAACTGACCAGGGAAACCTGCAGAATGAAAGCATTCTGATGAACAAGGGAAGTTTCTCAGAGGAGGCAAACTGAGCTTTAACTATGAGAGGCACAGACGGGAGATGTAACTGAACATCCAAGCCATATTGCAGCTTGAATTGGCACAGATGTTACCATCTCGTAGAATTAATGTGAATATCTTGATATAACGGAGCCTCGTTGCGATGCTTTTGAGTAAAGGCACTGTGAATTGGGTTCTTGGTACATTTTACGGGGACAAACAAACCAGCTGGAATAAGGTGAGGATAGCTCTCTATTTTTCATTGATACTTCTGTTTCGGCCGAGATATCCGTGGGCTAGCAGAATAAATAGACGTGCCTTCTATTTTTGAGATTTTTGGAGAAAGTGATGCATGTGAGAAGTGTTGTCAGTCTGAAAGCTCTGACTTGGCAACATGCTCACGGAAATACAAATGCACAAACTGCTGCCGTCACACAAGTAACATGCATCTAGTGTGGAAATTTCAGTAAATTCAGAAAACATTCAGCAACAAAGTTGCTGGTTCGATCCCCGGGTCAGTCAGGGCCTTTCTGTGTGGAGTTTGCATGTACTTCCTGTGCATGTGGGGGTTCTCTCCGGGCACTCCAGCTTCCTCCCACAAACCAAAAACATGGTCATTAGGTTGAATGGTGACTCCAAACTGCCCTTAGGTATGAGTGTGAGTGTGAATGGTTGTCTGTCTCTCTATGTGGCCCTGCATTCAGCTGGCAACCGGATCAGGGTATACTCTGCCTCTCGCCCACTGACAGCCCCCCTCCCGAGACTGTGAAATGGATAAGCGGTGTAGAAAATGAATGAATGAATTCCGATTGGATATTTCTGATATAGTGCACTCAAAAAATGGATGGACATAAATCAGACAAAAAGATGGACAAACCAGAAAACATAAAGCTTTTTGATATAGAGTTTAGGCAGGCAGTAAGATCTTATGTTTTGGTTAAAAGTTTATTTTAAGACACTGCTATGCAGATATTTTTGTTCCTTTGTCATACAAAAATATATCAGCAAAGGCAAAAGATCTTCTCACACATTTCTGCAGTCATCAATTTCAATACAACCCTAATGTTTCAACATCCATCGCTCCTAATCATAACTTTACACTTCCACGTCTCATCAAGCCCCGCACATTAGCAGTGGAACAATAATGAAATAATGAATGTGTTCTGTACGTCTGACGCGTCTGACCTTGTCACTCCTGATGAATAATGTTTATGCCAGGAGCAGAGCCGCACCAACCTCCCTGCTCCCAGCAATTAACCACCTCCTACTCACGCTCGTCTCCGAGTGCCAGGCATCAAAACATCCTAAAATCAATCAAATTAACCCTAAGCTTGCACCGTGATCACCGGGCTCCAGCTACCTGCCCCCACACCTGCTTCTCTGGGCAGAGTTTCAGCATGTGGTCAGCAGGAGGAGGGTGTTTGGAGCGGAGAGTTTGGTGCTCATGTGAGCCGGAAGGGTTTCTGTCTGTGAGTCATCATGTAGCTGTTTGGACAGATTTTCTCACCTTGAATAGACAAGAGAATCAAAACAAACATAAAGGTGTTGGGAGGAATTTTCCCAACTGACTCAAAGAGAGAGATTGTTTTAAAACCCCATCACATTTGTACTTTGAATGTTTCTGCTGAACAACTGCTTTTGCTTTATTCTGCAGCATTTTCTCACAATAGGAGCATTTTGGTCCGTAGATCGACGTAGCATTTAAATAGCATTCATCAGCCTTTATGAACTGCTGTTCTTTGAGTCTGCACCAACAGTTTGGAGAGTAGTTTGCTTTGGGTGCTATTATTATGAAATACTTCAACATTTTGGCAATTTGCTTGTTTTCTCTGATAGACCTGGAGGGTGAGGATCAATATCAATTTCATCTGTATGAATTCAGCAGAGACGGCGTCATGATTTGTTGCTCTATCTTAGTACAGAGTCTGGTGGAGGGAAATAAAATTGACATCAAGCTACCTGGATGAATTTTATCAGCCTCATTTTAAGATCTACATCTTTAATCACTGTCTCAAAGCCAAAAATCGAAGTCAAACTTAGTTCTATGGCAATTCACATTACTCTATTTTCAGTCAAGGCTCACATGTGAAGGACCACGACTGATAGGACACTGAGAAAGCAAATATGGCTGTCACTGTATGTGAGGACTATAACATTATTTTTGCTGCTTATTTGCTTTAGTAATGCCACAGACCTTTAAAGTTGAAACATAAACCCTTTTCAGAGTGTTCTGTAATGAAGCTCAGTCATCATTACTCCTGGAGCCACATTAGACCTGAGAGGATGTCATATTTGTGTCAACACACTTTCCGCTACAGAAGGAAGCGGCGCAAGTTAGCATAACATAATGTGAGTTTCCCATGCACACAAAGGCAGCGTAACTGTCCTGTCTGTATGCTCTTCTGTCACTATGGTTGCTTTCCCACCTAAAATTTGATGGACTCAGTTCGGTTCTGGGGGGGGACTTGCAACATAGTTTTATTTTTCTCTTGGTTTTGATTTGCCTTCACACTGCATCGACAAGCTGGAAATACTCAACTGGGTTCGAGTCACAGCACTGTTTAGCTCAAACCTGTTTGGAAGCTGTCCCATAAATCAAAGGGGCAGGTGCTGTCAGGCTAGCAATGCTAGCTGCACTTTGCTCTATATCATCAGTAAATGCTACGTTAGCTTTTCTGTTGTGATATTCAGCCAAATTCAAGCTGCATTTTACCCCCTTTTGGTTCGTTCGCTTGCTTTGCTTAGTAAGTATTGCTTTAACATCCACTGCAAACTGAACTCTGGTTCTCACCACAGATGGTGTGAGCTTTAATACCAAACTGAACAAACCACAACCAGACCGGATCAAATGTTCAGGTGTGAAAGCACACTGATATCATTATTCCTGTGATACTACATGTGGACCCAGAGTGAATATGGGGTCAATCCTTCCCTCCACTCTGTCTCTGCAACGTTTTTTATGGAGATGAAATCAAAAGGGCATAAAATTGTGTCTTGAAATGGTGGTGTGAAGGGGTCTGTTGTCTGGAGCAAAGTCTTCGTATGTTCTCCAAAACCCCAGGTTAGTGCCCCACTTCCTGACCAAGCATGGAAGTTCAACTAAAATATGTGCAAAACTGTGAACAATTTAAAATCCTGTCTGATTCTACATGTCACTGGTGATGACTGATGCTAAACTTTGCAAAAATCAATAAACTTAAATCTGAATCGATTTTCATTCGTATTTGCAACATGACAAAACATAATTCTTAGCATATTTTGGGGGGCATTTTAAACCTCTGAATATGGTGTAGAGACAGTGGTTACACCAAAAAATCAAAGGGAGCATAGCAAAAAGTCCAGTGTTAAAGTAACTCCGACAGAGTTGACTGTGACACACTTGCAGGTAATTTATCTTTACACTTTCTAAAGTTGAAATAACACTTTAAAGTAATTACTTCTGACTCAAACTAAGTTTAAATCACACTTTCGGGCTAAAGTTAACCCTGAAAGGTTTAACTCTGGTATTTCAACTTGTGAATGTTAGCTGTGTCAACATTAGAAAGGAGGGAGAGAGAGCAGGGAAAATGGGCCACAGATGGGAATCGAATCCGGATCGGCTGCACAAAGCCTTCAAATATGGTACATTCATGGTTGCTACACACTTTGCCAAACCAGCACCCCCGACAATATGTAATAAAAACACTGCACACAGATTTGTAAAGACAAGTCAAACCAATACAGTATGCGAATCAGGCTAGTGATGTAATTTTGCTGAAACACCACATATGCATAAACGTTTCCTACTACAGAAAGGTGAGGCATAAAAAGACAAAAATGGCTGCCACAAGAACAATGACAAAGGTTTGCTGTGCCAAGGAGACTCTATTCTACTTGTTGTAGTCGACTTATTTACGCACGACATCTGTCTGGACCTGTAATGTGAATGTGCTTTTAGTCTCACTTTTCAGTGGAGCTGCACATTGTCAGTTCAAGCAACTCCAGGGGTGGTGTAATTTTCAACATTTCTGAAAAACTTTGGAACTCAGTTTTATAACTGCTCACTTTCAGTCCCTCCAGACACTGACTTGAATGATCAAACAGCTGAGATACAACAAAAGGTCCTGGACAATAAAGAAAATAACTGTATTTCTTTCTTTGCAGCTCGGTCACTGTCATTCTCCGTGCTACAATAATCTTCTGAGGTCGTCCTGTGTTAAGTCATGCATGTTTTCGCCCTTGTGTCGGGGCGAGCCCATCCACCACATTGTCATTAAAGAGCCATTTGCCGCTGGAAGGGCAGGTGATTAAAGTGTACTTTGGCCAGCCTAGGACGCCGTGCTCTCTGGGAAGCCAGTCGTAATCCATATCCCCAGTCAGCGCGACCTAACGGGCTCTGCGAGGCCCAGTTAAGAACTCAATCCCCTCTCATTAATGGAGGTAATGACTGTGATCAATCTAAAGTTGGTGCGGGCAAGCTGGGCCCGACAGCAAAGTCGGAGAAGAGAGAAGAAAAGATGGAGAGATTGAGGCCAGGTGAGAGAAAGAGATTGATAAAAGACGAGAACAAAAGAGGATGGATCTGGACGACAGAGACAGATGGAGGTGAGAAAAAGCTAAATTAAAGTGAAACTGGAAAAGTAAGCACAGTTTGAGAGTAAAAAGACAAAAATACACAAAGAAGATACTGGAAAACTGTCAGATGGTTTTATGACTTTTTAAGGTATACACCTGCCATTCACCAGAACGGTGAATTTTGAGGTGGATTGGTTCAGAGAATTCTCATAAAGCCTTGATCTTTGAAATCCAACGTCCAGTTAGTTCATCGATAAATCACAGAGGATGTTTGCGCAAAGTTCGAAGAAAACTCCACAAAGGATTTTTACGATTGACCTTGCAGTGCAGCTGGATCTGCCTGATTACGGATGTTATCAGAGTCCTTTGAACAGAAAGAGGTGCAAGCTATAAGGGAGACAACAGCAGGAAGTGACTGTTCACATAGACATTAGCATCAACGCTAATAGCTTCTGTAACATTTTATCAGATCTGGACTGTATTTCATTATTAAATAAAACAAAAACATCAACACCAGAAAAATCTCAAAAGAAAGGATATTTTTGTTCCACTTCGATGTTTTGTGAGAGTTTGTTGTGGCTAAATTTTTTTTTAACCCTGTGGCAGAAGTGCCCGCTTACTGTATTATCTGATTGGCTCGTAATGAACGTGACTGACAGCACATTCGCCCAATCACCTGCCGGAAATGCTTTTGAAAGGTTCTGCCCATTTCCAAACACTTTCTTTGGGCTCTTTCCTAGATGAAATGGTGAAATATATTAAACGGACCATCTGGTTCGCCGTTAATGTTAAGATGGAAAATCAACTTAAAGGAATTAGATTAGATTAGATTAGATTAGATTAGATATAACTTTATTTATTCCTTTGGAAGACTTCCTTGGGGAAATTAAGATTCCAGTAGCATAATTTACAGCAGATAAGAAGATATATAAAATAAATAGATATAAACAAAAATATAAATAAAAATACAAATAGAGAGGGGATAGGCTACTGGCTGGCTACTGCTCCTTCCCGTCCTCAGTCTTCCTGTTACTCCTCCTCCCCCGAGTGAGGAGCTGTACAGTCTGATGGCCTGAGGGACGAAAGAGTTTCTCAGTCTGTTGGTCCTGCACTTGGGAAGGAGCAGTCTTTGGCTAGGGTTAGGGTTAGGATTAGGCTGTTAGAATGAACATGAGGCCAAATTTTCAAGACCTTACACCTCCAAAATGCAATCAGTTCATCCTTTAGTTAGAGAGAACATTTGTCCAAAGTAAAATAATATATATATTTAAAAAGGGTCTTCTGATGTCATGTTTACACACTAGGGGTGGACATGAGACTCAGGTTATACTCAAAACGGCCTACTGCATACTAATGAATGAATTGTGCAGTATAAACTGCATCCAACATAAATATCTGATAGTAGTATGTAAAATGACTGCCAAACAGCTGTTATTTGAAGTATGCGGCCGATTTGTCAAAATCATGTGAAGGTCATTTCTAAGATTTTTAGATGGTTGACAGTTTGTATATATGATCATAAATATCTTTCAAAGAAAGTTTTATCGATTGGTGTTCCCAGGGGCTTCAAATCAAAGTGGATATTTGTGTTAAGACTGACTTGAATCCCTCAAAGCTTTCTTGAGATACTGCACTCACAAGAATGACCCAGATGGATGGACAGACAGCCTGAAAACAACAAGCCTCTGGCCTCTGCTGTCACCAGTGCAGAAGCATCGAGAGGAAAAGACGCTACAAGACGTGAGAAGGTGAGAGGAGAGATAAGATTAAGTGAGAGTAATTGAGTATGGGACACTATGAAAGCGAGAGAAATCGAGAAGGTGGGAGTGCTGGAGGACACAAAGACAGAGAAAACCAGTGAAAAGGGGGCCGGGACAGGTGCTGCGACCCCTCCAGATGGGACACCGCCGCTATTCTCTCCCTCTGTTTTCACCAGAGCCTCTCTGGCCTCTCCCTTGAGATCAGCTTTAGTGATAGAGGAGAAACGCTGCTCTTGAAATCCTTCCTCTCTGCTTAGGCTTTCAGGCAATCACACAACCCCCCAGAGATCTGATTACCTTTCTCAATGAAGCTGGATTAGGCTCTTTAATTAAAATGATTGGGCCTTATTATACGCTGTCACAACTTAAAGGACAGAACTCCCTTGTGGCTCTTGAGTTCTGTCAAAATTCATTTGACGAGTGTGATTTTTTCCTCTCTCTCTCCCTCCCTTGTCAGCATTCAAGGCGAGTAAATGAGAAAAGAGTCACGCTTGAGTATCCTTAGAATAAAAGACTGATAAGGTGAGGAATTTGCATTCACAAATAAGAGCGCACTGATGCCTGCAATCATCTTTTTTTCTCTGCAGTGACATTGTCTTAGATATTTAACAGCCTCAGAGCCATTGACTTGAATTCACGCTGATTTATCTCCCTCCAATTTCACCCGAGAGCAAATGATCTGCACCTAATTTCAGTTGGGAAGTTGCTGTGGTCACACATCGGCGTCCAAATCCCTGCAAATGAGGGCATTTTGCAGCTGCGTGCAGGTATGAAGCCGCTCTAATCACAGCCTCATCAGGTCTGAGGCTGTCTCCGCGTATAAGGGATTTTTCCAACTCAGCGCCTGCACATGGAGAATTAGGCACATAGGCGTTTTTTAAAGGCTCGATGGTGGCAGAGGCAGGAGGGCCGTGGGATTGGGGGCTTTTGGGTTGGAGAAATCCTGAGCTAGCTTCGTGCCTCCAGCTGCAGCCACCTCCGTCGTACAGCTGCTGTCAGTGCTGGCATGGCTCCCCTGACAATCTGCTCTTTAATAGCTAATATCAGGGTACATTTCCTCAGGCACTGGACTGGAACTGAGAGATGGCGGGCCGTGCTGTGGGCATTTCTCTCTCTCTTCCTCTCCCTTAGCCTGTCCTCGCTCTCTCTGTGGCCCTGACACACAGATATGACAGGCAGTCGCTGAGTCATCTGGATAATCTATAGTATCTGCTGCGTCCAGCTGTCCATCCATCACAGGCAACACACAAGCTCTGGAGTAAAGTAAAGACAGAGGATCGAGCTCAGAGCCTTTTTGAAATCTACCCTCTGATTACATGCTCAACGCTAGGCTGAGGGACAGGGGCAAAAAACACTACCTCACTATTTTTTTAGTTTGATGGCCATAAACAATATACAATATACAATAGTTTGTCACACTACCAAAACTAAAAACTGAGATTATTTGAGAGAATTAATTAAAACTGAAACCCTGATTTTTATACTTAATAATCAGAGACAAACGAGTACACACTGTCTAAACTCTTCAATATTCTTGCAAAGGTATTGGTTGAAAGAGTTTCTATCATGTTTTTTTCTTTTCAGTTTTATTTGGCCTTCAGTGTGTTTTCCATGTCACTACCCCATTATAGAGTACCTCAGTGCAGTGTTTATTACGTGAAATGCTATTTTTTTTGGACAGTATTTTTTATCTTTCTGTAATGGTTATAATAGAAATAATAATAAAAACCTATTTTTTCTAATATAGTAATTTTCCTGAATTTACAAAGTGCTTTACAAAAGGACACATAAAATACAAACCAAATGAAAAGTTAAAATTAAAAAAAATCATAGATGAAAAATAAAAAAATGGTGACATTAATTTATACATAAGAATGAACTTTATACATACAATATAAGAGTTTATATGAGGTAAGAAGCCTTTTTGTTGTGATCAACTTTTTATTTAACTTTTAGTATAAACATAACAATTTTACAAACAAAAACAGGAAAAAAGAACTGCAATATGAACAAAAGTAACAAAAAGATACACAAAAAAAACCTGAAGATGGTAAAACGAAGTAAGAAGCCTTTTTGTAGAATAGTGTTTTATAAAGAAATGACTTAAAAGAAGAGACAGAGTCAGAAAGCTGGATTTCAGCAGGAAGGTCATTGCAGAGCCTTAAATACACCCGTATGTAGAATCTTTTTGACTGAAATGATATTTTTAAAGCTAAAACACAACCATTATCATCATCTAAGAATTTGTAACTCTTACTCTTACTCTCTTACAAAAAAATGAGATAATAGTAAAGCACAGTATTATTTCTTGATTAAGATGTCAAGTTATAACTGGCATTCCTGAACAGAAAAAATCGTTTTAGTGGTTGAACGTTATGTTTAATTAATTTCTGATTCTCAGAGAAGCCATGTTCAAAATGTTTGTCCACATCACCATGTGACACTGGGCTCAAACCTGCAACCTTACGATTACTGACCAAGTGCACTATCAGACTGCCCCACCTACAATTTACTTATAGTTTATTAATCCATCAGCTTCCTCATTATTATCAAATTCTACAATAATATTAAATCATACTTACACACTTTCTGGAACTAAACATGAGGCCCAGCTTGTGTTTAAGATAAGATAAGATAAGATGATCCTTTATTGATCGCCAAAGGGGAAATTCTGGTATTGCAGCAGTACAGGGCAAGTACAGGGATAGTAGCATGCATTGAATAAGACAGAGATCAGAAGAATAGAAAATATTTACAATTATCAAAATTAACTAACATACTAAAGCACTAAATTAACAGAGTCACAAAGGAAGTGCCGTTCAATTATCAAATTACCTAACATACTAAAATGCTAAACTAACAGAGTAAGTGACGTTCAATTATCAAAATTAACTAACATACTAAAATAATAATTTAACACAGTACAGGACAGCTGAGCCTCCTGTGCAGTACAGTAAAGATAAAGTGACAGTGATATTAAAGTGACAATGTGAAATGTAACAGCAGTTATTGACCATACAGTAACAGTGCAAATTATTTATTTAGAGTAATTTTGAGTAGTAAACCGTGATCAGCAATCAGAGAACAATTCATCCAACATTTAAGTCATTTGTGGTCAAATGGAGTGGGAGAAAGAAAAAAAAAATCACAAATAAAAATATTGATATAAACAAAACTGTCTAATGCTGGGGTCCGACTACACGACTTCAACATGGCCTGACCCAACAGTTGTAGGGACCCGTCAGCCACAAAATCAGTCATTCTGAGTCATGTAGTGTGTCATAATGACCGACAACAACATATCAGTCTGAAATGCCACGACAGAAAGTCTAGCAGGTTTGGTTTTGTCTTGCCCTATACGATTTGTTCCTTCACGTCAGAGACATCTACCAGTGAGAGTAGAGAGCTCTGCATGCGGGAAAGGTTTGCAAGCTCTGAAAAGAACATCCCTGCCCTTATGATGTGTTGTACAGGAGCTACTACAGACTGTAAAACGAGAAATATTGGAGAGAAACTGCAGATTCAACACGGTGAATGCCTGGGTAGATTTATCAGCAAACTAACATCATTCAACATGTTTGTAGATACAAACAAAAGGGAAGATATGTTACCACAAAAAAAACACTGTGTAATCTGACCTTGGCATTACCCTAACTCTTCTTTAAAATGATACTGATAGATATTTCAAGCTGAATGTATTACCAAGCCCTTTCTCACATCCATTTATTCATCTCTTTCACACATCAACTTGAATTTCCTTGAGCCAAAGTAAACATGAAATCTAAAGGAAGCATCTCATTGAACTCCTTTAATGAAAATGTTGCAAAATGTTGTTCACAAAGGAGCCTGCATTTTGCTGTTTCACTTACATTTCACGTTACAGCAAGTACCCACTGACAAAACGCTCAAAAAACCTTGAACATATTCTGCACAATCCATCAGACAGAGCATAGAAACCTACAAGCGTGCCACGTCTGAAACTCAGGCTGAACCGTCAGCAGTCACGTTGCATTGTGGGTAATGTAAGTGGCAGCTTTTGACAAGCAGGAATAATGTGTGGAATAAAAGAGACCATATGTCTGGTTCTGCTGCATCAATTTTTATACCTTTTTTAAACTGCCAACAATCATACAGGAGAGCAATGCCCGACCAATGGGGCACTCTTCTCAGAGCTGCAGACTTTTATCACGCACTGTTAGAGAGTCAAAACTATCTCAGGATGTTTCTGGTTCTACAGGATGTGGTTTTACATGTTGGCTGATTCTTCTAGGACATTTTTTGGTTAACTGGTGCATATATTAATTGATTTTTCTTTAGTTTTGATTCTGTTAGTTTTGCAACTTACGTGGCAAAATATGGCAAAGTGTTCACAGAAAAAAGGCTCTGAGTTTGAAAGGACTCCCTGGTTAAAAAAAGGTTAAACACACAGATAAAAACTGAATTGGTAGAAGGAATTCGGCCTGGAGATATCTGGAAGTGACTGGTGTGTAATTTTGGGAACGTCAATCCAAGACTACTAATTCAAGACCATTCCCAGAATTCTGCTGGATAAATATATTAAGATATTTCCTGACTCTGAAATTAAAATTTAAATAGCAGGGTTCATGCATTCAGAATGATTGTTGGAGAAAATGTGGCAAATCAATGGCTGATCATTTCCACATCTTTTGGGGCCTGCCCTAAAATTCATCCATATTGGCAAGGGATCGTTAAGAAAAGGGAAGAATCTTTGGGTTACAAGTTGAGCCTTCCTTTATTACAATATACTCCAGAAAAGCTAATGGCTATGGATCGATATCTTTACAATGTTTTACTAGTTGAAAGTAAAAGCCATTACACGGGGGCTGCAGGAATCTCCACAGAATAAGGATGACTGGACTACCATAATCAATGAACTACACTGCGTGGAGAGACTCATTTTCCCTAAGACAGCAAACCGAGAACTTCTCAAAACTCTGGAAGAAATAGGTGGTGAATCTATGAGATGTGACCCTGATCTTGTGTGACCTCAAATCCATCTTTTCTTTCTTTCTTTTTTTTACTATGTAAAGCTCACTGCAACCTAGGTTCATGTTTCCTTCAGTCATTGTTTTTTTTTGTATGTCTTCTCCTAAAACCCCAAAAAATCAAAGTTATATTAAAAATAAACACACAGATAAGAGTTCTTGTTTCAATTTTTAAAAAGCACAGATGGGTTGTGTATTGTGTATTTTTGATTGTTTGTTTTTTTTAATTACAGGCAAACTATTGTTTTTATTGAGTTGATAAAGCTTTTGGTGCAATGTGTGTCCTGTTGGGAGAAACTGAAAATGACAATCAAGATTTATTTAATTAACACTAACCATTAGGGCTGAAAGATATATCGTTATTGTATTGATATTGAGATATGAACATTCAAGATATTAATATCGAAACGATATAGATTTCCCCCCACGCTCGCCCTGCATGTACAGCTCTGAAAGTCACAACAAATTCCATTTTTACAATTGCCCTAGAATGCACCGCTAAGGCCAGCCAACCACAAACCTTTTTTTTTTATTTTTAAACAGTTTTTATTTTTCTGAAAATTGCTTGGTTTTCACCAAACCCGTAGTCATATCGTATCGTATTGAGATTTCTGGCATGAATATCGAGATATGAAATTTTGTCCATATTAGTTACACCCAGTCCACTCCTTACTAATGCAAAAAAGCTAATCAGCAAATCACATGGCAGCAACTCAAATCATTTAGGCATGTAGAAATGGTCAAGACAACCTGCTGAATTTCAAAGCAAGCATCAGAATAAGGGAAAAAGGTGACTTTCACTATGGTATGATTGTTGGTACCAGACGAGCTGGTGTAAGTATTTTAGAAACTGCTGATCGAATAGGATTTTCATCCTAAACCATCTAAAGAATTTACAAAGGATGGTGTGAAAAAGAGAAAACATCCAGTGGGCAACAGTTCTCTGGGCAAAGATGCCATGTTGTTGAAGTCAGCAGAGATTGAAATGAAACAAAGGCGACATTTTCTGAGCACACATGTCAAATCTTACAGCAGATGGTGTACTGAAACAAATGACCACACCTGGTGCTACTCCTGTCAGCCAAGAACAGGAAACTGAGGCTAAAATTTTCACATTTAACAATTGGTCAATAGAAAAATTGGAAAAATGTTAACTGGTCTGATGAGTCTTGGTTTCTGCTGCAACATTTAGATTGTAGGGTTAGAATTTGGCATAAAACATGACAGCATGAATCCATTCTGCCTTGTATCTCAAACCCTGTTCACAGTGCCTTTACACAAAACCGCCACAACAATGCTCTGTTATATTTACATCTTGAGACGTTCACATTAATTCTGCAAGGCCAAAACATCTGTGCTGATTCACGCTGCAATGTGGCTTAGATAGACACGGCACATGCCCCCCACACAAAGTGCTCCTGTTCTTCTCTCCAACATCACACATCTTTTAGTACCTCTGGAGACGGAGCAATGAGGAGATCAACTCACTCCCCCAATTCCATTTCCATAAGGTTCATGATGGAGGTGAAGAGTCGCAGAGGGGTAAATATTACAGCTTGAAACAGCAGAGTGAATTTGGTTTATGGTTCAAGTTGGTGGGAAAGTGCTGTGGTGTGGGGGGGGTATTTTCTTGGCACACTTTGGGCCCCTTAGTACCAACTGAGCATTGTTTAAACTCCACAGCCTACCTGAATATTGTTCCATCCCTTTATGACCACACTGATCTTCTGATGCCTACTTCCAGCAGGATAACGCCCCATGTCAGAGAGCTCAAATCAAATCAAACTTGTTTTTCAAGCATGACAGTGAGTCCTTGGTACTATAGCAGCCTCCACAGTCACCAGATCTCAATCCAATTGAGCATCATTGGGATATGTCTTATTGGGAAATTAGCATCATAAATGTGCAGCTGACAAATCTGCAGCAACTGCTTGATGCTATCATGTCAGTATGAAGAATAATATCTGAGAACTGTTTCCAGCACCTACAGTATGTCTCAAAGGATTAAGGCAGTTCTGATTGCCCACACTAGCAAATTGCACGCCTTCTGTCCTCATTGCATCCATTAAAAAAGCAATTCCATAACCTTTGTTACCCCTTGTAAACAGCACATCAAGTGCTCTTACTGAGCAGCTGGAGAAACAGCCTTAAAGTGCTCTGTATTGATGAGGATTGGTCTCAAAAGCTCATCGATGCACAGCTCTCTGTGAGCCAAACAAAGATCCTCTGTCGGTGTTGAAAGTGAAAGTAAATCATTTCACTCACTGAAATTGATGAACACTACTTTATCTCTGCGATGTTACACAGATATACCAGCTCCGTGAGAAAGAAGTCAAAGAAAACCAAGAAAATCCCTCCTGTACCCCATCAAAATCCCTCTTTACTCGTCTGCGTCGCCACACATAACAGAGGGAAAAATACAGACGGTGCCTCACAAGTAAAACACTTGAATATGATTCAACGTAAGTGGCCTCATTTTGTCCCTGATGATCACAGGTTTAGTTAGGACACAGTGTTAGCTTCATCTGACCCCATCATCTTCTAACTCTTACACTCAGCCTTTGAATCAAGCACAACAGAGACAAGCTAACTGGCTTAATTTTAGCCTAAAGCTGGTGTGCGGACAAATGCTGGAAAGCTGTACCATCTTATCTTATGAAGCTCATTAATAAGCAGATTGCCCAGTATGGACTGAAGAGAGTCTGAGGTCAAGTTGAGCAGAATTTGCACAGAGATGCTGAATTTGCACTTTTTTACCTGATGCTTTTTTAATTAATTATTTCTTGTAACTGTGTGCTCTTTTACTAATCCATGAAGCATGAGTAGAATGTACTGAATGTGTTGTCGGTGCAGCAGACCCCTCTATCCAAGACAAACTTCTCCCAAGGGAGGCAATAAAGATACTTTGACTTTGTCTATTAAGACACATAACTGTAACCTGACACACCAGATGGACCGTTCAATATATTTCACAAGTCCATTGGGGAAAGAGCCCATAGAGAGTGTTTGGGGAGGGAGAACCTTTCAGAAGCATATTCGGCAGGTGACTGGACGATCATTCTGCCAATCATTACGGGCCAATTAGATAATTTCGTAGGCGGGCGCTACTGCGCTACAGAACATGAGCCACTTCAGAAAAAACAAAGTCTCATCAAAGCATGTCAGAAGTGAAATGAAAATATCCTTACTACAGAGAAGTTTGAAGTGTTGATATTTGTTTTTCATTTAATTAAGAAATGCGATCCAGATCTGATAAAACTGCTACTGAAGCTGTTGGCATCTTTGCTAATCCCTGTACTAGCAGTCACTTCCTGCTGTCGTCTTGCTCGTAGCTCCCACCTCTTCCTGCTCTAAAGGTCGCTGATTGGGCCGTGCTGCTTTGAACAGCACACAACTGTAGTTTGAAGCTGGGCAAAATGGATCTGCCTGATAACAGAAATATAATCAGGCTGATCCAGCTGTACAGCAAAGTTAATATAAGGCCCCGTTTACACAACAACATTGTCATCATAAACGGAAAGGTTTTTACTTTGCATTTTCAAAGGCACTCCGCGTTCACAAGGAGATGCAAGAATGACTGAAAACGCTGTAGTGTGCATGCCAGGCCAGTCGCAATGTAGGTTTGTTGTGAAACAGTGGTGTTAAAACATGCGTACACTTTCTGGTGAAGGTAAAATTTTCACAACCAACAATGACGAGTGGATGCACGAAGATGCAGAATTTTCTTGTCTGGACAACAAATGTGTCCGGATATTTTTGTCTGGATAACAAACCAGACAAAAATGCTTGGTAGATGGCTGAAGCTGTTGATGTAGTTGTTGTTCCTGGGATGCGCGCACAACCTTTATCTGAAAGAGCACTGCGCATGAGCCGAGAGTCAGCGTTCGCTGATTCCCATTTACACGGATATGGATACGAAAACATTTTCAAAACTTTTCACCCTGGACCCTGGTTTCAATAGTTTGCAGATTCAGACACTTCAAGCACCATTCTCCTGTAAACAGGAGGCGAAAACGCAATGAAAACTCTCTGTTTTCCACCGTTTTCGTTGTCATGTACATGAGGACTAAGTGTGGTGTTCTGTGAAAATGGCATGTCCTCCTGGTTATAGAGTTATTACATTACTAGACTGACTCTAAAACCACAAGTTGAAGTGAAACTGAGTTGACTTGTATTGTTTTTATGCTGGAAGGGTCACATCTTTTAAAATCAAGACATGACAAAAACAACAGGAAACTACATTCAAATAATTGGTACTGGTCATTTTTTGCCAAAATAAGCTGTTGTGGATGTTTTTCATTGATTCAGCTTTAATTTGTTTCCAGTATTTCCTCCTCAATCAAAGCTGCCACTGAAAAACATTCACTATCGATGAAGTGATCAGGCCCATCGATGTGAAACAGCTCTGTAACAACACAAACAGCTGCTCTGTAAAGAACTGGGACACCATACCCTTTTCTCAGCTCGTCCCTGATGTGTTTTGGAGTAAATTATTACAGAACAAATCTATTTTTCTTTCTCTGGTAATTTTAAAGCATAGCAAACCCACTGAAAGCCCACTCCAATAAAGCAAACATCTCTCCACCTTCCTGTTGTTTTCTCTCTGCTCTTGCCGCGGCCATTACTCTTCCCTGAACTCCTCTTTTCATTAAGCTGAGTTCGGTGCCACTGATATACCGTCAAATACTTCAGCCTCGCAGATAACGCAGCATTTACCCGCCTCGACAATTAATTCTCCTGACATCTGAGCGCATTAATATTCATTACCAGGCGCCGCTCGTGACGGACCGCCACCCCCTCACGCTGGAGATACGGCAGTGAGATGGTGTATGAGTGTGCAGGTGATGTTTTTTTAAGGGCACTGAAATGATTAATTGCCATTTGTGTGTTTGGTTATGACTGCGTGCTGTTTGAGGTCTCTGAGGTCTCTGTCTGTGTGAATTGTGTTGTGTGTGTTGGTGTGAGTGGTGGGAGTGTGTTTAATGTCAGAGCTGAGACTTTATTATGGATATCTAAACAAAGGCAGAGACAGTGGACATCTGTATCTCAGGAACATTTTCACGGTTTAAACCTCAAGTTACACATTTGTTTAAGATGGGTGTATATAAAATCCAGCTGCAGAGCTCGATAATTCTTCAAGTAGCCATAAAAGGAGAATAATTTGAGATTATACTCTTCAGTTTTTATGTGAACACATTTGAATCTATTGAGACGGGAGGTTTTCATCACCTAGTTTTTACTGTAAGCAATCAAAATAGAAAATATGATGACTACAACAGTGAGGGAAAGGAAAGAATAAAGACAACCATTAGTTATACATTCACTCGCCACTATATTAGGTACACCAGGTCCAACTTCTTATTCATAATAATAATAATAACTTTATTTATATAGTACCTTTAAAAATAGATGTTTACAAAGTTCTTTAAATGGCAAAACAAAAGCAGAAAAAGGCAGGACTCTGGAGACAATAAATAAACAATCAGGTCAAACAGAGACCAAAACAGTCAAACAAAAAGGCACAGAGGTTCATGTAAATTAAAGCAACCAAAGGAAAGAAAATGGTCAACTGGAGACGACTGAAGTACTATAGGAATATACTTCATTAGTGCAGGTTAAAAGAACATGTACATATGAGTAACATTAGAAAAGAAGGAACTTTGTTTTAGATATGATGATAAGGAGACGATATGACAATAAATACAATAGATTTATAGATACATAGATAAATAGATGACAGTTGATAGTTGACGACATCACATCAGGAAGATAGAAGAGAAGAGGGTAGATAGAGGACGTATAAAAAAGAAAAAATACAAAATAAAACAAAAAATAAAAAAGGGAGTATATTAAAACATGAGATGCTAAAAAAAGGACTAAAATAATGAGAAACTGGCGAGGGGAGTAAGACCAGCAGAGATTAAAAATAGTTTAATAAGTAATTGTAAAATAAACATGTAGATTAAAAAGAATGAAATAAATAACTAGCAAGGTAAATAAACAAGTGTGTAAGCAACAAAAACGCATCATGTAGAGCAAGTCTAAAAAATTGCGTTTTAAGATGTGATTTAAAAGATGTCGAGGAGCCCTGATAGAAAAGGCTTCATCACCTTTGGCCTAATACCAACAGCTAATTGGCCAACCACATGGCAGTAACTGGGTGCATTTCAAGCATGTAGACATGGTCAAAGGTGATTTAACCCTTACGACTCCAAGCCAATTTGTTGCGTTATTTTTTTCCTTTTTTTTTTGATGCATCTAGAACAGGGGTGGGCAACTGCTGTCCTGGGAGCCACATGGGGCCCTCCTAATCTCCCAATATGGCTCACCAGTCAATTTGAAATATCAAAACCTGACAGAAAACATGACAAAGTCTACCATGAAAGCATAGAAATAGCAATATTTCCAAAAAAATAGAGCTTATCCCTTTAAAATTCCCATCTGTGCACCACTGAATGTTTGTTAAAATAAAAACTAAACTGTTGGAAAAATAAACATAAACAAATTGTAAGTAATCTAAAAGCCACAAGTTTATTGATCCAATTTGAACAATGCAGCGCCCTGTCACAGAGGGTAAAATTAACGTGGCCCTCTTGGTTAGCCAAAGTTTCCCACCCCTGATCTAGAGCCTGAACCTTTTCAAGCAAACATGACAACCTGAACTAACAGAGTATTTATGTTCTGATATAATGAGATTTATGTAAAACAAACAAACAAAAAATCTAAATCAAACACAGATCACTGATGAACAAGCCTCATGGTTCTCCCAAGCTTTGGCTATTCTGAAAATGGACTTAGGTATGAAAAAAAAACAGACAAAAAAAAACGTTTTACTTATTTGTACTTATATTTCTAGACGTTATTTGACTCATAAAGTAATTTGTGCCTCTATTGGAGGAAATTTCTCAAATGGTACGAAGGGCCACATGACATCTAAGCAGGGCCCATTCACACGCCCACTCAGGGGTCCAGCCATTTCTGCAGACGGGCCTGTCTCTCACTACAGCTCAAATATACATGTGGGTACAATTAACCGAACATTAACTGTGAAACAAAAACATCCTACAGCACACTATTGTTTTATGTTACTTTGGGTTACTCTAGCCCAGTTCACAGTGTCTTTATGCAAAAGTGCCACAATGAGACTCTGTTGTAGTTACAACTCGAGGCATTCATGAGACATTTATTTTAATTCTGCGAGGCCTAAACATCTGTGCCAATTCATAATACAGTACAGCCTGGATGAGCTTCCCAACTACAGGATTTAAAAGGCACTCAAAACTTAAAGTGGATGTTAATGATCAACTGCTTTGAGTTTGTAAAGTTGTACTTTTTTTTCTCTCTCTCTTTTTGTATCTGTTTTGTTGTTATGATCAAAGTGTTGTTGGTGTAGACTACTGAAAATCAACTGTGATGTGATCATTACTTTTTTTCCACACACACAATGCACTCAGGCAATCTGCCACGTCTCTCTGTGTCTCCGCTCTTCAAAAGACTTGTGTTGAGGCGGGACTTCCTAATAAGAACGTTCTGATTGGTTTAGAGGTGTATGTACTCAGACTCCGGCCTGAAGCTGATTGGATGAAAACTCCTACATAAGAGTTAAGGCAGACAAAGCACTAATAAAGAAATAAGTTCCAAAATAAATACTGAATACTTTTCAACAGGAAAATAAGGTTTAATAAGAATAAATTAAATTTAATATTATATAACTAATTCACCTTGCTTTTACAAAATGTGTTTTTGCTTTAAGCTCTGTAAGCTATACTTTATGTGTGCTACATCAGACCGTCTTTTCTTTTTTTAATTGTTCAGTCATTGAGGTGTTGAATTGAAAATGTAGTGTGCACTTGTGTACAAAGTCTGTTGCTCTTCCTCTCTCTAATATCACGCCTCTGTTACTTCCTCTGCAGATAGAACAAATAGGAGGTTCACTTGTTCCCACTATTTTGTCTCCAGGACGTTCAAAGTGGAGGTGAAACATCACAGGGTTTTATATTACCCCTTGAAACAGCAGTGTGACTTTTGCTTTTGTTTGGCCAACAGAATTTTTAAGGCCAATCTCTAACTCCATATCAAGTTTTGGCCTGCTTTTTTCATGTCGTTATTAATTAAGGAAGGTCACATTTTAAAATCAGCAGGGCAGCTTTGTGACTGTCTCTTTTAATCAGAAATTGCAGTCAGCCAATCATTTTGACGATTCTGCCGGCAAGCTGAATTATAAAAGTGGATTTAAAACAGACTGGCAGAAATGGCCTGCAGTTACCAAATAATAAGCAGGATGGCAACATCATAAAGTGAAAATTTTGTTTAATTATTCCCCTAATTTGATGGTTAAATAATTTTCTGTACATGATAAAATGATCTGGTGCTCTGGATCACAGTGTGAGGCTTTGTGTTGGATAACTCAGGAGGGTAAAATAAATCTTTGTGGACAAAGCATCAGCACAGCAACAAATTAATGTAATATTTTGAGGGGAGTAACCTTCAAAACATGAACTAACATTCACGGGCCACTTCATTCAATGTCTGGGATCAGATGGATCCATCTTTCGAAGCTGCAATCTACAACGACTGTGAGCAGCTCAAAGCGGGACGGCTCAATCAGAGTCCTTTGAAGCAGGAAGAGGGGGGAGCTACAGGTGAGACAACTGCAGAAAGCACATACAGAGATTAGCATCGATGCTAACACTGAAAGCACTTGTTGATTCTTCACTTCGGACATGTTTTGGTGAGTTTGTTCTACTTTACTCTGCAGCAGTAGCACCTGCCTACTGCATCATCTGATTGGCCTGTAATGGATGTAACTGACAAGATGATCATCCAATCACCTGCTGGATATGCTTTTAAAAGGTTCTGCCCATTCCCAAACACTTCCTCGGTGCTGTTGCCCAAGTGGACTAGTGTAATACAAATTTATGGCCCTAGTGTGTCAAGTTAGCTCAATCACTCATTTACCCAAATAGCTAATAATCCAATCGCATAGCATCAACTTAACATTTAAGCATGTAGACATGGTCAAGACAACAAGCCGCTCTGACTATGGCTCTACGTGATAGCAACATGGAATCTGGCAAATCCAGCTCTATTGCAAGGTTTGTAATTTGCACAATCTCCTAAAAATACCTCCCACTGTTTAAAGTCAGCACACTGTGGCATGGAGTTTAAGTGCAAATTGCTCCTTTTAATGGTGTGACTGTTTTGCAGTGAATTTGCAACCCTGTGGGATGTGAGACATAATGCTTCCAGGTGAACAGCTCTTAAAATAACACCACGAGAAGCATGTGGCCTACGTTAGGTTAAATATATGCCAAAGAGTGCGTGTTGGAGCTGTTTTCTCACCTACAGTTGAACTCATCCAGACAAAGGTGTTAATATTTACAAGCAAAGATCACTAACCTTGTATATCAGCTTTTATTAGGCATGATGGGAAACTTTTTGAGCAGTAAAATGGAAGCGTTTTCACCTAAAGCAACCTTTAAACTGTGAGTGTGAACAGGTCAGACTTCACAAATAGGTCATGGTACATGATGAGCTCCAGAAATGTGCTCTTAATTTAAAAACTTGTGGAACATTGTGCTGGGCTGAAATTAATCCCAGAGGGCGATGTGTTCTCAATGTGTTTCCAATTCCTTTCAAAAAACCTTCATTGTTACAGTTTTAAGGGGAAGACTTTCATTGGGGCCAAATCATGACATAATAAAAGGCTGCTTAAAGAGTATTACAGTGAAGGAAGAAGAGGGAAAGAGGGGCTTTCAGCTCCACAGACACTATCCCCTGCAGCATCGGTACCAATCTTTGCAAGGCAGATAATATTATTGGAAAATTATCTGCAGCTGCTTCCTGTCTGAGCTGGAAGTTGTAGTTAGTTTGTGTTTACTTTCTCTGCATGTTTTTGAGCAGAAGTTCCATCGAGGATAAGGATCTTTACCGGCAGACACCTGCACAGGATAACCAGATTTAAACAGCCACCTGTCTGCAGTGTGATGGATATTAACACGGCAAAGATGTAATTAAAAGTCGGATAAAAGGTGAAGAACACATATAACACTAAAAGGAGGTAAGGTGTCAGGAGCAGATGGTCGTAGAAGTTGCAAGAGTTCTGTAAACTGCCTTTAACAATCAACTCTGAACTATAGCTTGTTAAGAAAGAAGCTAGAATATGGTCGCAAAAAGCCTCTACAAGATATACAATTTATCCATGCAATGCAGCTGGATCAGCCTGACTTTATGTCTGTAACCAGTCAGATGTAGTTATGTTCTGTTTCTGTGTTTGTTATATTCTGTTTCTGTGTTGATGTAGTCTCTCATTTTGGCAAAATGTATGTTATTTGACTTTTGTTTGTTTGCTTTTCTTTGATTAATAGCATTTAATGCCTTTTTTCTGTTAATTTCATCTGTATTTACTCTTAGGTGAGGTTTGTAAATAAACCCACATTGGATTTCTACTTCATCTGCACATGTAACTTAATCTTATTAACTGTGTTTCTTTGACTTCTCCTTTAACTAAGTGCAAACAAACAATAATAAACCGTAAAGATCCATCTTGCCAAGCTCCAATCTACAACGACTGTACTTGGCCTGAAGCACCAACAGGCCAATCAGAGTCCTTTAAAGCAGGAAGAGGTGGGAGCCACGAGTAAGAAAACAGCAACACCTCTGCTCATACAGAGGTTAGCATAGATGCTAACAGCTTTAGTAGCAGTTTGTCAGATCTGGACTGCATTTTTTTATTAAAAGAAAAACAAATAACAACTCCAAAGCATTTCTTGGTAGACAGTACATTTTTGCTCCAATGCAGCTTTATTTATTCAGCAAAAAACTAAATCTCCAGCTCTGTAAAATACATTTAAAAACATAATGTTCTTAGGTTCATCAAATACTTATTATTACGGGCCAACCTGAGTGCATCGCAATGTTTCAGACTGGACCTCAAATGCATCACTAAACACTACGTGGATTTGTTAAGAGCAATGTGTTGTTCGTTTAGCTTAGCTCTATAGCTTTCAAGCTTTTTGTCTCAGCATGCTTTTCAGTAGACTTAGACACTGAATCATTATGTTGGACTAAATGGACTGAGGACAGAGTTTTGCCTTGAAACTCAAAGTGTTCTCAACATCCCAAACTCACATGATTAGAGGTCACAGTGACCTTGACCCTTCACCCAAAAAAAGGTTTACTTGTTATTTTTGACTCAAGTTAGACATTTGTCCAGAGATTTGGAAAAAAAAACCCACAAAGCATTCTTAAGGTATTGAATTTTGGCACATTGTTTTTTGGGGGGAGAGCGCCACCAACATGTTAAGCTGTGTTAAAAGTTGTTACCAGTTGTACCTCATTTTAAAGATGACGAATCAGGCTTTCCAACAATACAAAAACCAAACTAACATTGATCAAACTAACATTTCCAAACTTTTTTGAGGTCTTGAATTAGAAAAAAATTGCCACATTGCCTTTGGCCCTTTGCTCTGTGGCATAAAAATTCCAAGGAACATATCCTTTAGTCATAGAGGACCTTTTTTGGAAAAAAAAAAATTCTGGAGGGATTTTTTGCAAAATCTGGAGAAAATATTTGTTGAATTATTGAGTTATTTCCTTCTAGTAAGTGAGGTATGAGTGTGCTGAGGCCTTAACTTTTGGCTTCCAAAATCAATTACTCAATCCTTTCAACAAAGTAAAAAAAAAAAAAACCCTTCACATTCTTGAGAATTCATATTCAAGAGCAAAAATAAACATGAGACCCAATGTCACTGACCTTTGACCTCCAAAATATAATCAGTTTATCACTGAGCAAGAGTCTAAATTTATGCAAAGTTTGAGGAAAAACCTTTAAAGTGTTCTTGGAGTAATGCATTCACAAGATTTTCCTGGAGGGACAAATTGACGGACAATCCAACAACATAAAGCCTTCAGCCCCGGCTATCTCTGGCAGGGAGGCACAGAAAGATGAACAGACAGCTCCACAAAACAAGACAGAAAGCAATAGATCACAACCTGTCTCCCTGTTCCTTGTTTTTTTAAGTCTAAGGGCGCCGTGGCTCTTTGTTGTGTCAGCGCAATGACAATCACAAATTGCAGTCCATTCAGAGACCCTCCCCAAAAGCATTCAAGTGTCCATCAGTTCTTCAAACAATAAGTGACAGAGGTAGTTGTACAATGAAAGAAAATGGAGAGCTGTACAGAACTGCTCTACCAGTCTGGAGACAGACTTCATATGTTTTACTGATAATGAAAAAGTTTTGAGGAGGCCATTGTGAGATGCGGACACTGAAAACACTCAGAGAAATCTATGATGAAAAGTAAATGTGCAGTTTGTGGCCTTGGTGATCATGTGCTATTGTGTGATGACCCAGCGTAAGAGCACAGATAAATACAACTTAGTTTACAAGAAAGATGAATTCAATGCTACAAGGTTTGCAGGGGATTAGCTGCCTTGACAAAAATGTAATCAAAACTTGAAAGGACAGTGGATAGAGAAAGACACAGGCATGAGTGGAGATGGCATTCAGGAGATGCCACAGACTGAGAAGGAACAGACTATAGCCTCTGTACAAGGGGAGCCAGACTTAACCACTGGACTAAACCAGCAGCCCCGCTGGGCAAATTCTGAAAACAGAATGAAAGACAGGGCTGTTTTCAGGTCTTGAGTTAAAATTCTCGGTTCTCCTTCTTCCCTCTGCAGGCGCCCAAACTTTACACAGTTGAAAATACTGTCAGCCGAATAGTTACCGTTTGTCACAATACCTGTTCGAGCTTTTTGGGTCCATATCAGACAGATACCTATTTTACCATTTAATTTTGGGTTTGTTTGTTTTGAAGGTCTATTTTTGGACTTTTCTGTGCCTTTATAGCAGAGACAGTATAGTAAATGGACTTGAGCTTATAAAGTGCTTTTCTACTCTTATGACTGGACCACCCATTCGCCCTCACATTCACTCACTAATGGTTAGAGTTTCTACGCCATTTTCACGCCACCGATGCATGGACACATCACCATGTGATCACTGGAGCTGGGATTGAACCTGCAACCTTCTGACTGCACCACCAAAGCTAGATATTTTTGCTCCACTTCTGACAGGTTTTGACGAGATTGTGGTACAAACAGGCTCATGTTTTTGTATGAAACACCTCAGCAGCAGCTACTGCAACAACTGATGGGCCTATGAAGAATGTGATTGGTTGAACAATCATCCAATCACCTGCCAGATACAGTGCTCAGCATAAATGAGTGCACCCCTTCAGATTTGTCAGAAAACCTTTAGTTTCCTTTCAAAATCAACATTTTCTATGGCATACTACACCACAAAATATGCCCTAAAATGTGGGCCATTGATTGCAAACAAGATTTTATAAGCTGCACACAAAGAAGTATTTTTCTCAATTTAAGATAAGGATGCAATAATGAGTACAGCCCAATCAAAGAGGTGGGAGCAAAGCTAAAGTTTAGTTATCATTTTACCCTTTTTTTCCATCTTATGGTAAAAAAAAAGGTTATGTTAAACTCAGCTTTGTCAAAACTTTGGAAATTGTTCTTTTGTTCATTTAGATATTGATTAATACATTACTTTTAATAGGGTGTGTACTTATTTATGCTGGGCACTGTATGTTTCTAACGTTTCTTCCCATTCCCAAACACTTTCTATGGGCTGTCACGCAGATGGACTGTATATTATATATTAAACTGTCTATCTCGTGTGTCAGGTTGTGTCCATGTCTTGTCCACAAATTCTTATTTGTGAGAAAACTCTCTCCTCCCCCTCTTTGCTTGCTCCACATTTCAGAAAATGTGTGCTCAGATTGTCTGTTTAAAATTATGCCCCTTTCTCTAAGTGGGAGGCACTCCCTTAGCCAGGTGTTCAGCCAACAGCCTCCGGAGATAGGAACTTGTCTAGGCTTGTTTTTGAAGCCACAGTAAACATTAGAGCACAGTTCTTGCAAACTAAATACACAGCTACTTATCGTCACAGCTCATGAAGATCTACATTCAAAACAGCCCATTCTTAGCAGGGCTGAAACAGAGGTATTTATCCTCATGTAAAAATCGAATATCAGGGGGGATTTGGGGGCAAAAAACCTTAAATATAAGGTCTGAAGATACCTGGGTTCAGTTCTTACTTGCTGGAAATGAGTAAAAAATATGACTTTCAAGATGCAGCAAAAACAGAACCTGATTAATGTCTTCTTTCAGCACAAGCACTTGGTTTCCCCTCTTTTCCTTGACAAAAGTGCATCAATGAACAAGGTGGTTTGGATTAAATGAACAAAGTGAGTCATATTTTCTCATCCTGGTCAATTATCTGTCTGAATACAACCTTGGTGATCCAACAAACTCTGTCTGGAGCATATTTCAGCCCTACCTTATCTCTCTAATGTCTAACTGTCCTGTTTGTCCTGAGGAGATCTCCAAACTCCACAAATTTAATATCTGAGCGAAAACTTGGCAGTCTGACTTTGCTCAAGCCGCCAACACAGAGTTTGATATAATCAACAGCAAGCTCATCCAACTCCTGAAGTGATTGCATGTTGTGTTCAGCAAATCTAAAAAGCCAAAAAGGGGCATTTGTTGGGCCCAACATTTAGAGCGGAGAAGAGGCAGCTATGTAAATACAACAACAAGAACTGTGTGCGTGAGTGTGTGTGTTTGGGAATGTTTAGCAGGCAACAATAACACAAACCTTTCCTGTCCGTGCCGTTGGGGACCTGCGAGGTGTTGATGCCCTTGGCGGTCTCCTGGTTGGCGGTGTCCTTGGTGACCGCTGAGCCTTTGAGCTTACTCTTCGGAGCATCCAGGGCTTTTAGCTTCTTGGCGTGTTTGGTCCCCTTGTAGTGGGCCAAGGCCTGGCTCTGAAAGGAGAACAAATAACAGGCTCGATTAGACACCGGGAGAGCAGCGAAACACACAGAGCCAGGATGAAATGAAATATGAAAACTAAAGGAACACGGTCAGAGTCAATGAAGCAGGCGAAACACAATTAGCAGGGGACGCCTGATACACACTGCAGTCCGGCTAAAGTGCCAATTTTCGATTGTGTTTGTGCCAACTTCAGAAAAAAATTGATCCCTGACAAAATGAAAACACTCAGATAATTGGTTTTCTAAGTAGTTTGAGTCATCTAGTTTTTGGATTTGTGGAGAGAATAACCCTGAAATCAGTTTTCCATTTTATCCAATTGGTTTTTAATGACTGAATTTTGAATTTCAATTATGATTGCAAAATCTGTCAACTTATCAATATTTTCATTTTCCCAGACCCTAAATAGCTTCACATTTTTCATCTATTCAGACTATGAATGCTTGATAACCATGCTGTGTGAACATAAAGCCTTCTTCTCTCCATGAACAGGCATAAAAACCTGGATAGAGCACTGTTTATTAAAACGAAAGTTAATGAAAATGTTGATGGACTACCTTTTCTTTTCTTTTTTTATTTTTTTTTAAAAAGAAGGCATTATCTAGCTCAAAAAACAATTTTACTATACTGACATTCACAAAACATATGCTTATTTTTTTAACTAGAAAAGACTGAGGACACAGGTTTTTCCACTGGAAGTGCTCTCAAACTCTTGTGCCTAATGTTGCCAGGTTATGAGATTTGTCTTCTGCCTCCCTTGATCATATCCATAAGGCTGTTAAAAACTGCTCCATGTGCTTCAGGTGTCTTTTATTCTGTGTAAAACCATGCAGTAAATATAAAAACACAGTCAGTGACTCCTGGTCCACCATAAAACACAGTTGAAAACCAGAAACTGTTCCCTCAGCAGTATAAGGCAACACAAGTTGAATTGTAAAGCACCTTTTCAGCAACAAGGCAATACAAAGTGCTTCACACAGTGACAAAGAAAAAAAAGAAAGCACATCAGAATGAAACATTTATGAGAAGAATCAATTAAGCCATAAAAGATAAAAACCAAGACACTGACTCAAAGATAAAACAGTAAATGGTTGGATAAAACAAAAGCTAAAACAATAAAGAAATATTTTTACAAGTCTGTTCCTCTTCTCTTCTGCCATTGTTATTTACAATGCAGACACCAGAAACCCTGCCTCTTCTGGATTTAAAATTAATATTAATTATAATACATTTGATTTCTAAGACACTCAACATTTGTAAAATAAATCTCAAAGTGCTACAGTTATAAAAGCAGTGCATAATTTGAAAAATAAATTATTGTGTGAAGCAATAGCTCTGATTGGTCATTGAGGGAAAAATGACATTGACGGCTGCAGCAGTCTTCCGAAACTGAAAGTGCTAAAAGCGTGGTGACAAAATCAGCTGACTATGAGGGCCTTTTCCATACAGTGCACATGGGTGATATACAACTTTATTTAATTACTGATTGCACTAATTTAGTTTGTTTAAAAGGCCCCACATTTTACTTCTGTGTAGCATGTTTACACTGATCCCAGCTGTCCCTGGATCATATTTTTGAAGACCCTTGCCTTAAATCCACTTCGGTGATGGATTCAGTTGTGCCTGTAAACCCCTCTGTTTCAGCCCTGCTTAGAACAGTATGTTTTAAAAGTATAAAAAATACTTGGTAGTATAAATAAAAAGTAACATTTCATGAGATGTATCTGACCACACCCCTCTCAAGAAGTGGATGTGGCTCTGGCTTTCCAGCTCTGTGCTCTAATGTTTACTGTGGCTTCAAAAACATGCCAGGATATGTTAGAGCTACCTGAGGACTGAGCAAACACCTACACTTAGGGAGTGTCTCCCATCTGTGGGAGGTGGCATATCCCTGTATGACATCATTTAAGGAAAGAATTTCAAACAGACTGTTTCATCGGCATATTTTCTGAAAAGTAGAGAGAGCAGCAGAGGGAGACAAGGGAATTTTCTCATGTTGAGGTGGGGTTAGGACAGGCCTTGAACAAACATTGCTGTGTAAGAAAATGTATATTTAGCATAATATGTGACCTTCAAGGACTAAGAACACTTGACAATAAATCAACTAAATTGTTTTTGTCTTCTAACACCACTCTGAGGGACAAAAATGACTAAAGTGTGACTAAAACCAAAACACATTTTGATCAAAGACCAGGCCTTAATCTAATATAGCTGCTAAAATTAACACAGTCAGAAAAATATGCGTGACCTATGAAGTGTCATTTGAGGGGAGAGGCTGTTTGCTTTAAAGTCTGAACACGTAGCATCAACATGATTCACCTTCACGGCAGATTCAGGCCGGCACACAGAAGTGGGACATATGCAAAGACTTTGAGCCGTCCTTGTTTACCTCTGCAGACTCCTCTGCACACCTCGCCCATGGCAGGAGGGAGGGTATCAGGAGAGATGCGATTGCCTCTTGGAATAAATAAATGCAGCTAACATGCACCCCCAGAAGACATTTGTAAGCTTCTTTATTTATGGGTCCACTGAGGATATTCGCTAAACACTGCTGGGACAAAGAGACCATTCTCTGCATTAGCATAAGAGGAAAGTAGTGTGTGTTTAGCTCTCTTTCTGTTCTTACCAGAGACGGAGAGGTATGAACTAAAACACCTTTGTGATTGTAATTAAGCAGATTACTCCCTTGTACATGCAAATCAGATCTTTCCTGGGTGAGCCGCAGTGTGAATGCAGCAGCAAATAATCAGGGAAATTCACTGAGGGCGACCGGGAAGGGGGATGACGTTCCTTCCTGTGCAACCAGTGGGAAACCTATTGGTTTCAACAACTGTTATAACCACGGCAACCACAGATTCAAGCAGCCTTTCACCAGTCAACATGGTCACCTTTGAAACAATAACAGCAGGTCTCATCCAAAATGTTGGCAGCATTTACATCGACTTAGTTTTTAGAGCATCATCATAGGGATGGATGGACAGAAAGTCTGTATGAGCATGTAAATGGTAAAGTTATCAATACTTTCCCTGTCCACACTGTGACACCCTAAACAGCTTCTTTGTTTTTTCTTAGAATTTTCGCCTTGGCTGGAGTTTTCCAAAATATGATAACCTAAAACACCATTTATGTGTGGACAGAAGGCTAAAACACAGAAAAAGACAGAAGTTTTACAAGTACGCGCCTACGTGTGGATAAATCCCTTGTACCCTTACTGTGTCATACTGTGTGATTGTCTCACCCGTGTCTAATAAACCCTATAAAGCCTTGCATACAATACAAGCAGTATGTCCTGATTTTGCCAAAATGTAGTATACAGGATGCAGTACATTCAAACATTTGCGAAATCTGCTGTTACCAAAAATACCAGGATATCATAGTACTTCAGGAAAAATCTGCAGTATGCATCAAACCAGTCTGCCTCACATACTGTTACCCACAATGCCAAGTGCCAACAGGTCAGGGATCAAAATGGCAGCCAGCCAGCCAGCCTTAGCAACATTAGCATTAGCACTGAATCTGCTACATTTATAGAAGAATAAAGTGAATCAAATGGATGGATGTTACACTTTTTTCTGGTCCGTTTATCGGAGAAAATCCTAAAATGAATAAATTACTTGTTAGACATCTTTTAGACCGTAAATGGTTGTAATTTAGCAGCGCTAGCCATTAGCTAAGCTGCTGTTTACTTTTATTTTCATGACCACAAACAGATATCAGATAAAATACAAGGTTCGAGGGGGTAATCACATGGGTAAGTTTCCCTAATTAAAAGAAACACTTTTTTTTGATGTTTGATATATTTTTCATATTGTAGAAATCCAACTTTGGCACAGTAGGTTGCAGTAATGCAGTTGCAGTATTTCCCAGCAACTAGGAAAACAAAAAAGAGGAAGCAGAATCAGCTTGTCAGGGTCTAGCATACTACAAATCAACATTTGTTTGGCAGTCATACAACATCTCGTTTCCTCTGAGATCACCCGAGCTCCCCGTAACTTCCCTGTGGCTTTTCCTGTGTCCTCCTCATGTTTTCTAGAAGACTGTTTTGTTTACGTAGACTTCCCAGTGACTTTGATTTTCTTTGACTTTTCAGTTGAAGTAAGTTTTGTTATTTGATCCTGGCTTTTTGTCCTCTTTCTGTTAGATACTATTTTTTATTGATGTCAGGCTTTTGACCTGCTTTATCACTATCTTCTCCTTGATAAGCTCAATCATTCAATCTAGATCAAATGCTCTCTTCTTGTGTGCAATGCCTCTCTTCACAACAGAGGTCAGCATGTTTTATTTAGGGGTTCTCGGTCCAGTTATAGTATCATTGAAACAGGGGTACCACAAGGTTACACTTTGGGACCACTGCTCTTTCCATTTTCTTTAATGATCTCCTGCAAATCTGTTCAAACTGTCATGTTTACCTCTATGTTGATGATGCCAGGCCAATTCATCACAAATCGTGAATCCATTACTGTCCAACTTTAACCTCATCCAAAACTGTTTTACAGAACAATAAGCTCATATTAAAGAAAAACAAATAATGCTGCATGTTGGTTTAAACAGTCTATCCCCCCGGATTGTTCATTCATCTCCCCTTAAAGACTCAGTGTTTAAATATTTTGTTGGACCTTCAGCCCTCATTTAAGTCACATATTGATTATATCACCAGAAGAATTTATGTCTGAATGGGGGACACTCTCTGCTTAAATGTGTGTACTTTCACGGCAGTCTATTATTGTTAGTGCTGTTGGCAAAGATGGCAAACTTTTAGTTGTTTAACGAGAAAACAACACGTCACTTTCATTGCCCTTATTTACTAGCCTTATTGATTTTGTTCTAAAACACATCTGACGGGTTTCTCAAACAAGACAAGCAAGGAAATTCCATTAGCGGAGTGGAAAAGGTGACCAGAATTCATGGTTTGACAAAGGCTGTAAAAATACTTCAGTTTTCTTTTAATTCTTGGGCCTTTTTTGGATGAGGCCTCCCTTTTACGAACTGCACATCTTGTTTTGGAAAGAAACCGTTCGTTCTGACCCAGATTCATCACTCCACAGGTACCACAGACATAACTTATTCCCTGTGTCAGGACGCTGAGCTGATATGGATGGTTGCTTAATGCGACTCTGCCAATATTTCATCTTTCATTAGAGCTATGAAGTGGAAGAATGACCTGAACTCCGAGTCAGACACATGCATGATTAAAAGAGGGAAGAAAATCATTTGTTTTGCCTCCAGGTGATCTGGGAGGGTGGGAGACATTAAACTCACCAGAGACAGAAGGTGCTCCTGGGATTTAGAGGCTGTCTGAAAACCAAAAGGTCATAGTTTCAGGGGTAGTCAATGCATCATCAGACAGAGGCCCCACATATGGGCCCCACATAGGCACTACCTTGGTTGTACACATGGACAATCCTGACCTTCAACTTATGACGTCTTTCCACTAAGCAGTCCGGTACATTTCGGCTCAGTACGGTACACATTTACAGGTGCTTCCACTGTCAAATGAGGAGAAAAGGTACCCAAATAACCAGCCTGAACAGGGTTTTTGTGCACCTGTGGAAAAAATGCCCTAATGACTAGAAACTTGTGCGAAAACGCCTGAATTCATCTCGACCTCTCTCAATGCGGCCTGTCAATCATTTCCAAAGTAAAACTCAAATCTTAAATACGAAGAAAAATTAACAACTGCTAAATATGATTCATCATGAGTTACCAGTGCTACATAATGGTCAAATTAGGATAGCTTTAGATTGCTAGTATGTGTTTTGTTTTTTTCCAAGTCATTAAAGAACTTATTTTACTGTGATTTTGCCCCTAAATAACTTTAATGAGGCATTAAAACATAATAGTAGTGTTGTAAAAAAAAATATTTGAAAACAATGGTAGAGCTAATATATTTGTGCTTTAAAAACTGGTTAACATTCATTCTTTTATTGCATTAAAAAGAAGCTTAAATTGGCTTAAGTTCTGTGTCATTAACCTCTTAAAGTCTGTTAGATCATATTTGAGACGTACTTTTATGATACCTCTATCTAATCAACATGATCAACAAATTGCTAAAAAAACCATCTGAATACAATCAAATAAATGTAAAAATGTCCTCAAGTGGATTATCAGCCAAAAACACCAAATGTATCAAAAGAGATACAATAAATGTATATGGTAAATTTTATGGAAATTTAGATTTCTTTGGATTTCAGTAGAAAGTGAAATAAACATTTCAGCTTGAAAAAAAATAGAATTTTCTGGCTATAATTTGTGTTTTGAGGCTTTAAAGGGTTAAATTGTGTAGTTTAATTGTGTTTTAGTTAAAATATTGATATTGGTAAAATGAATTTGGAAGCTTTAAATTTGCTATTTTTTGTTTGTATTACGTTTTTTTTTCCTCATTGAGAGTGCCCGACAACATGTAACAGAGCGGCCCTCAGGCACTGAAAAACTTTGCCCTAGAGTTTAAGGATTTACCCAAACTCTGTGGGTAATTCCTCTGGCGTCCCTCATCCATGACTATAGAGATATGCTAAGAGACCTATACATGGAAGTTTCGTCTGTTGTTGTTGAATAGTATTGTGATGTGGAAGGCTCATGTTGCTGTGACACCTTAGCTCTGTTCATCACAATGTTGGAAAACAAGCATCAAAGATATACTTCACTCAAGGACAAAATTTGGCGTAGTATTACTTAAACTGTGTGAATTCGACTTCCAGATGTCAACTACCTTATAGACATAAATAAAATATTTTGAATCTCTTTAATTTGTAAGCCCTAGCTCTTGCTTGCATTTTTCCTGACAAACTATTGGTCCAATGCCTTGTTTATACTCTGCACCAAATCCACCTTGACTGAAGATTTTACACTTGTGCATGGTGTGTCTGCATCACTCTGCAACAATCTACCAAAATGCTGGTTTGAACTGTAATCTCCTGTTTTGGTCCTCCTGCATATCTTGTCTCCATGTTGGAAACGATTGCTTTGCAATTCGGGGGAGTAATAGGTTTGATTCAGAATTTATAAACCTTTACCAGCAGTTATGCTGCTAAAAATGATCAAGACAAATGAAAAGAGAGAGGATTATGCAGTCTCTGAATTTAAGGCAGGGTGCTTGTCTGAAAATGAACAGGAAATGCACTTCAGATATCTTTGCAATAAAATTTAACAAATTGTTCTGTCCTCTAAAGCACCTTGATCACGTAGCTCCCACATCGGGTTTATCCACATTACTTCAGGTGCACTCACACTACACATTCTGTGCCAGACCTTTGATAATTCGCAATTACCGCAAAGGATGTCTACTTTCAAATCATGTCTGTAATTTTTTAAGTAATAAATCCAGAGCAAAAGAGGACAGGTTTTTTTGAGCACTCCAACGCTGCTGAAGGAGATATGAGTTCCCAAGATAAAAAACAAGATGTAGTCTGTAGTCAAAGGCGTATGGGCTGTGTCATCTCAATACACAGTTACATTTTTGGGGAGGTGCACATCAGACTAGAAGCAAAGCTGTCCATGTCAGTTCAGGTCTACAGGACAGAGAGGATGAGTTAGAGCTTAGCTTTGACACAGAAGTACAGAACAGTCGTCAAAAATTCCATTAGTGTGCATCCCTAATATTACAATATCTGTCTATGTACAGAGGCTTCTAAAGTGGGTTCAGTCCTGTTTGAGCCTATAGCTCACACCGTGGAATTGAGCCGGTAGGGCAACTGGTGGCCCAGAGGCCACATGCTGTCCTTAACCTAACTTATTGTGGCCCAAGAATCAAAATCAAATTCCCCAAAAACTGCAACCATATTGATCAAAAAGTCTGCCATAAGGTATTTCAGTCTGACTTGTTACTACAACAACATGCATGAGGATATCTTAAGTGGACAATATGTCAAAATGGACTTTAATAAACTAGTTTTATTTTGTAATATAGAAGAAATTAAGCGTTTTGTTTTGTTTTGTTTTGTTTTGTTTTGATTTTTTTTTGCCAAAATGGCCTCTTTAAAGATTTTCTGTGACATGTTATTAATGCATTTGGGACTGAAGTTAGTCAAATAAACTTGAATGACCATCAATAATCAAAAATGTTTTAATCTCTGTCTTGGCAAAGTTACTTTTGTAAAAGAAATTTTATCATCAATGGGACTTACCGGTTAAAATAGACACTTGAAAACTCATAAAACTAAATAAAATTAACAGAATAAATCAGTTAATTGCATTAAAAAGTGTCTTTAATTTGGCTTTGGCATTTTATTTTCAGCGCATTGAACCAAGTTTTACTTTTTGGTTTGAGCTTGTTAACATGAATATAAATTGTTATAGAAGATAGAATTTCATTGTTTTCCTAAATTACATGTTTTGTGATTGTCTTGTTAAGAGTAACCTTTCATTTGTTACAAGTTGGCTCTTTAAAACTTAGAATATCAGTAATGGTGGTACCAGAGTAGTAACCAAAGTGGCCCATTTCTTGCAAGAGTTGAAGAAGTATGAATTAGACTTCTTTCTGTGTTTTAATCTGAGTTCTGACATAATATTAGTTTTATATTCCATTACAAAGAGTTCGAGAGTATTTTGATACATCTAGAGCAAAACCAAAACTCAACCTCTGATAATTACAAAGAGAAAACCTCAACCCGAGTCTTGGAGTCTTGGGTAAATTCCTCAAAACAAGGAGCTGTGTCAACATGTTTGCATGTGTATTGTTTTGACCCCCGCTCAGGTCATTTTCATTGTTCAGTGCTTCCAACCTTTACACTCCTCCCCAAAAAGGGTAAAGGTCCAACCCACCCTGACTGGGACATTTCATATTTAAGAAACAGCCCCCCGTACCTTACATAGTCTGTTCTCCCCTGAGCGTGAGGATTCCCACTGTGACGGTCGTAAAGGTGATCAAATACCTGCTCTTCACCTTCAACTTTATCCTCTACTACTGCTTTCACACTAAAATTAGCGGGTCAACGTGGGTTTTTTAACACAGGTTTTTTCAACGCGGGTTAACCCGCTAACAATCGGCAAGTGACTCCTTTCCCACTGCCAGCAGACCTGGGTCTAATCGGCAGCAGACGAGCTGCATGGCTGTTTTTATTCCTCTGGTGCATCAAGCTGATGTCATCACGTTAATGACATAATCAGCGCGAAGAAACACAGCGAGGTAAACAATGGATAGGAGCATGGACATGTTGGTCAGCTGTTTTCCGTACTTTGTACTTTTGTCACTCTTTAAAAATGTACAAACTCAGCGCAGACTCAACCATATTCAAGCGCTGATGACACGAAGGCGGATGGAATTTGTTGCTGATCTGGCCAAGAGTCGCAGACGTTACCGACGGAGGAGACAAGCCTTCATTGCCTGTATGGTGGCTACTGTTGACGGTGCTGCCCCGACTGTCCGCCGTACGTGGGTCCGGAATAGAGCACACAGCTTTTGATCAACAATAGAGCATTTTTTGGATTCAGTGTGTGCCATTTTACTGATGTAAATCTCACACGCTGAATCCAAAAATAACAATGGTCCCCGCAGCTGCCAGTGTCCTCTTAATGACGAAGTAGCGGGCACGGTATTATGACATAGACATGTCATCCCGTAAATTAGCGGGTTGACCCAGGTGTGATGTTCCCACTGAAGCCGATCTGGGGCGAGCTGATAAAAACCCATGTCGCTTGCAGGGTCAGTCGACCCAGGTCAAAATGCTGATTAGATCCTTTCCCACTGCAGACAGGAGCCGATTGTTACCGGGTTTAAACAGGTTTTTTACTCTCACTGTGTCCGCCTATGCTAGGAACCACAGGACGGACTGCCAGATCACAGACGACCTTCTCCCTGCCATTGACCTCCTCATCTGCGTCAGTCTGGTGATCACCTTCTTCGGCTTCCTCAGCTCTTATGGAGCCATCCATGACAGCAGCTGCAAGTTGAGCGTCTTCTTCATGGGTCTGCTCTCGATGTTCTTCATGCTGGTTGCTGTGGGAGTGTTGGGAGCCATCTCAAGAACTACTGAAGCCCAGGAGGCGGTGGAGAAACATCTTCAGCAGATGATCCCTCTGAGCGAACAGCCACTGGACATCCAGACGTCTTTCCAGGATGTGCAGAGGAACGGGTTCTGCTGTGGGCTGTTTGTGGGACATTTGGACTGGGAGAATTCGTCAGTGGTTCTGGACTCGTGTAACTGCATGGACACGAGCAGGAACTGCACAGTGATGGATGGACTTGAGAATTACTCAATGCCGTGTATGTGATGACAGAGATGGACAGAGTGTAAGTTTTAGTCATCGGGATGGGGTTTGGTTTTGGTGCTGTGATGCTTCTTGGGATGTTTTTCTCTATGGTGCTAATTTGTCACATGAAGTGTGGGACAAAAAGCATTTTTCAACACTGGCATCTGTAGTCGACAATGATTCCTGTAAATTTGTTTCTTTATGTATCTGCAGATTGCAGCTAAAACTTCATTAAACTCTATTTTAACGATGACAAACACTGTTACTCTTGTTCATGTGTTGACTTGTGGATGTGCTCTTGTCTGCATCTTCAGTGATAGGGTGAAATAACTTCTTCCTTGTTGCACTAAAAGCTATGTAAATACCATTCACGTTTTTTTCTGATGCACGACCCAAAAGTTTAGCTGTGTTGTTCATTTGATAAATACACAATTCTTAAAAGCTGTACCTTATTGAAAAGCTGACTAACCAGGCTTTCTAACAATATAAAATACAAAACCTATACCCACCATTTGGCTTTGTCAACTCCAAAACAACTATAGATCTCAAAACTCAAAACAGCCACAGTGGCAAAGGGAGAGTGGATAAAATCAATGTCACTGTCTAAGCCACAAGATACAGTTTCCTTAGGTTTATTAAGGATTGCAAACAAATTGGAGTCCTTGTGTGATCTTGACTTCCTGGTAAAAAAACATTCACCATCCCTGTGCCTGCCTATCCTGTCTTACCTGCCCCTCTATATCCATATCTCCTGGTGCCAAACAACCAAACCCATCAAAATAAAAGCCTAATTACCTGCCCAAATATTCTAAATAATAAAACTGACAATAATAAATACAATTCTCTAATCAAATTTGAACAAGATAAAAACATCTATGTAAATAACTAAATTTAATTGAGGCAATATTTCATAAACAGCTCTAACGATACCAAACAGTTTAATTAAAGAGGGGAAATAATCGACTGAAATAACGTTCCAAAACTCTTTTGAGGTCAATTTTACCTGCAGAAATCAAAGGCAAAGATTGGCATTGTCTTTCAAAGAATGAACAACATGAAAAACTGATGTGGTGATTTTAGTAAAAGAAACAAGATTATAAGGCCCCTCTTTGATTAATTATCATGTACATATAGGATACTCATTTGATTTAAGATGAGAAAAAGGACATCTTTCTGTCAGTTCATCTTTAGTCATCAGTCACAGCATATTTAAATCACACAACAATCAGACCCAGGCGTGAAGGTCTCCTGTGATACCTGATCTGCTCCCACAAAGAGACCAATGGGTTAAAACAACAACCAGTGATTGTTTGTTGTGAGCAGGGGGATTCAGGGCTCTTCTCTTCTATATGAGAATATGTGTGGATGGGAGAGGTTTGTCTTGTATGCTGTGGGGGTCTCATTAAAAACAAAAAGGAGCAGTATACCCCCAAAAGTGAAACCCTTAAATCTGCATCACTGTGGGTCTTTATCCACCTCCCTGCTGTTCTTGCAAGCTCTCCCTCCTTAAAGTGCATCCCTGCGGTACCATTCACCCCTCTACTTAACATGGTATATCGTTTCCTGTCTGCATCTGGGTCATAAAGATTTATGATGGTCTAAAAATGTTGCATTAAATCAGTTTCGTAAATAAAACAACTCTGGTGCCATAAATAAGAAGCAGGAAAAATACACAGATAAAAAAATAAACGAATTTAACCACAAACTAAACAGACAAACACTATTGCATCAATTTGCAAAAAAATGTGTATTTCAGAGGTGATTTGTTTGTGAATATTGGAATTATGCACATTCATTTGAACCTTTATGACAACAGGAGTCAATAAATCAGCATGACTGAAAACAATCAGTAACTATTATGGACTTCCCTTCATGTACAGTTTTTCTCTGTTCTGCATAAATCTGAGAAAAATGTCAACTCCTCCAAGAAGAACTGAGTCATGGAGCATAAATCATACTGAGTTCATTAATCATAATACCACAGCACCAAGTTCTTTTGTCTTGGTAAACAAAATAAGTTTTCCTTTCAGATTGGCTTTAAACCCACAAAATCATTCGTCTACAATCGTCCTTTAAAACTTGAGGTCCTGCCAAAACTATGTAACCAAGATTTACAGCCAGTGTACTGCTGGATTTTACTATGAGTTGGCAATAGTGTAATGTTAATTCAAAAGACAAAGGAAGAAGAAGCTTCCTGGACTTAGAGGTGCTGTTTGGAAAGGGATCCACAAAGTCATTAAAGCAAAAAGAAAAGACTCAAATACACTCTCTTTAAACAATTAAAATGCCTTTTTTTAACTGCATGGTCATGTTAACCTGAAACACCAGACGGACAGTTTCATATATCCGCCACAGAAATATTTCACTATACCATCTGGAGAAGAGCCCACAGAAAATGTTTTCAGGAGCAGAATCTTCAAAAACAACTGCAGCTGGTGTTGGACGATCGTTCTGCCAGTCACACTCATCACAGACCAATCATATCAAGCCACAGTATGACGTAGCAGCTAGACCCTGTTGTTAGCCGCTAGCTTAAACTATGTTTCAGTCTTTAGACTATCATCTTCCATTAAAGTACATAAGACAGATGTATCATTTACTGTATATATGTGAAATGAGCCTTGTCAACAACAATCCCCACCAATTTCTCACCAAACTTCCGAGGAGAGCATATTTCGCCAGGTATCACTGAGTAACCACGACTACCATAGACCAGCGTCCGCAGAGGATTCTACATCTCTCCCAGTTTCCCAGCAGTGATCCCCAGTCGGGAGGAACATGATTTCCCGTAAGAAAAGATTTAAGTGACATTCTTTGCTCTTCTTTTAAAGAAGAAATTGACTCAACTTCTTATAAAACTGCAGATATTGCTGCATCTATGGGGACAGCTTCAGAAGGCACCATTGTTTTCAAACATGCAGTCACAAGACAGCATCCTCCAGTAGATCGTTTTATTCTGGCCAATAGAGGCACCAACAAAGTTTTCAACTCAAAACCATACTAGGCATGACATAAAACAGAAGGTTTGCTTTGAAGGTCTCCCTGACCATGTCGATAAAATAAAGACATTAATTTTGTACATAGAGTGCCTTGGAGTCTTTTCCTTTTGCTTCAGTGACTTTGACTTGACTTTGTGAATCCCATTCCAACTACACTCACATAACTTCAGATTAAATTGCTGTAAACTGTAAGACAAAGAGAGTTATAATTTTTAGGCACAGTAACTCTGCCCCTCACTCCCTGATGTAATTGGTTCTTGGTCTGGCACCAGTCTGGCCCAGCACAGAGTTGGTGCTTGCCATGGCACCAGTTTCAAGGCCCCGGGGCCAGTGCTCAGCCGGTGGGAAAAAAAAGACCTGGTGCTAGGTCAGCACAGGCTCTGAACCAGCACCGGCTCCAGCTCGGTGGAAAAGGGGCAAAAGTCTTAAAGGGAGAACAGCAAAATGCAACTCACCAACAGGTGGAGCAGAGGCATTACTATCCCACCTTGATCTGCCATAAAAGCTCTAAAAACTCACACACACAAGGTGATGAGGAACTCAAAGAATGTTCAGTATAGCCTGAAATCAATAAGAACCAAAATTAGAATCAGAATAGGTATTTACTGCCAAGTACATTTAAACATACATGGAATTTGACTTGGAGTGGAGTGAATTGGTGCAAAAATAAAAAAAAATCAACATATAACTAGAATAGGAACAAAAAAGGGTCAGGAGGAATAAAATGAAGTATAAAAATAGGGAGAAAATAGTGCAAAATTGACTTATGGCAAAAATACACAAAATATAAAACAGATGCAAAAAAGAAAAAAAAACACAACCCAACAATATATGCAAAAGGTGCAGTGAAGGAGCTGTACAGATGAGAACTGAACTGTTTAACAGTATAAATAAGATATCAATATAGATATAGATACACAGTAAAGGCTTAAATGACTCCTTACTGTTATAATAACAAACTCAATGAATTGACGTACTTATATTATCAGTCAATTGTTTAAAGATTTAGATAAAGCAGAGAAAGAGTGGTACAGATGAATTAAAGTGGAAAAATTTTGTTCAAATTAAAAAAATCTGTTTCAAAATCTGGATGTTCTGAGGGTAAAAAACAAATTGAAAAATTAAGTTTGAAATCTGATTAAAACATTAAACGGTATTTTCACTAAGAAATTTCATCTTTCTAATGTGATGAGAAAAGGAAACTCATCGTTTTGTCTCTATGATTAATAAACTGATTTAAAGGCTTTGATTTTCTAAATAAATAACAGACTGTGTCTGATCAGATTTATTCGGAGCAGAGATGAAGCTGAACATGAAGGAAAGTTTCAGTGTTACAGCTGTTTGTGTTTAAAGTCGCTCAGATTTATTTACTCCTGCTGTCGTTAAGGAAGAAACCAGCTGATATCTCTGGGATACTGAGGTAAATGACTCTGAGGGCCAAAGCTTGACAAAATGGAGGTAAATATTTTGTTTTGTTTGGAGAAAAAGTCGCTGTGATTGTAATTCATAACTTTACTCACTTTTATTTGTGGTGTTTGAGTTTTTAAGCAGGGCTCTGAGTTGAGGCAGCCATAAATCACTGTGACCTACAAACTCTAAACAGGCAGTAGTTTAAAATAATAAGACGTCTGTGAATGAGGGACAGCACTGGGGCAGATTTTAGGAGGGCAGTCTATCAGAGCGTGAGGGTCCTCTGGGTCGTTACCAAGGCCGCTTGGTTTACAGCCCACAGCCCATCAGCTGTCTCATGTAAGACCAGATCTCGGTATGAAAAAGATTGGGGACCACTGCCCTGGGCTCCTCAGTGTAACTACCATACCATAACACATACATGCAAAGCCTCACCCATCCACCAACACTCCTGCAGAGGTAGAGACCCCACCTCAGCATTTTCATCAATCAATCAGTCAGTCAATAAGTCAATCTTTATTTGTATTTGTCAGTTCATAACAAGTGTTATCTTAAGGCACTTTACAATAGAGCAGGCTGAAGCCATACTCTTCATTTTATAGATACACATATATGCATATATACAAATAAATATGAATATATACATATATTTGTATATACACATACATACATCCAGAGATGTATCTGTCCAGGCAGAAACAAAAGGACTAAAATAAGAATTTATGACAGCAGCAAACCCATGGACGCCTAGATCATAAATCTGTCCTCATCACATTTGTCTCTGCTGAATATAGATTCAATCAATCTTTATTATTATAATGCCATTTTTGTCTTTGTTGTGTATAAATGCATTAAATGTAAGCCCCCTTGACATGTGGCATCTCATTTTCAAGAGGAACCTCATGTCTATTTGGCTGTAAAGATAGTTAAAATGGATGTCTACACATGAAGCAATGAATCACAACTGACAGTTCTAACTCATAACAGTGTGTGGACTGGGGGTATTTCTCATTCTGCAATATAATGATCTGATGTAAAAAATGAATGCAAGTTAACACTTTGACAAATGTTTTGACCTCTTGAACTTCAAGCCCTGCAGTGAACCTCTGAGAACCACAAATCTGAACAGTTTTGGTGCCTCTTCAGAAATGATTTAATTCACACGAACGGTTGCAAATGATTCAGAAGAATTTAAATCCCTGATCTGTGAATAAAAGCTGGTGCTGAGCATCTGAGGCTGCATGATGGCTTAAAAAATTAAAACAGGGTTTTAGTACTTGATTTCTATGCTAAAATATAGATTTTAATTGCTTACAGATGATTTTAGATATTATGTTTAATGAGAAAGGGCAGTGGGGTTTTCCTGAAGTGGGATTATAACAGGTTCCTGTCTGTAGTTAAAACAAAATGATTAGCTCTGCACCCGTAAGGACAGAATCAGCAGGGACCACAAGCTGGCTTTTGCACCTGAGGGGCCTACAGCTCGGAGTGGTTGAGTCAGTATTAGGGGAAAACTGAAGGAATGTGGTCAGTTGATGGCCGCTTTGTTTTGGTTTTACTTTGGCTGCATCCTTAGTGGGTTTGTGCTTATGAATTCAATTTTGGAATGCAAAATCACAAGGGTGCAAATGGATGCCATTTACGTATTTTCTTTATTTCTTTTTGACCATTGGGTGGTGCTGTGAACAAAGTGGTCCAGTTTGTATTTAAGTGGTGCTGATTAGCATTGGTGATGCATGGGGAGCAGATGAGTTTTCGTCAGTGAAACATGTTAATTTGATATTGGAATGATTGTGAGTTAATGGAACTTCATGAATTAATTAATGGATTGGATAATCCAACTTTGAATAACTGTCCTTAAGAAGTTTAGCTTTTGAGTCATATGCTTGTTCAGAATCAGAATCAGAGGTTGTTTTGGGTAACTCAAGCCTGCACCCTTAGTGGTCCATCCAGAGGCCGGTCACCTCACAATTTTAACAATCAAGTTTTGACAAATAACTTTTGAAGACCTTTCTATAACCTGAACTGAACAAAAGTAATACATTTTTGCCTATTTTTTGTTTCTTTTATGAACAAAGCAATCTTAAATAAAAGGTATAATAGTTCTCTGGAGCTGAGGAATAGTTTAGGAATAGTTTAGATTATTTCATTTGGCTGTCAGCATTTTTCATATTTTCATTAAGCAGCTCTAAATGAAGGGAATGAAGCAGGAAGAATACATCTGACTACAACTTTTTGAAAAAAAAATTATGAGGGCTCCACACAAGCTTTTTTAAATTAAACTGTTTTCTTAATACAGCCTTCACTTATGTACATAAAGTCCCTGATGCAGGTGTTAACAAACAAATCAAACTTTTAGGAAAAAGTGATGGCGTGGTAACATAAATGAATGCAAATGGGGTCCCCCCCCCACACACACACACACACCTCCCGAGGAATAGTTTAGATTATTTCATTGTAGTACCTTGAATTTCCTTCAGGATCTACATCTATCCATCTATCTAAATACATTAAGCTGTTTAGATCATTTGAGATCAAATTAAGAAAATTAAAGGTTACTTTTTTATAATATGATTTAGCAGACACTTTTGTCCAAAGTAACTTACATCTAAGATAAGTTTGATAGCATAAAGGACCTTGCCTGAGGGTCCACCTGGGATGATGTTATTTACCTCCTGCTCAGTGGAGAAGCAGTTTAACACACTTTCTATTTCCACAAAACATAAACTGTTTTTTACTTACGTTTAGTGATAATTGTTTTTGTCAAACCATCATTTAGGTTTACTCAATTCATTCTGGACCATTTTAACAGCTGCTGTGGGTTATCTCCAGTACACAAAATATTAGTGTCATCAGCAAACACAATACACTTCAGATATATCATTGATATATAAAGTGAATAACTTAGGGCCCAGTACTGAAACCTGTGGGACGCCACAGGTAATTTCTAAACACCTAGACCTGTGTGACTTGGATACCAAAAATGAGTAAAAAGTCAGTGGATGAAGTACTTTTTTTTTCTAACGAAGCATCTTAAAGTAGTTATACTACAGCCCTGAAATCCCCCCCCAAAACCCCAACAAAACTACAACAAACTTTTGGTATCAAAGAAAAATAATGAGACTAAACTGCCCGTTTTTGAGTACTTTTTCCAAAGTTCTTGCAAATTTTTGATGTATTAACGTGGCCAACTACATTTTTGAAGCTTCAAACTGTAATTAATTAAAAAAAAAGCCCAAAATTACAATCTTATATTTTCATGTCTTGATGTGAATCCCCCAAACACAGGTCTAGAAAAACATTTCCTGTTGTCTTTTCATTCTGTATACTCCCTTTTTCCAAGGGGTCTAATGACCTGCCTTCATTAAGCTCAAGAAATGAAGCAGCTAAACAGAATTTAAAGCCTTATTTTTTTTTCAAGTGAAGGAACAACCTTTCTGTCATCACAAACTTTGTGAATATCCAGATTTCACGTCTTCACAGAGGAAAAAAATGAATTAAATAAATGAAGACCACTTGTTTCAATCATTACACTTCTGTTCAAATTGTTTTCTTCACTAAATCAGAGGTTTGTTCTCATTTTTAAAACTACTGTTTCTGAAGTCTCTACATATTCAAAGAAGTTATGTATTTATTTGCTTTGCAAGAGACTTGATTTGCCTGAGAAAATACAAGATATGTGTGTGTGAAAGTTGACTTTTTGGTAAGGCATTACATTTTCTTGTACAATATACTTTATAATTTAGGCATAAGATACTGTCATCTCCCATTTATTAACCTTTGCTTTCACTCAAAATAAGAATAAAGAATAACAGACAAAAGAAAAAGGTTACAAAAAAATATAAAAAATGAATACATGGTATTAAGTCAGTGTGAGATGTGTTTCTCACATGTGGGGTGACAGTATTTGTTAGGGTCCTTCTTTGGGGGCAATGATGACGTGATTCTCCTGTTGCCCCCAGCTGTTGCATCTAGGACCTAAAATCTTTCAGATTAGGCTGCTACACCTTTAAGAGGTGAACTGCAGAGTTCAAACGATGCCACTCTCTCCAAAACCCCTTTTACAAATGAGCACCATGGAGAGCACCATCCCAAGTATCATCACTGTCCCGAGTCCAACCCCCGTGCAAACAACTGAGACCGACACTATGTCCAACCAGGTCATCAGATTCTCAATACATGGGGTGGAGTAAACCTGACGTCCATCCACGACGGTGCAGTTGCTGCCCAGCTCTACACAGTCACATGACTCTGGAACCATCGACGAGTTCCCCCAGTCCTGATGTCCCACAAACAGCCCACAGCAGAAACCCTCCCTCTCATTTTCCATGAGTGCATCCTGGATGTCCTTAGGCTGCTCGCTCAAAGGGGCCAAGTCCTGATAGACTTCCACCACTGCCTTCTGAGCTGCTGCACTTCTTGAGACAGCTCCCAAGGCAACAACCGCGATGACCATGAGGAACATCGTCAGCAGTCCAATGAAGAATACGATGAGCATGCAGCGACTCTCCCTGATCACCCCAAAACAGCCGAAGAACCCAAAGACCAGAGTCACAGCGCTGACGATTATAAAGAGGTCTACAATAGTGAGGTGATCATCAATGAAGTAGTCTGTCCCGTGGATCCTGATTATGATGGACACACAAAGGACTGCAACGCTAGCAAAGAAGAGCAGTAAGTTGAAGGTAAAGAGCAGGCATTTGATGATCTTGCTGGCCCCCATGGTTGTCCCCACTTCTCCTGAGCCGAGAGCGAGTCAAGACTGTCAAAGTCCCAGAAGTGTCACGGATTTAGTATCGAAGGTTCCTCTCAGAGAGGGGGGGACCTTTACCTTAGTTGCACTTGACCACTGAGGGGTGGGGGTTTGTGATGACAGCTGAAAGCTGACCTGAGGGTGGATTGGCAGAGCTATTCTGGGCAGTAAAGTATCCCCACCCCACAGCCCCTGCATGTATGCTGTGTGTTATTACATACTTTATGAATATGAGGTGCAGTTCAGAGTGTTGTCTGTATTTTTAGCACAATTTATGTGTGACAAACATGTTTTTAATGAAGTCTTAACCAAATATGAGTGTTTCTGATAATAAATGTTCACTAAATTATAATTATGTTTGAAAATAGTCAATTTTTGAAAGTTTTATCACTTAGATTTTTGAGTAATTGGACCGGTAGGCAGGAAGTGCACATGCCTGACAAAAAGAAGGTTCCCGGTTCGAACTGTGTGGAGTTTGCATGTTCGTCCTGTGCATGTATGGGTTCTCTCCAGGCACTCCTGCTTCCTCCCACAAGACTAAAGACTCATTAGGTAGACTGTGACTCTAAATTGAGTGTGAGTTTGAGAGTGAATGGTTGTCCGTCTCTTTATGTGGCCCTGCGATCAGCCGGAAAACAGTTCAGGGTGTAAAAAAAAAAAAAAGAAATCAGACTGTTGTATTTTTTTAAAGAAACAGTGTGAAAAATCTGGCCATCTGGGGGCTCTTGAGTAAACAAAAGACGGCAGATGAGTTGAGACATAAAGGCCCAGTCACCCCCACCCACCTTCACAGACTTTTGGATAAAAATGACAATCCATGAGGTCTGTATTTTACAGCCTGTACAAACATAAAGATAAAAAATATCTGATCTGATTTTGAAACAGCAGGAGAGCCACACATGAGGACATATAATGTCAGATTTATCAGTTTTACTCCAGTAGTGTGTGCAGAGCCACAAAGAGAGAGACAAAGGACACCACAAAGCAACACGACTTGATGTGAACAAACATGGCAGATAACAGGAGGTTAAACGTGGGTAGTGGTTAGCTTCCCATAACATCCCTAGTGGTTATGATTTCTGTCCAGCTCCTCTCTTCATCAATTTGTTAAATAGTACAGGCTACACTGTTTGGAAACTTGTGTTTTATAAGCAAATCAATGAGTCAGACCGCCATATTTATGTCTGTGTAACATTTTGAGTAAAGTACAGGAAAAGGGGATCCATCCGCCTTGTAACAACAGTTCAGGCAGATAGTGGTGTCATGGTGTGGGGGATATTTCCTTGAAACACTTTGGGCCCCAAATGTCCACTCCTTTGTGACCACAGTGTGCCAACCTTCTCATGGCTACTCCCAGCAGGGTAATGCTTCATGTCACAAAGCTCAAATCATCTCAAATGGTCTCTCCACTGCACTCCAGTAGCCTCAACAGCCACCACATACCTGTCAGGTTTCAATCAGTTGTTTGAGTAGTTAAAGTTCAAACTGGCAAATGTTTGTATGGTGAGCTTTGATAAAGGCCTGAAGTGTTGGCAAAGAGGCTGGAGGCTGGATTGGTGAGGCATCTTGGAGAAGGAAATCTGTCCTGAATTGTCTAAGATTCTTATAGTAACATAAGTTCAGTCAGACACCCTTCACGTTAAAGCTGTGGTGAGTTTGTACTTAACAGTTTCAAGTTCATTAATGAATATGTTCCAGAAATGTACATTTCTTTTTTCGAAAGTGAACTGGTGTTACCCACTGAAATTGCTGGTAAATAAATCTATTTTGTGAGAAATAACTCACTTGAAGAGATTTTTTTTTTGTATGTTATGCATGTTAAATGTGGGAGGTGGGGGTGGCGGCAGGCTTACAGACACATTTCTTTTTCTAGCTGCTATAAGTGCGTGAGAGGAGGGGGTGCATGGCTGGAGGTCGAGTGTCTGAAGGGATACGGGCTGTGAAAAGATTGGGAACCACTGCAATACAGCAACTTCTGGATGTGGTGGAATGGATATTCACATCATGAATGTGCAGCCAACAAATCTTCATCAACTGTGTGATGCTATCATGTCAATATGGACCAAAATCTCTGAGGAATGTTTCCAGACTTGTTGAATCTATGCCTTAAGATTTAACGCAGGTCTCAAGCAACCCGTCAATCCTTCCCACTAGCAAATTGTACCTAATGAAATGGCCAGTAGGTGTACATGTTGTGTTCAAATAGAGTGCAAAGTAAATGGTATGAACCTGTAGCAACATGATTCAGCTCTCAGTGATGGAGGAAGTGTCTTAAGTGTATAATATGTAAACATTAAAGAGTTCCTGTTAATGGAGCTGATGAGAGGATCCGGTGACTCACTCTCTGCTGTAAATGAGAGACTTAAGTCCACTTTATGATCTCATCTCATAAACATGATGCATCCTGTTGCACTAACAACACCTTCACATTATTACTAACAGTGAAACTCTTAAAGACATTAAAGGCTCTGCTCTCCTGTGGGCGTATCCAGCTCTCCGATCACAAACTGTTGGTTATTGCTCCATTTTACTCCATTTTAAACTGTCTGCAGCACAAATATAAAATCTTTTAAAGGTTCAAGGCTCAAATAATAATCCATTTTCAACACAGAACTTTATGATTGACAGGTAAACACAGGGTCTCCCTCTACTAATATAGTGTTTAAATGAAGTCTGATGAACAGTAATGCACTCTGAGATAGATTTCCAAATGTAAAACATGATAATCTCATCCGGAGTAATCAGCAGCACACTGGGCGTCAGAAACAGATTGATTGCTCTTTTAATGAAAGAGGGATGACATTGCTATTTAGGGATGCTGCTGATTGAACAACATGCAGCAGCAGCAGTGAGTTCTTTTAAAATGTTCTGATTAGTTTTAAAATGGTTTGGAGATTAAGGAGGATGAAACCCATCTGCTATCCGTCAGCTAGATTTAAGAAGCTGGTATTAATGTGATGCTTTCATTAAATGAGCTAATGCATGTGGAAAAATATATCTCATGATGAAGTTTGTGGCCCAATCTTACAGTGTTGAATATTAATCAACGTAAAGACATTAGATTAAATTTTAATTAAGCTGTTTCAAGTGTAAGAAAAAGCCTCTTTATCAGACTCAAGACAAACATTCAGATCATTCACAGAATAAAGTTAAAAATTCAAATATCTGCAAAGCAAAAGAGAACAAAACAAAGACGCTATAACATAAAAATGAAATCAACTCTCAGCTTAAAAGGCTAATTTAGTATTTTTGAAGTCAAGATTTTTTGCTTTTTTGTTTTTTGTTGCCAAATGTCATTGATTCCTGCCAAACCCCAATTTCAACAAATATTATTTGGATTTAAATCCAAGTAAAATCTGATGAGTTTGATCAGTCCCTGTTATTACGAGGCACCCATGAGTACTCTCTTCAGTTTCTGCATCTGTTGTAACTATGGCAACCACAGATGCAGGCAGCCATGGGTTGCCAGTCAACACAGTCACTTGCTTAACAACAACAAAAGGCTCTTGTACAAAGTCATCGGCAGTGTTTGTATCGTTGGGATGATGCATCACAGTGAGGAAGAAATTCAAAGTATGTGTGAGCATGAAAATAGTTCAGTTAGTGATACTTAATCCAGCAGCACAGCACAGCACGTAAAGAGAGGAGATAATGCTGCACAGTGACATCACACTGGGCAGAGTTTGACAAAGTTTCCCTGTCCACATGGAAACACCCTAAACAGAGATTATGAAAATATTTGGCAGGAGTTTTCCAGCATATGCTTTTTTCACTGACCTAATAATCTGTGTGTGGACAGAAGGCCAACACACAGAAGTGTGTGTTTTCAAAAACTCCAGCCTACAAGTGGACATGGCCTGTGACTCTTGATGTCTACATACAGTTTTTAGTGATTTACATACTGTGAAAATCACTGCAGATACTGATACTGATGTTTGAATAATTACTTTGGTTAATACAGATGTTTTTCTAAATCCTTCTTATGGCATAATTCTCCCACAGTGCCAATATTTCCTCTTATGTCTGATCATGAAAACACAATATAGTCTGTCCAACAGGTCATTTTTCCTGCCCTGAGTAAAAAATATTCTAAACCAGCAGATAGCAGTATCAGCATCAAATTGGTATGACACAACAAACAGACATCTGAAAACTGATATCAGTTCATTCCAGATTTATTTTCAGATGGCTGAAGTTTGTAGAAACTAAGGATGCATGATAACATTTTTTTGCAATATCTGATATGCCAGTATTTCCAACTTATCATTCCCGATACAGATATTTTCTGGGAAGAGTACATGGTGTCTCCTTCACTAAAATCGACCTGTTCCTCTCATTGTGGCCATATATTTGTGTCATATATTAATTCATTTAATGCTTATTTGTATAGGGACAGTATGAAGAAAGAGAACGTTGCCACACACTACAGCATTTATAGCCTGAGCTAATTTGCAATGCCCGTCCCTAGTTGGGCCTTTAAAGACATAAAAAACAACAATAAATACTGCTAATAGAAAAATAAACAAACAAACTAACAAACTCAATAATTACAGACAGAACAATACCAAATACATACAACAATACAAAAAATGGGTAAAACAGGAAGCACTTGATCATTAATGACTACAAATCTGAGTCCTCTTTAAAATCTGTTTCAGGTTGAGGTTAAACTGATTCAAGTCTGAATCCAGTTTGAGTTCTAAAGGTAAGGTCTGAAGGATTGATCTGAATCAAGGAAAACATTTGATTCTCTAATAGAGGACACTGTTGGCTTTAAAATGAAAACATCCAGCAATAATAGGGTGAAAAATTGTACCTAATGCCTACATTCATACATTCTGTGGGTATTTCCACCAACATATGTGATTTATTTGGCTCATATGTATGGTCAAAATATCAGCGGTAAATATCGGCAGAAATTATTATATCTGCCGATACCGATATCGTACCAATGATATCGTGCATCCCTAGTAAAAATGCATGGTGTCGGCCGATATTGATGTTGACCAAATGCTGATGTGCATCCCTAATATTTTTTGTAGAGTAAACAACGTGGTGCAGAAGTGATTCCTACAAGACGGAAGTGAGTTAGCATTTTAGCACATCCCCTCAAAGTCTGTGGAATTTTATACGTACCTTACTGATAAATACTTGAAATTAGATGTGCACACAAGCAAACAAGATTAAGTTTTTTCTATAACATGAATTGCATCTGGAATAACCTCACTTGTAAATATTAAATGTAATTGTATCTTCAAAGGCTCAACTGGATCAAAAGGCCAGTACAGGCCCAGGATCCAAAACTCACACACAAAGATCTTAACACACACAGAGTCCAGTTCATGCTGTTGATTTAGAGATCAATGATTTCAGAACAAAGGTGGGCGTTTTCCCATAATGACACTAAAACAACAGTTGTGTGGCCGACTTCCTGAACATGAGTGTATGCGAGTGGGAGGTCAAACATGTGAGACTGATGTGCTCCAAGACTGCAGCACCATGCCACCGCTACACTAATTCAGCTTTTAGGAATCATTTTAGAGAAAGCGTTTGAGATAGAACTTCTTCAAAATACTTCCCCGTCTCCATGTTGTATCCAACTCTATATAGCTCAAAATTAAACTCTGGGACGTCAAGCTGTTCTTTAATGAGAAGAGCTCATGTGTATGAAGATTGATTTTCTTTAATCTCTGAGTCATCTGACAATCAAAACTTCCCCAAAAATCCCCTCACGGTGTGTCATTCTGCTCAACCTTTCTCCTGATTTATATTCAACACCAGCCCTAACAGAAGACTTCAAATGTTCTGTATCATAGGACTGAACTCGGGTTAAAACTTCTTATGAGTCACATATTTTCCATCTTTTCTCCACTGCAGAGTAAATTAAATCTAATTAAATACTCCACATGCAGCAGGTTGCCTCTTGTCTCCGCACAGACCCTCCACATCGACTTCTTTTCATTTGTATTCCTCTTCCTCAAACGCTGCGGCTAAATCAAACATGAGTTTTTTTGTTAATTTGAAACACTGAATAAAGCACGACTGTTTTGTTACTCTCATCTTCTTATTGTAACACAGTTGCTGCTTAAAGCAAAACAATGTTAGAGCACCGATTCACATGCTTGGCATGAATTTAAAGGCTTTGCTTTCAAGGAAGAAAAATAAGCCCAACTTAAGTCAAATGTTTGGTCACTGGATGTCTGAAGTTCAGACCAAAGCTTCAGATGATCCTGAAGGTTCACTCAAACTAAAACAGGATATCATAACCAATCTAATGCTCAGAAAAAGGATCATATTTTAACACTTACAGTCTACAAACTTGCTTCTTTACAGGAAATGAAACTATGCTTTTTTTTGTACTTTTGTTGAGCTAAAAGTTTATGTACTGATGACAGTTTTCACATTCTAATTAAAGAAACCTGAGTTCTCCTGATCCACCTCCATTCCCACTCTGTCTGAGACATTATGTTGGACTTTGTCCAGTCAAACAAAGTCTCTTCTGATTGGTTGACCAGTGTAATCCAGGGTAATTGGTGACTTAATCGCTGCTTTTAATGTCTCAGTCATGGACTTGCCACCCCAAGCCAATAAGCCTGAACTACTGGTCACTTGATTGTCAATCAGGTCGAGGGTTCAAGTCCAGCTCTGGCCTTCACGTGTCGTTTAGCCAAGGACAAGACCCTTAACTCCAGACTGCCCCCACTGCTGTGTCGGTGGTGTGCAAACGAGTAAGGAAGAGTGTGGATTAGGTCAAATACTCCTGTTAGTTTATAAAGTTAGTTTATTAATATTTCAGTGACCGTCATCTACCAAATGAACCATCCAGACCGATCAGGTCCTCGGATCAGGACCAAACACAGAGAAGAAGCTTTCAGCTTTTATGCTCCACATCTGAAGAAACTTCCAGAAAGCTGCTGGTCTGCTGAAACTGTCAGGTCCTGTAAACCAGAGTTAATGACTCAGTTGTTACAGCTGCCTTTGGTTAAGTTATTTATTTTAGTTTTTAATGACTGTTTAACCACAAAACTGCATCATAATCATCACAGTTCTAACTGTCTCACTGAAAAATATATTTTAGTGTTTGAACGTCACAGTTGGGCAAAGTTGGGCTGCCAGTGCCCCTGTGGCGGGTATCTGGGTCTAAGCAAAGCTTCTCGGCAAAGGTGGAAAAATAATGTGAGCCTAAATTCTGGGGTGAAATAATTCCAGGTCATTTAAGCAAAACCAATTTAGGAATCTATGTCGGACAGGACAGTAAAACTTTGTAGTCAGGGACAATAAAGCGGTTGAAGTGAGCATGCTGGGTGATTTCTATGATGATCACTCAAAACAGACTCTACGCAGCTGCACTAACTTGTTAATGCCTTTGAGTCAATATTGATCCTTAGCTAAATGAAATAAAAAAATATGTGATAAAAGGTTTTAATAAATATTGTAATTACAGTTTTAACTGTCTAATTGAAAAATACATTTGAGTTACTGTTTTTTAATTCAAACATTCATTGTAAGTTTTAAATTCATTTAATTTTGAGTTTTGATTTTATTCAAAAGTTATTTCTTCTATTTTTTAAGTTTTGTCCGTGGGATATCGGCATTGTTAAATGTTCCAGCATCAATGTAACTGTATGTCAAATAGATAAATGATTAAAAAAGAGGGAAGTATGTCAGGCAAAATTCTCCTCTATTTTTAATGGTTGTTTTCTTGCTGTAAATCACATCACTGTGCACCTAAAACCTTATATAAACAGCCTGCAATTTTTTTTCCAGGCTAATGTGTTAAAACTGAATTTATCTCTAAAACTAGAAGAGCTTTATAGCACAAACACTGTAAGGTGAGTTACTGTCAAAAATGTGGAAACTTCCTGATCTCGCACTGTTAAGAAACCCTTTAAATAATCCTTGAATCCACATCCGGATTTGGATCACCACCAAAATCTAACCACTTCCTTCTTGTACCATGAAACACATCACCTGAGGATGTCATGAAAATCTGTTGAGAACTTACTGAGTTATTAGCAAAAATGTTAAGAAATCATTTTAAAAATCCTGGATCAACATCTGGATTTGGATCACCACCAAAATTAAATCAGTACTTTCTTATGCCAAGACCAATATTTCCCAGAAAAAATCACTGAAAATCTGTTCATAACTTTTGAGTTATCCTGTTAAAAACTAACAAACAAACAACAGTAAAAACATAACCCCCTTTTTGGAGGCAATAAAAGCCTTATTATCAAGCTTCTTCACCAGACATTTTCTTTTACTGTGCTGCTGCCTATCTAAGCCAAAACACACTTGAAAAAAAGTTTGTTTTTTTTCTCATCACAACAAGTTTCTTTTCCTGGTTAAATGAATGTTAAATTAAATAGAAATGCCTTTTAAAGAGGAGCAACTGCAACACTGTGCACCACCAGACCAAAGAAAACTCAAAGGATTAAGAAAACACTGAAAATTAATCAGAATCTGATTTTGACCGTGTTTCTCTGCTCAGTTGAAAAGGCCCTGCAGGAATACAGTCTTAGTTAATGAGTGAATATCCAGCCAGAGATGAAATACCCAAACAACCTAAGAGGGAAAAACTCACCGAGGACACAAGCTGTCATGTGTTGTTGCACCAAAACAAACATCTGTTTACATGCAGAATTATTTCTGCAAAAAGAAGAAAACTCTAAAAAGCTAAAAAAAACAGATTTTTGGTTGAGATCAGGTCTGAAAATGTGACTGAAACATCATCTGCGACCTTTCTGTCAGCGTTGACCAGATAAGATCCTTTTTTCCGAGAAAGACCTGAATGTCTGACACAGAATTGTTACAATTCTTGCAAATACGGATCAGATGTATCCTTGAAGGTTTAAAGTTTGATCAAAATCCTCAGAGGTCAAATCATTTTTGGGGATATTGAATATCTTTTAAATATCAAAATCCATCAAATAATTACAAACCTTGAAAAAGTCTGGGAGCAGTCATGAAGCATCTGTTCAGAAGGGAGTCTAAAAATAGATAGCGTAACATAACAAGGTAAAAAAAACGAGTCACAACAAGCACACAGGACCGCTTAGAGTTGCTGAAGAGTTCATCTAAAGACTATAGGCAGAGGCAGGCTAACACTACCCATTGACTTCCAGTGTTTGAGCTCAGCTAAGTAGTAGTGCACAGTTGAAAGAAAGGTGTCTATCTGCTTGTCATGGACTCAGGAGTGAGGCAAGACACGAAAAAAAAAGGTTGGCATATCCCTTTAAAAAGCAGTTGCACAGGTGTACCTAATAAAGTGGCCGGTGAGTTTATAAAGTTTTTTACACACTGTGGCCTGGACCTAAGTTTTGAAAAGAAAGTCATGGTTTTTTATTTCACCCTGCCTGTTTGAGAAACTATGTATGGAACAAAAGTCAGGGGTCAGAGGTCATCTCTTTATTTTCTGTGTGTATTTCAGAAGTTTGGGTAACTTTTGAACTTTCCCTCTCTTCAGAAGAAAACATGCTCACCTGTGAGTTGAACCTCAGCTGGCAGACGCTGCAGGAGACGTGCTTCCTCTTGGCGGTGGGCGGGAGGCCGAGGGTGTGATGGAGGACGGCTTTCTGCACCGGGTCCATCTGGAGGATTGAGGGAGACACAGACAGAGGCTAATTAAAACCGAGCCGCAGCCGACCTGTAAATCAGCTTCACTCCTCCATCGCTCACTGGGCTGTAAAGAGAAAACAGAGTGCCTGCAGCTTTTTAGAAAGCTAACCATCCATCTTCTGCTTCAACTGGTGCTTTCTCACTCCGACATTAACAAAGACACAACAGGAAGTCTCCGTTTCCACTGCGAGAATAAAGAGGTCTTAATGCAGTGATCACATGCAGGAACCTCGGTGAGTGTTTCAGGGACTTCAGTATCTCCTGAGAAGAAACCAAAACTAATAACTGAATATATCCAATAAAACTAAATTCACAAAAATACAGCTTGCTTGATTAAATGAGCTTGTAAAAATTGCGGTCTTCATCACTTAAATAGGTTTCTAAGTTTTTTGCTAACATTTCTATCTCAAGTGTTTTGACAGAATCAGACAAAAAAAAAGATCATGATGTTTGTTTTCCAAAGTAACAAACAAATGAAGTGCAATTTAAGCATTTAGCTCATGATAAATGAGTCTTCTGGAGCAGGTGCCTCTTTGAGTTGCTGTTTTACTAAGTCAGCTACAGAGTCAACTTCAACTTCAATTTTATCATCATCCCTTGGGAAATGTGTTTTGTAGCAGGCATCAGCACACCAGTACATGATAAAACATAAAACATACAGGCATTAGGAAAATCAAGAGAAACCTGAGCACAAGTGAAAAGGAGAGGCACTTAAATCATAAAGTGCATTCAGTCAGTTAAGTACTGTGCAGCAGATAAAATAAACATTAATGATGAACAGTCAGGTAAAGTAGATAAAAAGAGAATCAATAAATAATCAATAAACACAATCTAACTATTATTGTAGGCACTGCATTAAGATAACCTAACTGTTCAGTATATTTCACAAGTCCATTTGGGCAACAGTGCCTTTCAAAAGCATATCTCCCAGGTGATTGAACAATTTTTCCACATATCACATTCATTACGGGTCAATCAGATAATGTAGCGGGCGCTACCACCGCGGTGTAAGGGACAGAACGTGAGCCACCATGTAGAACAAACTCTCTTGAAAGCATATTGGAAGTATTTGAGAAAAAAAAAGTACTTGTTTTTTTTAAATAATTTTTCATATATTTATTATAATGAATATAATTTGCTTTTCTTTCTTTAAATTCTCCCCATGATATACTTCTAATTCTCTGGTGCACACTCTTTATCTCTCCCCTGTATTTAGTTCCTAAGATTAAAAAAATGTTGATGGCAGACAGGAAAAGAGCATCTGTTTAGATTCATGCATAAATGTGAATACTGCCATCCCAAAATAAGAAGTAAAAAAAACATGTCGGAAGTGGAGCATAAATGTCCTTTCTATGGAAAAATGCTTTTGGTGTTGTTTGTTCTTCATTTAATAAAGAAACGTGGTCCTGATCAAATAAAACTGCTTCTGAAGCTTTTAGCATCTATGCTAATCTCTGTACGAGCAGCTTCTTTCTCCCATCGTCTTGCTCCTGGCTCCCACCTCCTTCTGCTTTTAAGGACGCTGCCGCTTTTGGTCATTCACAATTGTCATAGATTGGCAAGGTGGATCTGCCTGATCATTAGCTGGCATTAAACAGACATTAAAAATATCTTAGATTTATTACAACTTAATAAATGCTAATTGAAAAATCAGTCCTGTAAAAACAATGAAATCCAGTGAAATAAGAGATACAGGACTTATGAGGTGCAGTCAAAGAAAAGCAGAGCAGGAGTCAAACAAAGGCACAAAGAGTCAATATATATGCAAATGTTTTGATTGCTTATGGCAGTCTGCACTTTATTTGTACCCGACTTACGGTGACACCACAGCACTGTCTTTGCTCAAAGGCACATTTCAGGTGCAGCCATGCACTCTCAGCATCTGATGATCATAAAGTCTGTGTCTTGTAGGTGAAAGATGAACCATATCTGAACCATATCTTGTGACTTTGGTAAAATGCAGTATGTTGTAACTATTAGATCTGCACTTCATAATCATTAGAACACATTTTGAGATCTGTATGTCGTGATTATGAGGAAAAATCTTATAATGTTGACTTTTCAAATCTTGTAATTATGATAAAAAGTGTAATTATACATCTGCGGCTCCTAAGCATGAGAAACATTTTGTAATTACAGTACTGGTATCTCCTGCATGTCTGATCACACCGTCTTTGGGATGTGGTCACACGCTGAGTCACTGCACCTCTCAGTGTGCTGTTGTGGGGGTGCCTGTTGATGTGATCTGCAGTGTCTCTTGCCCTCTGGGTTGGGGGCCCTTCAAATTTTGTTGTAGGTACCTGGGGCCAGATTGTTTGCGCACATTTTGGGGGTTTTAGGTTTTCTTCACTTCCTTAAAGTTTCTCCCATGAGCTCCGTTGGTCTGAGGAGCACCAGAGGGGCTCCTGCTCTCTCCTCTGAGGTCCTTGTTGTATTTGGGTTGATTAAATTAGGAACTTAAATTAGATTTTTTCACAAATTACAGAAGTAATTGAGCTGCAGCTACACAACAACAACACTATATGTAGACTTGTGGATTACTTTATTATAGCCTTGTATCACCTGTAAAACTTTTTTTCTTTTTTTGATCTTTATTTGTCTGCACTTAGCAGCTCAGGGGGTCCCTTCTGTAATTTGTTCTTGCACAGTGATAATAAAGACTTCTTGTTTTTTTTTTTTATTGTTTTGTTAGTTATTTATTTTTCTTGTTTAGACATATTGCAAACTTGTGTCCCAAGGGTGATAGTGATGTTTGTTGGACCGATCCTTAACCCTTTAATACCTTAAAAAATATTATAGCCAGAAAATTCTAATTTTTTGGAGCTGAAATGTTTATTTCACTTTCTACTGAAATCCTAAAAAAACAAAATTTCCATAAAATTTAACATATTTTATATTTTTTTGTATCTCATTTGATACATTAGGTGTCTTTGGCAACGGATAATCCACTTCAGGACATTTTTATCATTTATCTGTTTGTATTCAGATGTTTTTTTTAGTAATTTGTTGATCATATTGATTAGGTAGAGGTATCATAAAAGTATGTATCAAATATGATACAAAAGGCATTAAAGGGTTAAGGAGCTACCTCATTCAGTACTGACCTCGACCTTGTTTGTACTCCCTCACCTGGTTTTTGTGTTTGTTTGTTTTTCTGAATATTGATGTTGACAGTGTAAGAACATTTTTCTTTAAGAACTAAACAGTTAACTTGAGCGCAGACAGTCCAACTTAATGTCCTATTGAACATTTTGTGATTAGTTTCATTGTTATGTATTGTAGTGATGCACAATATGATATTGGTCCAATATCGGTATCAGCAAATATTGCCAAAAAAACTGAATATTATCAGTTGATACTGACATTTTTGCTGATACTTACAGTCGATGTATCGTCCATACATATCTGTCATATATACTGTATATTGGCAGTAATATCATCAAAATATTAAAACATAAATTACTGCTTTACCTCAACATCACTGCATTTGGTATATTTAAAAAGCAAGATGTTTTCAAGAGTTAAATGTTGTTTTCAATATTTTCTAAATGTTCCTTACAGAAATAGACTGACATTTAAAGCAACAAGTCAATTTTTGTAATGTTAAGACATGATCTTGACAAAAAATAATAATAATAATACTAATACATTTGGAAATATCCTCAAAAACTCAATAATGTGCATCCCTAGTATATCAGCTGTCAGGTATCATGATGCTTTTGTCTAATTTTAAGGTATATTTTGGAAATGTATACAGCGATGTTGAACTTAATACCTTTGTAAAGAAAGGTTAACAAAGCCTCACCTTCAAGACATGTTGAAGTTTAAGGGAACTAAATATGAGATTTATGTCAAAACATCATGAAGAAAAAACGTTTTCTATCCTCAGGGAGAAACTCTGGCACACAGTTGCTCTCAAAGAGTCGACAGCTTTAAAAATATAGCAGTCTAAGTGGATGAAATATGAACAACAGGAAAACAGAGCAGCATCTTGTACTGTTAAGGTACTGAGGTATAAGAAATGCTTCCAAGGGTCAAAAAAGGTCCACAGGGGGGTCAGCTAAAAGAAGTGCTTGGAGGGAGGATGAACGGAAGTATTCGTCAATGCAAAATCATATTATTGTTTCCTAGAAGAGCAAAGATGTCTCCATGATCAATCGTTGGCAGGTCTTAAGTAAAGAGGGAATGATCGACTGACTTGTATCTGCAAAGGTGTGCCACTTCAATCACAAGGCAGAATATCTTAACAGTAAGGAGTTATATGGATGCATCCTGTAACAAAAAAAGGTAAAATAAGGCTGCTTATTTGTCTGTGAGAAGATAAAACCTCACCATTGTTAGTGTGTGCTTGTGTTGCACCTGCCTCGTGCCTCCCCGACAGGTGATTCATACAGAACATTTTTATAAAAGGCCTCTTCTACAGAGCAAACCCTCACAGTACATTTTCCTGTTTGTGAGCAGCTCAGAGTGCTCCCTCCTCTGCTCGGCTGCACTCCGCCTGTGTTTTTTGGTGTGTGGCTCCTTTGTGAGCTGTCAGGGCTTTGGGAACGCACAAACACATCTGCCGCGCTCACAAAGTGTCTCAATAGGAGCCACTTGGCTCGGGAAGGAGGAAAGGTGCCGGGCTGCGTGGGAGGATTAATCCACTTTGACAATAGTGCTGCAGAGGGTAGGCACAATAATGTTAGACTGTCACTGTCTGTGGACCCTGTTTGACTGCTGAACTCCGTGGTTTTACAGTGTTTGTGTGCCGAGAAACTTTACAGAGGAATTTACCTTTGGAGGAAAAGGTAACAACAGTGATCCTCATTATAAAAGAACCACAGTGTAATTATGAGCACCAGATTGAAAGTACTTTAAAGGTTAAAACAATTCTGCGTTGGCAGAAATGACAGCCTATCATGATGATGCAACTTGGTTACCCAGGGTGGTTTTCACTCCTACAGCTTAGCTGCTTTTTTCGAGTCTTGTTGAAAAAAAAAATGCTACAAATTTACATATTTTCCTCGGGTTCATGTTCACACGCTAGTATTTATAAGCGAGCCTAGATCAGGCCAAAGGGGCTTACGTCATTACATTACAGCAGCGTTCCTTTGAGCTCCAGTCATGCTGTGCATTTTGGGAAGAAAGCTGACAGGTCAAACTTCCCACAAAACTATGATATAATAACGATAATAGCAGATATTAATGTCCCGTCAGACTATCCAGATAAGCATATTTATCAATGTGAGACATGCCTCAAAATATAAGTGAAAACAAACTGTGCATGAAGCAGAGGGGCTTTTGACGCTTACCGAATGAATGAGCTTGACTTATAGAGTCTGGATTTGTTGTTTCTGAAGACTGCTGAGTCCAGTGATGGTCTGCTGTAGAGACAGTGAGTAATGTTCATATGCTGGTATTTCATGGTTTGTTGTACCCCGATATATGGATTCATGTTGGGTTTTGGATCTGTGTATGTGTATGTATGTGTATGTGTGTATTTTATGTATGTATGCATGTGTTTCTTTTAAACAAGAGGTCTGTCTTCGGCCTGCTTTATTGTGAAGTGTCTTGAGATAACACTTGTTATGAATTGGCGCTATACAAATAAAGATTGATTGAGATTGATTGATTGATTGATGTGTCTGAGGACAGAAAGTGATTCTGTTGGATCCAAAACATTATTATTAAGTAGTATTTTGTTCTCAGCCTGGTTTTTGTGGTGCAATTATTATTATTATTACTGCTGCTTATACTACTACAGCAGTGTTATGAGCTACTTCCTAACCCTTTTAGTGTTAGTTTTTAGGGCGATTGTGTCCTCACTGCAAACAACAGGGAACAGGGATTGATGTGCTGTGTTCATATATATGCAAACCAACCTGGAACAAATTTTCCAAACGTTCCAGGTGTGAACATGACATAAGAAATCTTCTATTTTTACGCAGTTCTATTCAATCAAATTCTGCCCGAGTTTCTTTTACAGGAAAAAGCCATACATAATGGACATAAAAAAATTCTGCATTTGCGTGGCATAAGAACAGAAAGGTGATCCATCACTGTCCAAACCAACAGACTTCAGCAAGGCAGTAGTGATAAGACAACACATCCAGCATCACCAATGGCAGACTCCAGTCCGTGTCCGGATCACATTGCCGTCTTATCCGGACTGAGGCTCCTCTGAAATGCTTCTGACATGAACAGCGCAGGACTAAAGTCAGTGAGACTGGTAGAGTCAAAGACAGACTACAACGTGGGTGTCCCAGGGAGACAACACTCCAAGAGTACCAGGTCCTAGGGCTGAACGATTTCAGGAAAAGATCTAATTGCGATTTTTCTGGCAGATATTGCGATTTCAATTTAATTCACGATTTTCTTCAAATCAAGCTTCAAAGCAATATTCACTGTTTACAGTATAGACAACAGTAAGGAAGTCAATGATCAAAAGCACATGACACATGGTTCATCATCTAATATTGATGATAAATAATCTGTCCTCATTATTAAAGGGATACTCCAACTTCTACTCCTAAACAGAGGCTTTGTGTCGACCTGCTTAGCAGCACTTTCGCAGTGGAGAAGTGGCGTTGATGAACGTTCAAGACTCTTTTGAACTGCTCTTTTAAATGAACAATGAAAACTAATTTGCAGTTGTGAGTACGGTGTACCTGCAAATTTGTAAAATAGTATGTGTAAAATTGTTACACAACAGATCTTGGGTCAGTCAGGAAAACTGCAAAAAATTGCAGCTTTGGTGATCACATGATTGCGTTGTCTGAAATCGCGATTTCGATCTGATAACTCGTTCAGCCCTACCAGGTCCGCACCCTTGTTGCACTGAGGAACTGGGAGTTTTCTTTTGGGGGGGTTGGCCATTTTGGGGGGGTGTTACCCAAATGGAGCCTGCTGAACCACTCTCCCAGTTTGGGGGTAACAGCCCTGAGTGCTCCTACTACCTCAGCGACCACAATAGTCTTCACTCCACACAATTTCTCCAGTTCCTCTTTCAGCCCTTGGTATTTCTCAAGCTTCTCATGCTTCCTTATGTTGCTGTAGGTATCGATTTTCATCAGAAACTTCTGAACTACCTGGGCACCTAGTTTGGCAGCCAAAAACAAGTTACCTCACAGTGATACTGGACTTTGGTTTCCAGACCCAACAAAAGCAAACTAAGAGCAAAGAGTTCTGTCCAGACAAGGGCAAGAGCACAGCTACACAAGATATCAGGTATCAAGACTACGTTTCATTCCTCTGTTGATATTTAAATTCAATGTTGAATTTATGTTAAAAATGCATTTTAGGATTTTTCTTGCATGAGCTTTGACATCATCATGTGGTCCTTTAGAGCCATGATTCTCAAATGGTGGGTCGTGGACTCTTTTCAAGTGGGTCCCAAACCTTCGTCTGGGCAAAAAAATGTGAAGAAAAAATTCTGTGCTTTTATTTTATGGGTGAATTATTTATGCAGTGGACTGCGTCTGTCCACACTCCTTAAAAGGTGGCGATAGTACCCTGTTATGCTAATTGGCACCTTTTTTAATAGTACAGTGTTATATTCGATAAGTATGATTCCTCTTTTATTTTGATTTAAAGAAGATAAGCTACACAATGGTTGGATGGATGACAAATAGGAATGAGTTGGATTTTACTTATTTATTTATTCAATTAATAGATTAATTATTTATCTTTTTTTAATAATATATGTATATTTTTTAATGAATTAATGTATTTTTACATATGTGCCTAATTGCTGCTGTTCTGTACTGTTCTGTTTGTTCAATGAAAAATTCATAGTAAACAAATGTTTGAAAAAAAAAAGAAGGTATTCGGCTAAAGCTACATGTTTTTGAGAGTTTTTGAAACAGCTTCCCAGTAGCTGGACTTTTTTATTTCAAAAGAACTTGAACATTTTTCCTCGATTTAGGTCACAGTTTGTCATTAAGGAGTGATGGTGGGTCCTGAAGCCAGACCAGCTGAGAACCACTGCACTAGAGGACTGTCAGCCGTTAGCTAGCTGCCCTTCCTTGAGTACCAGCAGCTCAATGCAGGAGAGTTCAGTTTGCATGTGTTGTTGTAAAGTCAGTTTTGATTCTGGGCTTTATTTGAAGGTATTTTGGATATTCTGACTGTAATGTGCAGGCAGTAAAGTAAGGCAAACATCTCACAGAGCCTGGCACAGGAAGCAGAGTAATCTGATGCAGGTGACAGTAATATCTGGAACACTGCAGCAGCCAGGCTGGCAGAGCCGAACTGAAAGCTGCTCTCTGTATTTACACTGTGACTGACTGAATGAGGAGCAGCTGGGTAGCCAGGTGACAGGGTCAGGTGATCTCCAGAGGGTGAACTGAGGGTGAGACAGCAAATGGAAAATTCCTTAAAAGGCCAAGTTTGGAGAGGAAGAAGGAGGCAACAGGGAAGGAGGAGAGAGAAACTCTGCTGTGAGGGCTCTCCATGCTCCTCCAGGCAGGTCGACGTGCCACCAAGGAGCTGGACTAAAGGTTTGGTTCAGAGGGGCTGAGTGGTGATAGGGGGGTGAAAAACAAAAGGTGATTAGGACAGAGAGAATGGTGGAGAGAGACTCTGGTCTGATGGACATAAACTAGGACTGAATATCAGGGCGGACAAACTGTTTACTATTGTTATAGTAAACTCTTGTTTTCAACATTTAAGATACGCCAACTACCTCTATAATCCACATTAAAGGATTTGTTCAGGACTTCTGAAGTGGGTTTGTATGAGGCATAAGCCTGAACATCAGCCACAGTGACCGAGATCAGTTCTTCATCTGTGCAGAAAGAGCTGGCACTGAAGCTAGGCCTAAAGCCGGAGATATACTTCTAGTATATCCCTGCGTTCGGGTCTGTTGGCGTCATAAGTGTTTCTGTTTATGTTCTTGCCTGTATGTGATGTGTGTTACTGAAGGTCACCACTTGAGGGCGCAAAAGACCACAGGCTGTATGTAAGTACCTGTAGTGTTAGAACTGGACTACAAACACGGCGGTAGTTCAAAGAGTCGAAGTAACAAAATAAACATCAATAATCAACATCATCGTCAAATACATGCTGACAACTGATGACCAGTGGTCAGATCTCACCATCAGAACTGCCTGCACTCAATTTCTATGATATTTTCCTCCGTTCACAGTCAGAGCTGTCTCGGTGTATGGGTGTAAAGAGTTACCGTGTTAACTGATGACTTACTGCCAACTGTGCTGATAGATTTTGTAGAGAATCCACAAGAGAAAGCAGAGGGTGGAGCCATCAGTGTTCCACTTCTACTAATAATTGTACCACAGAACACTTCATTAAATTAGATGTGAGGAAATACAGCCAAGGAAACCGAACTAACACAAGCTTATCTACGGACAAAGTCAACCATTGGTGTCAACTCCAAGTCACCAATGTACACGGTCACCACTTGAATTCTCACACCAAAATTATGCCCTTGTTTCCTGCCTTCTAAAGGGGCATTTACCAGATATCAGCTGGATGAACTGTCAGATTTGTGTATGTGCAGTCTCAAACTTGTTTAGATATTGATGACTGTGGTCTTGATTTATCAGTTTGTCTTTAAACTTTCTGCTGTTGTTTCTAACTGTGTGATCAATCTCTCATCCCTCCTAAGCCACTGCATTGATTCGGCTGGAGACGTGCAGACTGCAGCTCACATCTGTGTTGCTGAATTAGAATATCACTCTTTATCAAAATTACTGTGCTGTGTCAGCAGAATAATCTTTAAACATTTGTTGATTTGTTTATCTATTTGAGTATTTTTGCTGTAGGGAAAATTAAAGTCAGGCCATTTTGATCGCTGCTGGTGGAAGGACACATTGGCTGTGTCCTGTACTGAAGCAGTGCCAATGCAAAGCAGCTTGGTAATGGAAAAAGCAAGTCACCTTTCACTGTTTTTGTGGTTTGTTTCCGCCTAAAAGTCTTAAAATTACACTGAATTAGTGGTACCATCTGCAGCAACGTATAACTCTAGCTTCTGTTTCTAGCACTGTTTCTGTACAGACACAGAGCTGATCCCTGTCAATGCGGTTTGTGTTCACACTAATGCCATGTACGTACCTCATACAACCCCACTTTAAAAATTCCAAACTATTTCTTTAACTTTATTGATAAATTTAATCAAGCATTATATTTCATTTAATCATATTATCTGTCCAAAACCTCAATTTATTTCCAAGCCCTTGTTTAATGTATAAAACAGATAGATTTTAGAATGGAATAGAATAGAATAAACCTTTATTCATCCCCCACGGGGAAATTTGCAATGTTACAGCAGCAAAGGGGACAGCGTTGATAAAGAATAAGTATAAAAATTGTATAAAAATAGCATGAAAAAAGCAGTATGTACATTAATCTACCAATATAAATATAAAAAGGGCTTGAATACAGAAACTAAAAAGCAAATCCTATAAGGATTATTTATACATTCACAAAGTAATTGCACATGAATGTAAGTGACTGCACATTGTCAAGAGAGTTAGCACAGTAATTGTACATTGTAATTGCACATTGTTAGATAATTGTTCAGTTTATTGTGACTGGGAGCAATGATCGCATTTTGATTGAGAAGGTGAAAAATATCTTACACCTAAGAAGACAGGCCCAGGCTCTTTTTTGGATGGAGAGGTTAAAAAAACAGTTCTTCAGCCAATCACTGGATCAGGCTCAAGAGTAGCAAGTTTAGGCCCATAAGAGAGTCGGACTGAAGTTTACACACAGAGACAGATTTGACAGAGGTCAAAGTCAGCCATCACAGTGAGAGGCAAGGTGCGATAATTGTTTAAGATAAGGCCTCAGACGTTTGGACAAGAAAGGAATTCGAAGTTATATATACAAAAGTGACAGAAATAAAGAGACATGGAGAGAGGAAACTTTTCACCCTGCATGTCAGAATGTCTTTTCTTTTGTGAAGTCAAAGAAACTGATGGATAAAGTGTGAAAAGATATCATGAGGAGGTTCAGAAACTGTTAAAGCAGGTTTGATAAAGTCGACACAAAGACAGGTTCAGGGAAAGTATCACAGAAGGTGTCAGACTCAAAACCAGAGAGAGACTGCGGGACATACTGTACTGCTGATTTTTGTGGGGCTATTGAGAAAGGCTGTTGGAGCTGAAGGCACCAAAAGTGTGATAACATGCAAATAAAAAAAACCCTTCTGAATAGGTGCAGGAAAAATCATACTATCATAACCAAGGCAAGGCTGTTGTCGTTGATTGTTTGAGTGTTGGTATTTGCCTTGTTGCTGAAAAGTGTTATACAAATAAACTTGCCTTATTGCCTTGCTGGGTTTTTATATAAAAAAGGAGCCAGTTTGATTTTGCAGGCTTTCTTCTCTCTCTCTTATGTATTGAACAGGTCAACAGGTCAAACCTGATAATAATAGTTCAAACTGGACATCTGCTGTTTGCTACCTATGATCAGATTATCCATTCCTGTTCGTAAGTTTGGTGTGTTTGGTGCGTGGTTTCGTCTTTGACAACTTCTTGGACTTGGAGACGACTGCTTTTGGATTTTGGTCACTATTTTTTATGCTGAGACTCTTGGTTTTTGCAAGTTGTAAAACACAGATTTCCCAAAAAAAAAAAGACTGTAAGTTGCAGAAGTCGAACTGTGCTGGCTAGCCAAGTAACTTTTTGGCTAACAACTGACAGCAAAATCAGCTGACCAGTTATTGATCTTCTATGTACTATTGTGCTTTGAGTTTGTCAAAATGAGGCGTACATATATAAACTAAAACTAAAGAGGGCTCCAGGTTAGCAGTTCCACCCGCCTTGTGGAAGAAAGCAACATCTGGTAACTAAAATCAGTGGGATTCATTCGAAAAGTGCTCTTTTTTTAAAATAATTTTCAGTACACCTATATATAAACAGTAGTGCTGCACAGTAGCACAGTACTATATTTAGCACTTTTGATTCCCAGCAAGAAGGTTCTTGGTTCAAAGTCCTGATGGTTGGGCCTTTTTGTAAGGAGTTTGCTTATACTCCACCTGTCTTTCTTCTTGGGTTGAGTCAGTTTGATAAAGTCTTGAATTTTATCTCTTTGCCCAAGGCAGTCTTTGCCTGACTTTAGCAGATTTCACTCTTATGGCTTCCATGTAGGTTTCTAAATGTTGCATTGCTGCATTTTTTCCTTTGGATTGTTTCATTTTCAACACTGCCGTGTTGTAAAGAGAAAGCATACGCAAAAGTAGGGCTGTCCTTACAGATTTATTTTCATAGCCTGCTTTTGCCACTGCAGAAATCGACAATGCCAAACCTGCTGGTTGCATTCTGCATCATGGGAAGTTAGTTAGCAAGCTTAGCTACCAGGAAAATTAGGTCAAAGTTTGACTAAGGAGGTCAAATATCTCATGAATGACTACAGGCGTGGAGTTTGCATGTTCTCCCCATAATGTTTTGGTTTTCCATGGTCCTCGTTGGGTACCCAAGCTTCCTCCCACAGACATAAAGCATGCCCATTAGGTTAGGAAGACGTGAGATTATGGGGGTTTACATGGGACTTATTACTTTACTTTTCATCCACAGGTGGTGCCACAGGCCCCAAACTAAAAAAAAAAAGAAGCTCTAAAGTTTGGCATAGAGCGAACTTCACCAAATGGCGGACACAAATGTTTATGCCATTTAACTTCATATTATCCTCTGCAGGATCACCAGCCAATGACTTGTCCTAAAGCATCACAAATGATGTTTCTTAGCCAATCAGTGAGACAAGTCAGTGTGAGTGAGTAAGGAGGGTAATATTAGAAACACGCAGGAAAATCAGTCACAGTTTACATTTAAAAAAGAAACTACGGTGGTGAAAATGAGCCTTTAATTGAGAAAAGACTGACTTTTATGCGTTTCAGTTCCCTGACAGCAGCTCAAACTAGAATGCTTCATGCTTTGATACACTTGGGATGATCAAATATGAGACGAAACACACGTCTATAGGACAGTTATACTGATATGAATATTCCCCCAGTGCAAGAAATTGATAAAATGAGAACCCAATTTGATCAACACATTAATCCTAAATGATGCAGGGATGTCTGCTGAGTTCAGATTTAAAATCACAACAGGACTGAGACTCATCTTTCTGATTAAACAAGAGAAGTGTGAGACTGAGAATTAAAGAAAAAGAGGCACCTTTTACTTTAAGCTAAGGTTGTTTAAAAAAATACTTTTTCAAAAACTGATGGCGAGGACAAGCACAAACATTAACCTGAATGAACCTATGACTTTTCTTAGACCTTTTACAAGTTACTGTAATCATTATTCAGCTTGCTAAGAAAATTGAAATTTAGTATTCAGACAAGTTGTTGCTGTGGACATTTGTTTAGAGAAAACTTCCTGATCCTGATCAGTTACATTTTTTTGGAGACGCCTGGCATAGACTATTTCAAACATGGACATAGTTTTGGTGATGACACTCATTAATGACTGACCTTGAGGCATGCTGCTCAAGGTGCAGAAAACCCCAAAAAATGCCTTCAGAGAAAAAAAAACACAGGAAGCGCATAAAAAGAGAGACCGTCTGGGTTCACACGCTTGTAGCCAAATATAATTAGCAGAACACACAAAGTGCTTAAAGTAGGTTTTCATCAAGCAAATAAAACTGCAGTCGTCATTCCAATGGTATCCACACTCACCTACACCTATCTCAGTTCATCTTTATTCAATTCTGCTTTGGCTAAAAGTGACATTAAAAAGCACTGTGATCCTATGTCTTGAGCAGAAAAGTTGAAAATGTTTCAACTTTTATGCCCAGTCAAAGAACACTGAAAAACTGCAGAGAAGGAGCAGGAACACTGTTACATAGAAAAACAATGGTTTACTGGAAACACATTTCTAGAAACGTGCTTCTTTGGGATCAGCCCTATAGAAATGCTTTCTCAAAGTTGCTTTTTTGAGCTTGTCAAAAGGTAGAGATGAAAATTAGGCTAATCCAGCACAACATCATTCTTCTTCAACATATCCATCTGTCAAATAATTCGCAGGATGGATTATGCATAACACTAAATGCCATTAAGTTCTCTTATTTGACTTTTGAGCCCCACATGACATATGCAGTAACTCTTAAGCACCTTTAATGCATTCATCACTTTCTGAGTGTTTTGAGCCCAAATCAGTCTTAACCTGTTTTTCCCAGCTCCTCTAAAGCTCTCTCTAAGGATGTCAGAGGTAGCTGTAATTTTAAACAATTGATTTTTTGTAATTTTCAAGTAAGTGTACCCACTTGAAAAATTATTACAGTTGGTTTTATAATCAAAATCTTTCTTCAACAACATGTTCCTCACAGAGACAAACAATGGCAGTAATTTTGCTGTCAGTGTATTGAAGGAGCCTCACATGAATCACTCAGCAGTTCTGTTCTCAGACAATACTCGGTATCATAAAGTAGTCCTTGGTGGGTGTTTTCAGACACTTATGATCCACTGTGGCACTCTCTTTGAAAGGGTTGGAGGAAAGGCATTGTGTTGGAGGACTGCTGCAGATTTAGTGAAATTTTTTGACAGCAAACGTCTCCAAAGTGTGTGCTGACACAAAATCTGAGTTACCTAAAAGAAAGTGTTGGGTTGAGGAAGGCTATATTTTGTTTTCAGTGCTTTGGACAAAGATCAAACGCACAGAGTGCCAGAGCCAGTCTTGAAGTAGAAACTAGAAAAAAACAGGTTGTCATGCAGAGAGATTAAAAGTGTCAAAAAACAAGACTGCAGCTGATACTTTATAGCAAAAAATGCTGAAACTAACAATTAAAATGTGACAGACTAATCAACAACAAATGATCACTCCCTGTCTCTGCTTGTTTTTAGAGCTCTATGAAGTTTTAAACTTCTTTAGTCTTCTGCCTGGCTCTTAAGCCCTTTACACAAATGCATCCTAAGTTATCAGGACAATGTCCAGGGAGCCTGCCCAGGAAATAAGATGAGTGGGCAGGTTAATGACATTTATCCCGTACAACACGAAACTGGACAAGGGAGACTTGACAGGATGGATTGAAACAATTGTTGTTGTGGGAGAAGTCACTTTGGATGAAGGCAACTCAGACCACCTCTGTTTGTAGTCTGAACCTGTTTTCAGCAAACACTGAATTATGTTTGCATAGATAGATAGATAGATAGATAGATAGATAGATAGATAGATGGATAGATAGATCTCCTGAACCTGTCGATCCTGCAGTGCAGTGAGATTTGTCTCCCACTGCTGCTGCTTCTCTGTCCCTCCAGGATGTTGTGGAGGGGATGGTTACTATTGTCCAGGATGGCCTTCATTGTGCTGTGTGCACATCTCTCCACCACAGTCCCAAGTGAAGCATTAGGGATTACACCTTGGTATCAGAAAGCCCCAAATAGATACCATAGAGACCATACAGGGCCCCTGCAAGTGTGTAAAACACATGCTATGCCTCTTTGCTCTGTCAAAGTTTTCCCAAAGGCAAGGCTTGCTTTCTCATCCGCTCATCTTACAACACGCTTCCCTGTCCGCGGCACCTTCACCAGTGGTTTGGGGAGTGAGGAATGCCGCATACTCCAAAATATCCCTAATGCAAGCCACCTGACATCTTGTCAGGCAATAAGATCGCGCTCTTCCGGGACACTACACGGTCAGGTCCTGAGAAAGCTAGCCGAGGTGCTGGAGAGGCATTGCCGGGAGAGCAAAAGGCTACCATCAGCAGAAAACTACAACTACATCAGCTTTGTCACGGACGATGAGGGGAGAAGAAACACCTGGGTCATTTTCCCCAAACCAGGAGTGGGACATGAGAGTCAACCTGAACAGGCAGCTCCATTTCCCGGTCAAGATCACTGCTACATCTCTCTGCCCTGACAAAGGGGTGTGGTCCAAAGGAGTGCCAAAGGCTGGCTGGAAGACTACCATCTATCCAGTGGAGGTTGGATGCCGAGGCTACGTGGGGCAGTCAACCACACGCAGGAGTGACCGGAGGTAACCTAAAGAAGGAAACAGAAGAGCTAGCAGAGGAGGCTGAGAAGAGGAGCCTTTGGCTCTGGTTGAGGGGGAAACACAATGGTGAATAACCCATCGGCACCGGAGGAGGTGCGACCGGCAGCAATGCCCAACAGGTGATTCCACCTTCCTGTACACATATGAAGTAGGTGTAATCTAAAAAGAAATACTTCCTGTCATTTCTGTATATCAGTATGGATATCAGTGTCAGCCAAAATAAGTTTTGAAACTTTGGCATATCAGATATCGGCAAAAATCCAATATTGCGCATCCCTACTAAGTATCTTGACTCAAGTAGAAGCCAAAAAAGCTCAAATACAACCTCTGAACATCATCCTGTGTGCAGAAGAAAAGTACAGAACAGGAAACCTTCAAGTATTTGGCAGAAAATAGTCACATATTTCACCCAGGATTCATTAGACCAAAAAAGGAGACAAAAAGTAGAGAAGTTGGACTAAACATCAGAGAGCCAGAGAAAACATCCAGATTAATGCTGATGTGGCAAAGTGCTCAGGTTCTGCTTTATTTTATCTACACCTCACATTAAATAACTGAAGCACCTGCAGGTCCATCATGTAAACGTGCCAGATTCATCCAAACAAGCTAATTTCCATCTGCAGCTCCTGGCAGGTCTGAGCTATACAACCATCTGCTGAGAGTGAAATTACTGCCACTGTTTGCCAACACAATCATAGCATCAACTTATGAGGTATTTACCTCTGTAAATATATATAAGAGGCCGCCTGTAAAGAGCCAAAAATTCAGTGAAAGCAGCTGTGAGGAGCTTTCATTGCAAGATGTTGGAGGACCTGTTGGACAGAGGTTCTCCTTATCTCTGCACTGATCCTGCCCTGTGCATGTGTTTAATATTCTCTCTTGTAAAAAAAACATTGTCCTGCTTCTCTGTGAGTCACTGACAGTAAGACACTGCCAAAGAAAGAGTAAAGAAAGGCCTTTGTGTTTCATCTTCATGTTATAAATCAGTTTGTTGGGCATGAACCCAGTGACAGAAGCGACAGGCCTTAAAATATCCATATAAAGTAATCAGTCTTCTTCCTGATAGTCTGCTTCACATTTGTAGCTCATATAGAGGCAGCAGTGTTGGATTTAAACTGTGACATCAGTGGCTAAAAACTCCTAAAGTACATTTAAGGTAAATACTAGAAGCCAGGCAGTTTGATACCTCTGTGAAGTTTTGCAGGGCAATGAGCAAACATTGTGAGTTAAGAAGAAGGGCTGAGGTGATTTTTGTGGTAGATCAATTTGTAGAGACATCATTACTTTTTGAGGTGCATGTTTTGAAGATTTGAGGTTTTGGGGCCATCAAATGGGGCCATTAAAGTCTTGAAGTTGTGTACAGTAAAGGCTTTAAAGTGATAACTGTTAGGGCTGACCAATATATCGTTATTGTAGTGAGCATCTGCAGCATAGCTGCATTGCACAATCTGCAACATCAGGGGTGTGACTACTGCAGGTAATGCTGCTAGTTGTGTATTGTTTTTGGGAAACCAAGCCATCAGTTGTCTTGTTTCCTCAACTATCTACAATAAAAGTCAAACTGATATCACCATATGTCAGGAGAGCGGGGATTGGGATGCAATTGCAGACCCTGGTTTCTTAAAGCTATTCCTGAGGAATGACCACTAAAATCTCTAACGGTTGAATTGTACATTATATTTCCAAAAATATTCACTCGTCTGCCTTCACACACATATGACCTTGAGTGACATCCCATTCTTAAGTCATAGGGTATAATATGATGTTGGCCCACCTTTTGTAGCTATAACAGCTTCAAGTCTTTCAGGAAGGCTTCCTGCAAGTTTTAGGAGTGTTTATGGGAATTTTTGACCATTCTTCCAGAAGCACATTTGTTGGGAGTATGAAATAGTCCAAAAACTTTCGGTTTGCTGAAGCACAAAGAGTTACTTTCACTAGAACTAAGGGGATAAGCTCAAGTCCTGATTTGCTTCCACTTTGTCTTATTACCACTAACAGTTGACTGTGGAAAATTTAGTAGAGAGAAAATTTCAGGACTGGACTTATTGCACAGGTGGCCTATCACGGTACCACACTGGAATTCACTGAGCTCCTGAGAGCAACCCATTATTCACAAATGTTTGTAGAAGCAGTCGGCATGTCTATTTGCTTGATTTTACACACCTGTGGCCATGGACGTGACTGGAACACCTGAATTAAATGATTTGGATGAGTGAGTGAATACTTTTGGCAATGTAGTGTATGGTCAAAATGTTAAATAAACCACTGCTGCCATTCAGCTGACTTCAAACTAAAGACCTTGGGAGCTTTGTAATCCAAACTCCTTAAATAAAACAAAATCCACTAGGCTAAGGCACGAAGAAAACTAAAAAGGGTGGTTCTGAATCACCAATGACAGTGCACTGCAACCCAGAAGTATATATCAGTTCCCCACACCTCGTCTTAATCACCTGCACATACCTGATGCTGCTCTGATTAACTCCTATCGTGGGGCAAATGCATGCACCCTCACACAATCCCTTGGGTATCTCAAAGAACAGAGTTTGTATTCTGCATGTCAAATGTACTTTGTACTTTGATGTCCCTCACAAATACAGCCGTCTTCCAGTTCAAAGCGTAATAATGTTAAATGGAGACTTTCAGCTTGCCGCCCTTTAACCATGAAAATGAAAGTACTCGGTAGTGTCTCTGAGGAAAATCCAAACAAAGGCACATTCATTAAAACACCTTGCATCCTCAAAAATGGTCTTAACTGCTTCAACTACAGTTGCACAACATGGTGAACTCATAAGGCCGAAAATTGACCTCAGATTTCATCAGAAATTATTTATTAAAAAAAAAAAAAAAAAAAAAAGGCAAGATAATGCAGAAATGTGCAGCTTCACTCTCTCTCCTCAGTATTTATAACTAGAAACTTCACTTTTTTCTGCATAAGAGAGAAACACAAACTCAGATGGACATTGTTATGTCTTGTTTCCACTGCACATCATTAAACATCTGCTGCACATTTGCTCTGAATTAATCACCACCAGGTCTCTTGTGCTGCTGTTGGATAAGGAGCCGAAACACTGCAGCTCAATTTCTCCGGTGTAATCGTCATGCACATAGGGACTCTGCTTTATATTCCCCTCTGTGTGCTACAATATTCCTCTTAACTGGGTTATTTGATGCTGTTGATATGCTTTTTAACATGTATCAATGAAGTTAGGACATGCATTGTGATCATAGCGTAAACTCTGCTCTGCCCCGCTGCTGTAATTGTGCGCACTGACTGCTGTGGCATATTTTTGACAGCGTGTGCTGCCCACAGGTGTTGCTCCTGCCCCCCTCCACCACCTCTCCCCCTCTCCTCCCCGCTGAGAGGAGCAAGTGTGAACAATCATGTAAGGGAAATACTCAAGTAGACTACCCACACGTTATCCTGATCATGTCAGGGTTGCATGAATGAAAAGGGACGGCACAGTGGTAGTGCGCATGCCTCACAGCAAGAAGGTTACTGGTTCGATCCCCGGGTCAGTCAGGGCCTTTCTGTGTGGAGTTTGCATGTTCTCCCTGTGCATGCATGGGTTCTCTCTGGGCACTCTGGCTTCCGACCACAGACCAGAAACATGCCCATTAGGTTAGTTGGTGACTCTAAATTGCCCTTAGGTTTGAGTGTGTATGCTTGTCTGTCTCTCTGTGTGGCCCTGTGATTGGCTGGCGACCAGTCCAGGCTGTACCCTGCCTAGTGCCCAAAGTCATCTGGGATAGGCTCCAGCTTCATGTGACCCTGAAAGGGATAAATGAAGTGTGAAAGGGCCTTACAGTGCAGTGGGAGGGGCCTGATTCGACGTCTGTAATCAGGCAGATCCATCTTGTCAAGCTCCAATCAACAGCCATTGTGCCCAAAGCGGCATAGCCCAATCGGCGTTGTTTGAAGCAGTTGGAGATCGGAGCTCAAGTGAGTAGAGGAAGTGACCGCTTGTACAGAGATTAGCATAGATGCTAACAGCTTCAGTAGCAGTTCTATCAGATCTGGACCACATCTATTTATTAAATGAAAAACACATAATGACACTGAAAGCATTTCTCGATAGGAGAGATATTTTCATTCCACTTCTGACATGTTTTGATGAGAGTTTGTTCTATGAAGTGGCTCACATTTTGTACTTTACACTGCTGCAGTTAAAAATGTCCTTATTTGTTCTCATGTGTGGACTCCCTCACAGTTTGCTTTAGTTTGTCCTGAGGTGCACACAGATATAATGGAAAACTGAATTTAACAGCAAAATTGTACTTAAGAGAGAGAAAACTCTGCAAAGTTATGCACTTGAGTCCAAACTTTTTGCACTTAAATGAAATATGGCATTATTTTAATCCTGTGTACCCAGAGCATAAAGAGACAAATGTGGAAAATCTGGGCAATAAAAGCTTTTAGCTGCATTCAGCTGAGCAATGACCTAACACACCTACTCAACAGTTGGACAAAAATATGGATACATCATCGCCTTTTAATGGAGAATACATTTACTGAAAGTGCTTTAAAACGGTCAAAATTTACAACAGGCACTTTAGAGTACAGAAAGTCAGAGAGGAGGTGCCCGCTTTAGGATACCAGAGGTCGTATCACTTTTGCACCAGCTACATCTGTTCCTGTGTTAAAGTGATCACTCCGCTAAACACAATCTGCATTATGCAACACAACGCACTGTGAACGTGTAGGCAGTGTCAAAGAGGCGGATGCAAATAACGCCCACCTCTTCCATTGAAATGCATGTGCTGATTTACAGTGCAGCCTGGCACAGGGACTCAGCATTACGTTAGCAGAGTGGGGACTCTCCCCTGACTTCGCCCTGACCCACTTTACAGACACACTGGAGGGAAAGAAAGCGTTATGCAACAGTCTACCTTTGCACTGTAAATCTCACCCAAGTTTTCTGGAAGGAAGAGTAGGATGACACATGGAGTTGGCGAGGGCCCGCTGGCAGGGAGGGGGGGGAACACTGCAGTCCAGATCCAGACGCTCCACAGCCTGCTGGGAGAGAGGAGCCTGAGCTCTGGAAAGCCAACGCCGGTTAAAAACATCTGGGCCACGGGAAAATGGATGACCTCTTGGTAGAAACACGCACTGGGCTTAAAACATGTTATTGCTCTCTCTCTCTGTGGTGCAGATGCTGTGAAATGAATCTGAAGTGATGAGGCCACGAGTAATGACACAATCCCACAAAAGGATCAGCGCAGATTTAGACGTGTGTGTTCGTGGCAGAATCATTTATCACTGAGAGGAAAAGTAATGAGAAAAAGATTGAAAGTTCTCTGTCTGAATTTGTTCCACGGAGCTTTACTTTATGTTGGAGTGAAATGTATCCATGTAAGCACTGAAATTTCACTACTTTCGTAGCACTTTCCACACATGCAACCCTGATACGATCAGAATAATGCTCGGGTAGTTTGCCTGAGTAATCCCCTGATGTGGTTGTTCACACTTGCTTCTCTAAGCAGGGGAGGAGTATGTCCTGCTGGACATGGAGAGTGGTCGAGGGGTTGCCAGTAGGCAGAACACAACGTCAAAAATATAAAGTCAATGGCAGCAGAGCTTAACGCTATTATTACAATTTATATCCTTACTTCATTGATGCATGTTAAAAAGTGAATCAACATCATCAATGTCCGTCTATCTACATGTATATATGATTATTCACTGATATTCAGTCTGTCCCTGTGCACACATCCTCCTCCTACCGTACATGAAACTATGCACTTTGTTTCCTGTTTTTTATCTTGTTGTACATATCGTGCATATTCTATTCCTATTCCTTACCTGAATTTTAATCTTATTTAAAAAGTTTAATTCCTGCTTTTCTTTTTCTGCTTCTGTTCTTTTTGCATATGTATATACACTCCAGTGTGTATCTCGTCTGTACTTAGAGAGTAAAATAAACCGGCGCCAAATTCCTTGTATGTCTAACATACCTGGCCAATAAAGCTGATTCAGATTCTGATTCAATAAAAGAGTTGAGGGGAGCGTTGAAGCTCACTACGAGCACGACAATCGCACCAGAGAGAGAAAACCGCAGTATTTTAGCACCGTACCCAACAGCAGCACGAGAAGGACTCGTATGTGTAGAGCAGATGAACTTTATGATGTGCAGTGAAACACTTTCAAACGTCCAGATGCACATTTAAGTTTAGTACTCACAATCAGACAAACTTTTCCCACAGCAATGCTTGTTTTCATCTACTCTGTCAAGTCTCCCTTTTACAGGATCATGCTGGTTGATCACATCTTCTCTGAAATCAGAATACTCTCAACCTTATCTTAAAACTCACTTGTGCTTGTTGGCTTTTAATTCATATGGTTTGTTCTGTTTTTTTAACGGGTCTTCATATGTTTTTATGTTTTTTTTACTCTATTATCTGGTCCTTAACCTGACTTTTTATTATTTCATTTTTATAATATTTTGTTTGTACTTCCTCGTCACGGCACAGCACTTTGGTAAACATAATTGCTTTTTAAAATGTGCTCTATATATGAAAAGGATTATATTTTTTTAAATGAAAAGTTAATTAACTGTTAATATTTTATAGTAAACATAAAATCAATTATCCATTGAAGACATCATACAAAATAAAATCATTTTGCTGCCAGTACCAGGGTTTTAGGGAGAGAGGTCGACATTTGCAAAAATCAGTATCAGCAGGTCTGACCAGGGTACAAATCCAAAATAGGACTGAACTGAAGGAAGTGTAATCATTCCGTCTCTACTAAAATGAGTAAAATCTTTGTTTTCATGGACCGTAAGACCTGCAGTGCAGTGGTTCTCAAAATGGAGTGGCGGGGCACACCAGTGTGCCTCGAGGCAGCTCTAGGTTACCTCTATTAATGACTCCTTTCAGAGGCATCAGCTTTCATTTACAGCTGCAAGTTTTGTAACTTTTAACAATCTTAAAACCTTCAAGGGAACACAGTCCTCTGCAGATAACAGAACTAAAGGGTGGGGGGAATAGTTAGGTTTTTCTCTCTTTGATTTATTAGATCTCCCAATTTCATTAAATTTAGCCTATGAATTCATAATGTGTTGCTTATTTTTGTTTTTTATTGTACCAAGTTTTAATACATTTTTGCATACAGCTCTCGGTCAGATGTAATTAGGCATTAGTTCTGCCTAATCTTGTACAGACCAATAAGATATTACAAAAGCATGTTAAAGGGGCTTTTTAATTAGTATGAATTGGGTGTGCCTTCAGATTTGGGATTGATTTCATGTGTGCCTTGAGGATAAAAGGTTTGAAAACCACTGCTGCACTCTATAATAGAGGAGGGGGAAAAATCGATACACTATAGTGACGTGATATTTGGTGTAGCGATATTATATTAATTCATGGATGCCATGTATGGATTTTTTTTAATGTTTTAATTTCCAAAGTGTAATAAACCTTTTGGATCAGAAGAAATAAAATCAGTTACTTGTTGAGTCCCTGCAGTAGTGCTGTTGTGCCACGCACACAGGTGACGTTCACTGTGCAAGAGAGTTAGAAGTAAACAAACATGGCTGCACAGGAGAGAGCGGAAAAAGGAATGTACCATTGGTATTTAAATCCATTTTGGCAACTCATTTTGGACTTTAAAAGGGAAATAAGAGATGGACATGACACAGGTTTTTAAGGAGGGATGCAAGAGAATGGACATAAAGCTTACCTCAAGCAGCACCATCAAGGGACAACAGCAAAGCCAAGGCTAAGCTAACCCAGTCAAAACTTGATATGATTAGCTTGTCAAAGCTGCCTCCCAGTTCTGAGCGATCTGAGAAAATAGCTTAATCCATTAATAACTTAAAGTGCAAAAACTGAAGGTTTCATCATGTTGTGGAAAACAAGGATTTTTTTAACATGCTGGTTGGAGCCTAGGTATGTGCCATCTCTAAGTTTTACTTCAACAACAGCAGCAAAGCTCTTCAGAGCAGTGAAGCTAAAAGCTGAAGAGAGGTAAAGCACTAACTGGCAACAAGTGGACATCAGTCTGTAACACCTTTTAAAAAGAAAACTGAGGCACATGACGAATATATAGAGTTATGTTTCTCATTAGATTTTATAGAATTCTGTAATTTTTTTTGCTTTCTGGGTGTAAATAAAGACAATAAATTTTTATTTTAAAAATCACTATATATTGCGATATTAAGTGACACAGCAGTTTAAAGTAAAATATTAAGAATGACAATAAAATCGAATCAGGGCCCAAGTGTCGTGATGCCACTTGTGATTTCCACCCCTAGAGCATAACATACTCCTCCTGCACTCACACAAACTCTGTATCAGGGCCTCATCTGCAGAGAGCAGCTGCAGCGTCGGGGACATGTTATTCCCCGAGCACAGCTCCCATCAGCCACCCACTGAGACACACTCTCCACATGGGCCACGCCCGCCAGGGACAGAGATGTTGCCGTGGCAAATGGACCGAGACACACACACACACATAAGCCCCCATGCAAACACACAGTACAAACACCCACACACACACATGCACACACACACACACACACCGTATCACATATGCCCATACTGAGCCTGCAGCGCTGTACAGTGCAGCAGATTCTGTGTCATCTTTCAAATCACCTCCCGAAGCTCTAATATGCCATTTTTCCTCACTTGGTTGACTTCCAGCACCAACACTTGTCAATCATCCTGATGAGCTGTCTGCTATGAAAACAACCTCTCGCCTGGGGCTGAGGTAAACGTAAAGATGCCACAGACAATCAGTGAGCAGATGGTGAACACAGACGATGTGCAGTTAAAGAAGAAGAAATGTGCCTGTTCTAATAAATAAGCTTAACATCATCAAAAAGGAATTCAAGGTTAGCATCTGAGAGTTTAACAAGTTTAACACAGACAACAGCTAATGAATGGTTATGTTTGCGTATGACACTGTGCTAAAGGAATTTCCACAACAATCAGCTCTGACCACAGAATCTGATTAGACAAGAGGTGCTAATGAGTGATAAATAGCAAACAACATTGTTGGGAAGTTTTCACAATATGTGAGCTGTCGGCTTTGCTCACATGATGCATTTGCTGCTGCATAACAGCAATAACAGGGATCAGCGATGAATAATGACAGATTTTCACTCATAGTCAGTGCTACACTGAATACAGTTTTAGGAATGACAGAGTAAAGAGGCCCTTTATGAACAAATGATTCAGGGACTTTTTGGTCCAGGAATCAAACAATCAGTCAAACTTTATTTATACAGCACAGTTCGGACAAATTCAATTGCAGTTCAAAGTGCATTGATCTGACCTTTTAGTCTAATCCACAGGTAGATTTTACTGCTTACCGAAAACCAAAGTAGTTCATTTAATTCCACAGCTCTCTAAGGACATCCTTCAGTGTTCAGGTGTTAAATAAATCCATTTGTCTCTGCTGTTTGTCTGTGTGTGTCTCCTCCATCGGCCCCTCTGTCAGTGATTTGCTCTGACGCCTCTCTGTCAGGGGAGACGTCGTCACCGTGTCGACAGCGAGGCACAATAAGCGGGTCATTTTGTGGATACTATCTGACAGCCCACAGAAGGCCTGTCCGTCTCAAAGTTCAGCTCAACGGCGGCCGCTGATGCTCCCCCCACTCCGAGCTGCCGGATAATGTGACAGGTCGAGACAGTGATGAGTGGTGGGACGGGCTGACTTTTCAACACATGACTGATAAAAGGGGACAAAAAGACACAGTGAGCCCGTCTGTTTGGGCGTCACAGGGCGCCATACACCAGCATCAGTGATACCAGAGTGTGTGTGTGTGACAGGAAGAGTTAGAGTCGAACAAACAAGATGGCCTTAAAATACACAAAGAACCATCAGATAATCAATCGAGCGACATTTTGATTTAATTCAACAGCCTGAACTCTTTGAGAGACATCCCAGTGTCTTCGAGGAAGCAGAAAGTCACACATAACAACCTGATCATGTCTGAGCTCGATGCTATCAAGAAAAAAAAAAACACTCCTTCCAAAGAATGTTTGGTAATTTCTTTTTTCTTTTCAGGTGCAAACACACTCTTGGCAATAAGCAACAAGCCTATTCTTAAGAGGAAAAAAAGCTGGATGATGTTGGTTTAAGATGTGATTGTCGCCAAAAAATAAAAAAAAAACTCTCCTCTTAGAGTCACAGTACATGCTCCAAAAGCCCGACTGATGGTTGTATGGTTGATTTTTACATTTCAAATGTTGTATTATAAATTTTCTTCTTCTTCTTCTTCTTTTGGTTTTATTGGCAGTTGACAACCAGTTTATAGGTGCATTACCGCCACCTACTGAACTGGAGTGTGGACCAGGATAAGCAGGAGAAAATAAATAAATAAGTAAATTAAAAAAAGAAAAAAAAAAAAAAGAAAACACTACCACTAATAATAAATTCCTAAATTCTATCTATCAGTTGTGTTGCCTTTAAAAATAAAACTAATTCATTATACTTTTCACCAGATCCAAGAATGTTATTAATGTTAAAGTCCATCTTTGCTTGTTTAAATGCTTCCCTTAGCTTCCTCCTGTCTCTTAAGTCTGTACATTCAAAAGCCAAACTAGGGACAGGAGCTGAAAATTAGCAAAAGCAATAAACTCTTTCTGCAGCACATTGGTGTCATGTCTTGAGCTGAAACCTTGTTAAATAGCAATGTCCCTGTCAAATAAATGCATTTACTTCAATTCAACTATGAGAGCAGGAAGGCAGCTGTAGTACTTTCCAAGTGATGCCCTGGTAGAGTAGCTACTACAGAGCAGCTAAGGGACAGCAGTTGCTCAGCTGGGGACCAAAGGGTGCCTGGCTGCAGTTATGCCCTTGAGCAAGGCATTTTACCCCAAAACTACCTGGAAGTGCCCCTTCAGGAGCAGCAAGCCAATACTCTGACATACACTCCATACATGCATGATTGTAAGATTTTTTTGTGCACGTGTATTTTAGCGTGTGTGTGTAGCATGTTTCAACAACAGAGTGTAAAGAATTGAATTTTCCCATGAGAGATTAATAAAGTATTGTAAATAAGTTTTCCTCTTCTTCAAAAGGGCAAAACACAATTAATGCAACAACAAAAAGCAGAGTGACACTTTTGTGTAAATGAATGTATGCGATAATGCATGACAAAAAGCATGAATTCATGCATACACTCCTGATGAAATATCCTCAAACACATATTTATACAGTATCTCGAGCCTTACTTTATGAGTTCTCAGGTGTTTTAATCTTTAAAACTAAATGGTTATGAAAGATGTCGTGACTTCACAGGTAATTCTGTAGTTCTGAGGAGAGAACAAAAACATCTGCTGAACTTCAGTCTAATGAAATCTGCATCATTACTTCCCTGTGACCTGCTGTTCTTTTAAAGCAGAGCAAAGGCTTGTCGTTAATATTGTTAAATATCACAAACAATATTTATAACTACACACTCATGATGGCTAAAACATCTTAAGCACTGCACAAACTAAAAGATAACCCACCTGAGTTTTGCCCCGACCACCCCCCTCCAGTTATAGCCAGCTAAGGCTCTGCAGGGACTTCTGAGGGATCAAAGGTCACAGGCAGTCAATGTTGGTTTTCAACCTTTCAGCTTACATGCAGAGATTTCTCCAAATTCTCTGAATCTTTTGGTGTTAATATGGACTGTAGACCTAAAGTTGTTGCAACTGTACATTGAAAAACGTTGTTTTTAAACTGTTGGACTATTTGATCATGTAGTTGAACCTCGCCCCATCCTTCCTCGTGGATGACTGAGCCTCTCAGGGAAGCTCCTTTTATACCCAATCATGACAGTCACCTGTTCTGAATTAACCTGCCCACCTGTGGAAAATTCCAAACAGGTGTTTTCTGAGCCTTCCTCAACTTTCCCAATCTTCTGTTGCTCACTTTTTTGGAATGTGAAGCAGGCATCAAATTCAAAATGAGTGAATATTTGAAAAAAAAAACTATTAAGTTTATACATTTTAATATCTAATAGCTTATATTTGTCGTGTATCCAGTTGAATATAGGTCGGCAAGGATTTCAATTCATAATATTCTGTTCATATGTTTTATACAAAGTCCCAAATTAATCAGAATTGGGGGTTTGTAGGTAAGATAAATCTAGAGTTCCTCTGCAGCCAGACAGCAGCAGGAGACATAATCTGTTTTCAACAGTAAAGTATTAAAACAGGTGTGTATTTGGTTAATTAATGGCGTAGAAAAAGGTGGCTTTCCCTCTACATAATCACTCAAAGTTTTTAATTATTCATGTAAATATTTATTCATAATTTATGCGGTCAAACAAATTACACACCGTGGAGGTACAAATGTGTTTTCAACTGGAGTAGGTTTTAGGTTGAGCCATTTTAAAGACAGAGACATAAAGAAAACCTGCTTAGCAAAAGCTCCATATTATTTTAAATTTGTGGTCAAAATCTAAGGCCCATGGGGAAGAACAATATATCTGAAGAATGTGCTGATTTTTGCCACAATTTCTTCTGTAAGTGAAAGAAAAAGGAGAGGAAGTAGGAACAGGAGCATAAATTAGATGCTATTTTGTGCCTGCCCTGAAAAAGGCTATTAAAAAATCAAATTCTGTGTCTGAGATATACTGGAGGCTTTCTAATGAGCTCTTGCAGGAGGAGCTGTCATACCTCTGTAAGTGCTTGAAGCTGCTGGGCAGCACATATGTACCTGCAGACGCCTGTGTTATTATCCACTATATACAACGCAGGCTGTATTTGAAGGAAGCGTATGAGCACGGCGTGTGCTGTTTATACTGTGCTCTACTCACATGCTCTGAAGGTGCTCAGGAATCTGTTCTGTGATGGGACAAAGGCATGAAAAATATACATTCATATCTATTAAACACATATAGAGCGAGCGGTCAATGAGAATCCACTGGTGAGGTCTAAATGCTCCATTCACAGCGGCCGGCCTCGCTTACTATTAACTAAAGTGGGATGAATGACCTGTCAAATGTAATCCTCCCACCTATGTGTCTCCCAATTACCTCCGCCGCCTGACCCAGCGCGTTAGTTCATCATCGGCCGACGTCGTAGATCGTTGCCACCGGGGAGAGACTTTGGGAATTAGCAAGTCAAATCTAAAAGGGGCTTTTCATTGGATTATAATGAGGCTGAGCAGGCTTCCAGGTGTTCATAGGAAAACACAGAGCGCAGTGATACGGGAGGACGGAGAGTGAGCAGGGACGACCGATTTGTTCAGGGAGGGAGATCTGAGCGGCGAGAGGTCCAGGTGTGAGGTTTGTAAAGTGAAACCTGTATCACTGTTCTACTACAGCATGGACCCCCAAAGAAGACGAAATGGGAAAAATCACAGCTGACAGTTTAAATTATGATGGACATCTTATTAGTAATCTCCATTTTTGTGCTGGAAAAGGTCCGGCTGAACCTCCTCTGAGGCTCACGTGGGCAAATACATGCTACATTTAGCACATTGGAGTAAAGCAGGTCTGTTCAAACTGCCACCTGCTCCATTTTATACTAGGGCTGAAAGATTTATAGCTTTGGATCCAAATCCCAATTTCAGACAAGGCAAGGCAAGTTTATTTGTAGAGCACAATTCGAACACAAGGTAATTCAAAGTGCTTTATAGAACATGAAAAATGCATTAAAATTACAATACAAAACAAAAACAAAAATAATCATTATAAAATGAACTTTAAAAGAGAAGAGTGCAGATAAGATCCTTTCAGCCAAATGGACAGTTAAATAAAGCTGTTTTGAGCCGTGGAGAGACTTGTACACAAGCAGAGCTGCTTTAAAGTCTTTTCTCTGAGCCACAGGAAGCCAGTGTAGGGACCTGAGCACAGGACTAATGTGCTCGTACTTCCTGGTTCTGGTCAGGACCCGAGCAGCAGCATTCTGGATGTACTGCTGCTGTCTTACAGCTCGTTTGGACAGGCCAGTGAGCAGGCCGTTACAGTAGTCTAACCTACTGGAGACGAATGCATGGATGAGTCTCTCCAAGTCAGGTTTAGACACTATACCTTTGATACTGGCAATGTTTTTTAGATGGAAAAAGGATGCTGATGTTATTGAGTTGATGTGGCTGTTCAAGTTCAAGTTTGAGTCTATTATTGCCCCGAGATTTCTAACCTGACAACGTGATCATGTGATCGCAAAAGCTGCAGTTTTTTTGCAGCTCTCCTGGCTGACCCAGGATCTGTTGTGTCAATTGTTTTACACATACAATTTGCAAGCAGTTTGCATTTAACCCGTTAATGCCTGAAATAAAAAATAGCCAGAAAATTCTAATTTTTTGGAGATGAAATGTTTATTTCACTTTCTACTGAAATCCTAAAAAAATCAAAATGTCCATAAAATGTAACATATATATTTTTTGTATCTCATTTGATACAATTGGTGTTTTTGGCAACTGATAATCCATTTTAGGACAGTTTTATCATTTATCTGATTGTATTCAGATGTTTTTTAGTAATTTGTTTATCATATTAATCAGATAGAGGCATCATAAAAGTATGTATAAAATATAATACAACAGGCGTTATAGGGTTAAGAATGGCTCACAAATGAACGGATTACTCACAAATGTGTTCTCATTGTTTACTTAAAAGAGCTGTTCAAAGAGTTGACTCATTCGCGAACATCTCTGGTAGCAGTGCTGATGAGCAGGTCACCAGCCCACAGCCTCTGTTTAGGAGTAGAAGTTGGAGTATCCCTTAAATAATGATAACAGATTATTTCTCATCAATATGAGATGATGAATAACATGTTATGTGCTTTTGATTATTGATTTCCTTACTGTTGTATATACTGTTAACAGTGAATATTGCTCTGAAGCTTGATTTGAAGAAAATTGTGAATTGAAATCGCAATATCTGCCAGAAAAATCACAATTAGATCCTGTCCTTAAATCATTCAGCCCTATTTTATACTGCAACATGTTGTAGTTTTTAGCTTCAAAACTCTGCAGCTTTTCATTCTCCCAATCACAGGATATATTTTATATATTTCATTACTACAGTTTTATATATCCCTAAAGAATCCCTTGTACGTGTAATGCTAAAATTTTTCAAATTAATTCTGAATCTGTTTATAATCTGAGGACTGTGTCAACACAAAAAATGTCTTTCTGAAACTGCATTTTGGCTAAGGATGGAAAATCATGGATTTTGATGCCACGATTTGTCCTAACAATCTTTAAAATGCTTGCCTTTATGGGATGCCCTCTTCATAGTCTGTCTTTAGCTTCACCCGTCTCATGGATCTTGGTCCTACGTTTGGAAATGCTACCTGGGCTGACACAAAATAAAGGCCACGCTGTGTACCAGAGCACTAGCCTCCAATTGCAGGGATTTAGGCACATTTTTTTTGGATGCTACCCACACATTTGTGTGCCTCATTCCACAAAAGCATGATCCTGACTTTTTTGAGGGATACATATTCAATATGAAAACTGAAAATGTGGTGTATAGGTGAAGATGATGCATGGAGAACAATACCTAATATGTGCCAAGACCAAATAATGCAGAGGCCTGTTTTTAAATGAATGCTGATAACTGTTGCTTAAAGAAGAAATAAGTGTTTTTCTTCTTTCCCTACCAACTTTAATTTGCCATCTATAAGAAGGATGGCTCGGATAATACTGGAAGCTATATATATCTTTGAATTAATGTTCTTTACTGTGCCATTTTTGCAGTGTAGTGGGTATAATGAGTTCACATTACACACACACACACACACACACACCCACACACACCTCCACACACACACACACCCACACACCCCCACACACACACATACACACAGTGGTTAAAGTGGGATTTGACAGATGGGGGAACCCTAAAATACAGTGTTGCAGGAATAATAACGTAAATGATTGCAAAAAACTGTATCAGCCGTATTCTCAACAGAAAAATACAGGCCGGAATAACACGCAAAACACACATAGCAAACTAACATAGAAACACAGCAAACTAACAGCCTAACACAGAGACTCGGACAAGGACTTAAGTGAAAACCACACCTATATAGACACACATGTGAGTGAAACTAGACAGTTGAAACACATGAGGAGATCAACTAAGGCAGGGGAAACACAGAAAGTGAAACTAACTACATAGGCTACACAAGGAGGAAATATATTTCAAATTAAGACTAACTAAGCAAGATGTGACAATGCAGCAATCTAAATCATCCTCAAATCAGTGGTGTAGTCTGGTTTATTCTCGTGGGTATACTCTGACATACTCTGATGGATGTTTGTCTGCTTAGGGCCTCCATACACAGAAGACATTTTTGCCACATTTTAACCTGATTTATACACCGTCCACTGAAAACAGCTCTGAGACCCACTTATGGGCCTCCACCCACAGGTTGAGAACCGCTGAACTAGTAGATTGTATTTGAAGCTTGATCCTTCAAAGATTGTTCTTATATTATGGAGAATAAGTGATCCAGGATACCGCAGGATGAGTTTATCATTTAGAAAACAGTGAGTGAAAACAGCGGCTCAGAGCTGGACCGCTGAAGAATGTTTAGTTTTAATCAGGGCCAAATCTGGGTCCAAAGATAAAGTCTTAAGCTGTGTTCACACCAAACGCAAAAAGAAAATATTACTGAGGTGAATTTTCACCCCTCAGGCCCGAAGAGGACAAGAGAGGGGGGCGGGTTTGTCTCTCAGTCACAACAACCTGTGTTTGTGCCTTCTCGATCCATGATCACCATTCTGGATGTTTCTACAATAGCTGTCTTCTTGCTGTTCTTGAAAACAACATTCAAGGAAACAAACAAAAAAAAGTTTGTAAATCTCGACTTGATTGCAATTCCTGACTATTTATTGATAATATATATACTCTCTTTTATATGCTTTACTTCGATCTTTCAGTTTTTCTTCTGCACAGCACTTTAGTGACTGAATGCACTTTATGGAGGTTTGTCTGATCCTTTAGTCTCTGGCTCCTCAGGGTTTAAGTACCTTTACTTTTCACTTGTGCCTGTATGTTTTGCCTGATAAGATTTTACCGATACCAATATGTACATATGTGTATTTTATATACATGTATATATGCATGTATGTGTATCTAGAAAATGAGGAGTTTGGATCATTTGTGTATACCTGTAACACCTTCTGCAGGCCTAAAGCCACCGTGCGGTGGTTTTAGTCTCTTTGAAAATTAAACCCTTACAAATACTTGACTTCAGTTTGCAGCAGGTTTTGTCCGGTGCTTAATTGTGCTCCTTATACTGATTCTTTTGAATTTTTCTCATGACATTTTTAAAAGTCAGGTTGCTTGGTGATGGCAATTAAGGAATAGAAAAGCGAAATTAGGGTAAAGAGATGGCATTAGCAGAAAAATTTGCCAAATGGATATGATTTATTGTGCAGAAGGTTACGTATTGCCCTCCATTTCTCTCCACTGTCTTTCTTTGTCTATATCTACACAAAAACACTCTTCACCCCTCAACACTCAACCTTTTTCCCCTGCTCCAGACACCACTTCTCCTTCTCTCCTACTTTGCTCTCTCTGTTCCTCTGTAACCCTGACATTTCTGTGCTCCCTTTACCTCCTCGCCCTACTCTTTTTGCGCTTTTCCCTATCAGACACGATGTTTTTCACCGGGTCTGAATGTCTCTTCTGGATTCCTCCCATCGCTCCTCATCCCCTCGACCCCTCTTACACCACTGGGCCCCATCACGATGAAATATTGAAGCAGGAGAGCTTCCTAAAGGCATCTGGCAGCCTCAGAGTCTGTCCCCCATCCAGCTCATATTAAAGATAAAAATGTAACACGGTAACTCCCTCTCCAGTAACCTTAAAGCATCTCACTCCATATAACACCAGCCCACTATTCCAAGTGTCAAGCTCTACAGGCGATAAAACTTAGAGTAACACCACCACTGGGACTATTTAAGAGGTAATTATTTTCTATAACATTATCTAATGAGTGGTCCAGCGGGCCTCTAGCTGTGGCCTTTTGATAGAAAATAACCTCCCGTTGAACTACGTTTGATTCTTAGAACTTACCAAGAAGTCATAAAAGCACCTAAAAAAGTCAGAGAACATCTCATAATCCCAGCGATAGGAGCTTGTTAAAAAACCTGTTCTAAAGCCACGGGCACTGTTGTGGACCCTCTTTGTGGCCTCCTTTTCTGGGGGCTTATGCAAAAGATTTGGAGCTTGTCTTTGATTTTTCTCTCCAGTCCATCCTAGACAGTGCTTCATGATGTCAGGGGCTTAAAGCAGACTAGACGATTGCTTTTCTGGAGTCTCCCACAAAGATGTTAAATGGAGTTGAGCAGAAAGTGCTGAAAATATTGCATTAAAATCAAATCAAAATGACAAATAAGAATTGAGTCCATTCAATACATACATTAATCCATTTTTATATCTATCTTTTTAATTAGCTTGTAAATGTTCACTAGCAGTCCAGCACAACAAACCAGCTGCCACTGTTTTCGTCCTTGCAGCCTCTCGCTCCTCTCTCTCTGCATGTTCAACAGGAATTGCACATAGGCTGCATTACTAAAACATTGCAAATATAAGTACGACCTACACATCACGATCAGCTTTTTTAAATAAAGACTATCTTCAGATTCTGAGTCCCAATCTGATACTTACACTTAAAATACATCTACACACTGTAATGTGTTTGTTTGTTTGCTAACTAAACTAAGTAAACAAAGCAGAAAGATGTCCTCATTAAATTCCTTTTAACTAAGTTTGACCAGCATTACTGTAAATCTCTTAAAAAGATAAAACATCGGAATGGTAATATATACTCATTTACGGCCTGTAGTAAAGTGTGTTAAATGTCTGGTTAACAATCTGGTGAGATGATCAGTATTAAACCCAACCCCGGATCAATTAAAAAATGCTCACATCGGCCCTGATCCAGTACTGATACAGTATCAGGACATTCCTAGTATGAGCATTACAAATGCATCATCTGTACATCTTGAACAAATTTTATTGTGCCTTTTAATGTCAAATCACACCATTCAGCCTCTGAGAGCACAGCAGGAAAAAGCACATTTTTGTAAGAAATAGGGACTAAAAAAAACAGGTCTGAATCAAAAATCATTGTGAATCTAATTGTGACCCTTAGAACTGGAATTACACCGAATCAAAATAAGCTAAATTATGACTAGGGATGAGAGTTTATAAGATTTTATTGATTCCAATTCCATTAATAATCCTGCCGATCGATCAGATCTTTAATGATTCCTTCACTGATTCCTTCTGATTGTCTTTGTGGAAAGAGTTTCTGGTTTTTAGAGGAAATGTCAACCACATGGCACTCCTGATATATAGTGCCATGCTGCACAATTTAATGTTTCTGCAAGTTTAAGGTGTTTTCACTCACTGAAAGTTGTGCAGTAAGTGTCTTTTGCTGAAAATCAATCCACAATATAACCTCTTCTGCCCCCTGTTTGCCATGACTTTGTATTCTTTGTTATCCTGACTGCTTCTGATGAAAGTGTGACGTCCTTGACATGCAGAAGAAAGTGGAAGGAGATGATAAGGGAACTGATCAGCAAAAAGACTGATGATATTTATTCTTTGAGGGAGTTGTTATTGCTTCTCAGCTGGAATTGGTTTTCAGTTCCCATCCCTAATCATGTTAAGTCGGGATCATGGATCTTTTAAACATGTTTTTTCCACTTGAAATTAGTATAACTAGGTCATTTCCGGCATTTGGTGTCTTTCAGAGGCTCAACCTTGGTAAGGAAATCAGTTCATTATTTAAGTGTTTAAAATAAAAACATATATTAAAAGAGTACTTATCAGACACATTAGCTGGTACAGCTTAAGCAGCTCAATACATATTATAGGCATTTTGTTACAGGCCTCGGTTTCTGCACCTCAAACAGTACATGTGCCAGAATACTGACACACGTGAGTTAGCCTTAAACAGATGTGCCCTACTGATAGGCTACATATTAAGTGAGAGCTATAATAGGAAAATACAAACAATATCGAAAATATATTTGATCAATTCTCATTTTTAAAATCTATTGAACTTAATTTAATAGAAGCGTAATAAAAAGCTGCTGTAAAAAACAACATCAGTCCCCTTCACTTCATTATCGTTATAGCTGTTAACGTCAATATATGAACAATCTGTATATAATAACTAACTTTATAGTCATATAGAGAGGAGGACCCTCTTGAAAACAAGATGTAAACTTCTTTTGGGGCACTACCCACATGTTTAGCTGTGTTGCTCATTCCACGAATGCACAATCCTTACAAGCTGTACCTCGTTTAAAAGGTGACTAATCAGGCTTTCCAACGATATAAATACAATACCAGTTGGTGATATTAAAGGGGGAAATACCATGATGCATGGAGACCCAAAGTTCACCAAATGCCAGGAATGACCTAGCCTTGTCTCTCTGAAGTTCCCATTGTCCAAGGACATACGCTACAGCCATGCAGGTATGGTTAAAGGCCGGTCACAGCAAGAACCTAAGACAGTAAACTCTCAGCAGGAGGTCCAAAAACATCTTTAGATTGACAACAAAGGCCAAAACAGACCAAGAGAGCCATGACAGGCAACAAAGGCATCCTCAGACATCTTTCATAAATCAGGAAGTTTGAGAGAAAAATGCTAATAGGCACAGGATCATCCATGAAGATCACTCAGACAAGAAGTTGCAACATCAGCACAACAGTATCAGAACTATTGAGGTCGTCAGGCGAACAGATGATATTAAAGCCTAATGAAGACAGAATACAGTCGATCTGACTGTGGAGTATGTTGCTTCTGATTAGGCTGATGTGCTTAACAAAAATGTATTTGCCTTTTAGCATATACCTAATACACTGGAATAGTGCAACGTCAGGTGTGTTTCTGCATTTAAATCACCATCCATGCAGTGAAACTCAAGCCGATGGAGTTCGATCGTGTTTTTACTAAATTCCCTCACAGGCTAATTTCTAATCCATCATTCTATCAAACCTCTTCAGCTACACCCACAGGGTGGAGGGGGGTGTCTCGCTCATGACAGAGTTCAATAAAAACTGAGATTAAATGATTTATCTTCTCATAATACTCCACCTTGAATATCAAGCCAGGCTGATACCATGGTAATGAGAGAGGAGCCAGAGGAGTGTGGCCATCTATTGAATTTCCAAAATCAATGCCCTGGGATAGGAAAATGCATGAGCCACCTGCAAACACTGAGTCTGAACAATGCAACGTGTGCGATGAATTTACTGTATCTTCCCTCACCAGCCCCAAAGGGAATCAAGTTTCTAATCCTGCTCTGATGGTGGTGTTCTTCGGCTTTACTTAATGCAGGGGGGGTTACTGAGCAAGCAGGCTATTTATCAGCTCCCTGCTTCACTGCCTCTCATTTATTTACTTATACATATTTACACGTTATCTGCTACAGTAAGGCTTCTTATTGCTGAATGCTAAAGACTTGTGTGGCATTCGGGGTGGGGGCTTACATGTGGTTAAAAGTGCAACATCATCACAATAATTGCATGTTTTATGTGAAGGATCCATCTACAGAGGGAGGAGTCTGTTTTGGAGGGGCAATCCAGGGGGCGCAACGTGTCCCAGAACCATGCTAGATGTCAAAAGTGAAAGTTAATGGCTGCTTAAAACTTAAAACTTTGGTTTGTCTTTATACGGAGTAAGATTTTTAGTATTCTATAATTCTAAAAAAAAGATGTCACTTATACTACAGTTGATTACACTGTAAAAAGGTTGTTGTAAATTTTAAGTAAGTAAGTTACTGTAAATGTCTTTACAGTAGCATCACTCTATTTTAGTTAACATGATTATTATTGTATTTTCTATAATTGTTGTAATACTGTATTTTTATTCAAGGTATCGTAACTGACTTTCAATTTACAGCATTGTTACCATATTGTCAAAAACAGCATCCTAACTGTTTTTCATTTAAGATATCATTATTACACAACTTTTTTATGGCATTTTAAATTACAGAGAACTTGCTGTATTTTGATTTATATTATGATAGATTTAGCTAATTTACTGACTATTTCTTAGCAAGATATCATTTTGAAAAAAAAACAACAAAAACCCCCCCCCCCAAAAAAACCCCCAAAAAAACCCACATTTTTATCCAATAAAATACATTTACTCAAATGTTTGTTTCACCCAAAAATGTGAAACATTTACTGAAAGAAATCTTACCTACTACTGATCAGTTTTCCTGGGAAAAAGTGATTTTTCCATTGATTCTTACTGCCCTTTTCAGTAATTTACTGTATGGACCGGGACCAAAGGCCATCTGACCAATATTAACGCTCCCCAAAAAAATCACATCCCACAGAGTACATAGATCTATTATATATTTAGACTGAAGCCGTTTTTTGTACAAGACGGCAAAGACGTGCGCTTAGGCCGTATAAACCATCTTTTTACTAAACATAATCGTTGGTGTGTCAGGTTTCTGCAGTCAGCCTCGAGTGGACACTCAGGGTAATACAGCTTTTAGCACCTCTGCATGGGCCTCCATTTTCAGCCCCGGAGATTGCCGCCTGGCTGAACCACATAAAGTTTATAATTCTGCAAACAAGCCCTTTAGTTTTGATATAGATTAGCACATTGAATAGTCTAAGGGTTGCCAACACAACAGGGCTTCCAAGCATAAAAGTAAAACATTGTAAAATGTGTTCAATACAATGAACAATCATCCCAGTGCTGTTCTTTTTTTCAGTTTGCTCTTGTGTAAAATTTAGAAAGTAACGTTGAGCTCAGGACTTTATCTGCAGCAATGTATAGCCTAACAGGGGTAGAGCTGATCAAAACCATGGTGGCAAATGTGATCCCTATTGTAATGAACCCAGAAAATAATGAACTATCCCTTTAAGCATCCTAACAAACAGCAACGCCATGCTGACTTGCAGAAATATCCAATCTGACACACCAGACAGACAGTTCGATGTAAACTATACTGGATATATTTCACAAGTGCCCATCTGTGCATCTTCGGCTCTTGTTAAAATCTGTCAAGAGTGGAGTGGAGATACATTTCCCATCGAAAAATGTTTTCAAACTGTCACTATAGCAGGCAGCTACATGCCAATCTCTTCTTGAGAAGCCACTTAGAGGCCTGCAGTCACTTTTTGCTGTCATTGTGCTTGTACCTCTCACGTCTTTCTCCTCAAAGGATGCTGACCGGTCAGTGATCCTGCAGGCTGAGCTCGGACACTCGAGCTTGGACCTTTGCTTGATGGATCTGTCTGATTATAGACATTGAATCAGGTGGATCCAGCAACATGAGTATAAGAACCAATAGCCATGCCCCTAATTATGCATGACTTAAATCTTCAATAAAATGAGAACAGACAAGTGATTTAAAAAAATCACCTTTTATGCTGTTTGTCAATGAGAAATTTTTTTCCAACAATTACTCAAAAGTTTATTTCTGCTGTGAGAATCTGCATTTTAACACGTGATTATGTGAGTATGTGCTTCTACTGCTTCTGCAGCCTGCTCCTGGTGGGCACTTGAGGAACTGCAGGGGTTGCTGCTTGGGCATCTCTTTAGCCGGGCGTAACACATTAGATTTCCTCAGCCAAAGCAAGAAATTCAGACCACAGCCCGGTGTCTTCAGCTCCTCTGTCTGCTCTTCTGGGGTTTATGGCCTAAATGATTTATGGTTGACCCTTGTTTGAGTTCTTTAAGAACACAGGGGACACTTTTATTTAAACTCACAAAGAGAAACACTCTCTCATGAAAGAGAAACACATGAGAAAGGGTGTGTGCTTGGACCTTTTAGCACTGGCACAGAGCTGGTCCAACCCTCATCTAAGATATGATTTAGTCCTTGGAGTCCCTCGCCCTCATAAACTCCCGGGTCAACCTTGTCTTCGTGCTAAAAGACACTGTTGAATTCCCCCTCTGGGACTGGTGTGCTTTTCATTATTGGAACAATGGTGTTGCAGGTGCAAACTGCCTGCAGTTGTGATCCAGATGGTTCTGCTTTGACGATGAAACATGGTAAAAGACCAGGGCCAACTCTGCTGCACGCACACAGTGAGGGAGAGATCACTGAGGGACGGCTGCTGGACACAGAGCCCCTCCAGCTATGGGAAACTCAACGCTGCAGCTGTCTTTAAGGGTAGTGTTGCCCAGTTTGCTATTTTTCATATGCTTGCAATGTGCAGATTGTTAAAGTTTCTTATTATAAACACTCCTTGGAGGCGGAATCTATCTCCTCTCCAGTGAAACCTCGTTGGGAGGAGACAAACACAGCTTTTCTGGCTAAGTAACATCAGACTCAAGCCTCCAGTGACACAGGCTGCTAATGTGAGAGAGGAGGAAGATTATTCCGTGAAACCAGAGCTCCTCTCATAAGCCTACTGAATGTCATTACTGATATTATGAACTTCAAAACCCAGTCAAATTAAAGCCAGCAACACCAGTCTATAGTCATCTGCCCCAGTTTAAGAGCCTGTTTAAATGCAGGAAATTTGCAGAGTTAGAGCGTCGCACCACTCAGTTAAAATGTTACACAGACACAGCAGAGTTAGAAACAGAGCTGGACAAGATTCTGTTTAAATACAGACACCAACTGGAAAAGTACAGCATTGTGTAATAACACTGGAGGGGTTCTTGTTGTCTGTATTGCCACCATGTGTAAAAACTGTGTGCCAATCCCTAGATTGCATAAAACATGAATTCAGTCTCAGTGATGTAACCCATTCATTTCTAAGAAGGCATATGAACCTCAGTCATGGTGGTCATCATATCAGAATCACTGTCTCACAAACAGACCAGTGAGTGTTACTCTGTCATGCAGTGTAAGTAATGCGCTCCTCTCCAGCCTCCTCCTCACAGAGCCTCATTCAATATGTGGTGTTAAACCTGCACGTGCCAAATAAACACGCAGATATTTTCACTGAACGCTGAATTAAACAGTACAGTTCTAATTCATGGATGAAACATGAGTGTAGTTCATTCAGGAGACAGAAAAAGGTGTTTGTTCTTACGGAGATACCAAGAGTTTCAAGGTCAGTGTGTCAAAGGAGCTTAACCGTAGCCTGTCATTGTGTCCTGTGTGTGAACATAAGGCATTGTGTATCTTCCAGGTAGCATTTCAAAGTAAGAGCCGGGCTGTGGCCACTGCGCCCACTGCTCTAATTATACTGGCATTAATGATTGTACACATCCATGCATGCGCAAAAAAAATCAAGATTAACAGCTGTATTACCTCCAGCAGCCCTCATCTTGTGTACAAGCGTCAGTGTGGTGTAGTGCATGTTGGTCAAACTAAAAACCCTCTGAAAGCTAAACATACAAACACCATAGGCACAAAAAAACTCACATCTTATGCAATGACAACAGTGATGCACCGTATTGAATTATTGCAATAATTTGATATGCCGATATTTCTGAGCTCATTATTGCTGTTACTGATAACAATATTTGAAGTCAAGAGCACAAAGTCTTTGAATTATGAAAACTGACTTGTTGCTTTCAATGTGAGAGTCTATGTGTGTGAGAACAGATGCAAGACAAGAAAAAAAAAATTAAACTTGAAAAAATAAAACTGCAGATTTTTAAATGCACCCATGCAGTGTTAATAAGGTGAAGTGTCATGATAAATTTGTGTATTTTCTCGATATTGCTGCCAATATTTAAGTAATACCCCGCCAATGAGAGACTGCCAATCACAGGGGGCGGACTATCTAAAGTTTCCATCCGTACTTTGCTCTTTGTTGACTGTGAGGAAGACTCCTGTGGTGTCGAAACATCGGTCTGTTTGCACTTTATCAAAATTGCTAAATTGACCGAGTCCATAAGTTTTTCCTTTATGCAAAGAGCCCCGCTGGTTTATTAAACTGTGAGACCAACACTGTGTTAGTGCTTTGATTCTGAAAAGGTTTCCAGACCGGTTATTTGGAAAATGTTATGACTCAAAAGGGCTGAGCGCTTTCCCATCATGTGCTCTGGACTGTCTTTACAAAAAATAAACATTTTAAATCACAAAAACATTTGTTCAGGTTGTATCCATAATTGAGAAAAATTATTTTATTGGTGACATTTCTTAATTAAAGTCCTCCATTCTGCCTCTCGCTCTGCTTTACTCTACATGAAGGTTTTTGCCTCTTTTAGATCAACATTAATAGAAATTAAGGTTTTTTATTAAGGCAAAAACATCTCTGTACTGGTACGAAAATCAGCCTTTAAAATGAATAGTGATTAAATAGCTCTGTTTCATTCATTTATTATTATATTATTATTATATTATTTCATTTATTATTCATTTATAATTTATGTAATGGCTCGCCAATGTTTCACATTTACTTCCAGAATCTGTGGCTACCTCTCAAGGCAACATGATTCATCTATTCATAGATAATTTATGCAATGATGTTTAAACATTGATGTGCTTAATCACAACAACCTTAATACAAAATGAAAACAATTGAGATAACTCATTTTCTACAATCAACCACCCCTGATTTTGCTTATATCTCAATAGCCAGCTTTGCCCTGTCTCGGTGGGCTGCAGCGTGTCGATCTGCACCTTTAGGCTTGAATAGTTTTACTTGGTCCCCCAACAGAGCCCCAAACAAGCAGCACAGAATGAATTGGTTTCTTGGAGCCTTTTATAACTTATGGACATGGAAAAACAGATAATTGCATACCGCACTGGCTGAACTATGACCAGGACAGCTTGGTGGAAATGCTCCATAACATAACATCATTAAGCCTTGCAAAGAGTAGGAGCCGAGGAGACCTGCAGTAACAACACACGTCCCTTTTAGAAAGTTCAGATAGTGTGAGCCTTAAGAAAAACCAAAGATTAGTTTTTAAAAGTTTTTTCAAAGAGGTTGCCTGATGCTTTTTTTGTGTTTTATTAAGTGTGTTCTGCACATCCATTTCACATGATAGAGTACTTCTATGCACAAGACAGCAAAGTCAGTGGCATCTGGGCTTCATCCTCCTCCAGGGTTCCCACTCTTTTCTAGGAATCATTTTCCAGGACTTTTCCAGGATGTTTATTTATTTCTAACTCTCAGGCATGAACATTTTCTGCTGGCTATCTTTTTAGTCTGGCTTTTATGTAGTGTCTTAATATTATAAATTTATGGTTTATACTTATTTTTTATCTTTATCTGCTCTTTTTTTATATATATATATGTTGATTTCGTGTTTAAGTAGCCTAAATTTTATTTTGCCATTTTTTATTATTTCTTTTTGTCACCATTGTTTTGAGTTTTTATATATTATTCCTTAACTTGCATGATTTTATCTACATTTTTACTTCATTTCCTATGTTTGATTTTTGTTTACTAACAAGATAGAAGGAAGATACATAATTTTCCAGGACAATTCAAGCTTTTCCAGGACATTTTACTCGTTTCCTCATTCCCCAAATGTTTTCCATGACTGGAAAACTGGTCAATAATTTTCCAGGTTTTCCAGGATGTGTGGGTACCCTGTCCTCTCCTGAGAACAGTGCATGAAGCTGCATTAAAAATGGCTGATTCCCCAGCCCCCTTGAATAGACCTACCAGTGTGGCGTTTTATGCAGAATCCCACAAATGCTTAAAGGAATACTTTGTGCAAATGTCCACTTTGTCTTAAGATGTGACTGATTAGCAACTGAAGGTCATGGGTCAAAGGTCAATGTCAAACATCTCCTTATCGTCTTCATGCACAACTTAGTGAATGAAAAATCACAAGAATTTCTTTTAAGATTTTATCAAAACTTCCCACAAATTTCAACCATGACGATGCGTTGACTGTGACCTACACGGATCCAGATCAGGGTTACAATGAGGCAAAGAAACTCTTAAAGGAAGTGAATATAAGATCTCGGTGGCATAAGGCTTTAAACTGGCCTACAATAAAGGCAGAAGACGGTGAAGCTCCAAACACGCACGCTCTCTTCCTCACCAGCTGCAGTAAAGTGACGTCAAATATGGAACATATGGAGGAGTTGGAGTGCTGCAAACACGTGTGCCATTGTCAACAAGGAGTATAGTTGAGGGAGAAGTGGAAGAATGTTGCTTTTGACATTCAGGAGACCAAGGCTCGGAGACCAAAACTCAAAGACTTTGTCAAGTTCATCAACACTCAGGTTAAGGTGGCGCTACATCCTTGGACATCCTTCGACAGGCATACACTGCATAGGTCAAGGGTCAAAAAGTCAAGGTCACAGAGTCTTTGCTTTTGAATGTGACCTTGGCACTACTCAAACTCATGGATGGACTAATCACATTTTGGAGGTCACAGAACAAAGGTCAAGGTAAATCAGCTTTGTCACCATCTCTTCTTATGAAAACAAAAATTCTCTCAAGAATTTAACCTTGAGTTTTTTCAAAGGTCAAATGTTATCAAGCATCACAGTCAGCACCAGCTTGTAAAGGTTTTTGAATATATGGATATGTACATGTTTATATACATATTATATTGTTAGTATGTTATTTTCTCATCTCTCTTCTTTCACTCTAATATTATTGCATTTTTTATTTGTTTTTGACTTGTCACTTATGCTTCTCTTTTACTCTTATATTACGTAGAATACCGTTAACTTGTTTGATTATACATTATGTGGGAGTTTCTGATATTGATTTTGCTCTGTTCTGTCCTTAAGTCCTTTAATAAGTTATTATGTTAGTTTTCACAGTGAAAACTAACATAATAACTTATTCTTTTGTTTTTGTTAAGATGAAAAAAAAAAAATTAAGATTAATATTTTTAAAAAATCACAAACTTGAACAGCGCCATGAACAGACATATTTTCAGTTTGCCCTGCAGCAGGGTCACAGCAAAAGTAACTAAGGCTCAAAGCTGTGAGCGTTTCGGCCTCGGTCAAACATTTTTAACATCAAAACAATGTCTCTCATATTTCTGATCACGCGTATGGCAACTTGAAGAGCAGAATTTTACAGTCTTGCTTGTTTGCCAAAGAATCTGCTTTGAAGCATTGAGTCAAACAATGAGGTGACATACCTGATAAACTTCAAACTTTGTCTTTTTGACTGCTGATTACAGAAGTCTACTAACTGTCTTACCGTGTACAGATCTGTCAGAGACCCAGACTCAAATCTAAAACACACCGTGCATCGTGTTTGACTGCTACATACCTTATTGAATTCTTAAATTGAGAAATATTCTGTTTTAAGATGACCAGATGGGCAGTTAAAGCTGACATATTTTTGTTATCGCCTCAAAGAACCCACAGCACATGGCAACGCTGGCGAATAAGCAAAAACAGATTGCTTCTATCTTCCATTTCTGTCCTACATCCAATCCTCTGATGTTTCGGGAGAGCGAGCGCTCAGAAACAAATATGTATCTCTCTCGTTCAGTTCAAACCCCTGTGATCATTAATTATCACACTGTGGCTGACATTTCACAGGATTTTAACACACACAGATGAGTGTGAGAGCAGTTAACCTAACTTTAGTGAACAGCAGTGGCAGCTTATTCACCCCACGGTACTGTATCTGCTCCCATATTCGCCTGGGAAGCTGGCACTAAGCACCTCCATAAAAAATCATCTTGAGCTCTCCTCTATTATCTCTGCATTCCACCACAGAGAAAAAGAGAGGGAGAGCGCGAGCGGGGAGCTGGCAGATTTCCAGCGAGAGTGAATTATTATCGTGGGAGAACACATCAAGACGAGCTCCGCCAACATAAAGCTTCACTCAGTTCAGGGGTTAAAAAGCCCCAGAGCTCCAGCTAAATGATAAGAGCCGTCGTGCTGAGCATTAGACGGATATTCTCTCCTTTCCTGCAGCAGGTGCAAGTCGCTGGAGGCCGGCTGCTGCATGGCATAGCGGTGGTCCCGCTCACTCTCCGGCTTTAGTCGTTCCCCACCGCTTTCATGGGCACGCATGCTTCCCCCCAAGAATAGGATTTATAGAGTCCATTAGATGTTTATGGGACATGTGTAAATCAAATGAGAGTGTGCCGAACAGGCCCGGCTCGCCCTTTGTTCTTTTTCATTAGATCATCGTTCACAGCTTGCTTCCAGCCATTATTTGTCATCTGAAAGTCAGCAATAAAAATAAAAACAACAAAAGAATAAAGCTGAGAGGAGATGCTGGATCTGGAAGTGTGTTTACTATCATGAATCACTTTGTTTGAAATAGTTTATTTTATGTTTCCTGTGGATATTGTTTCAAATGCTGCTATACATTTGTCAAGTATGACAGAAGTCTAAATATTTACAAAGAGATTATTAGTCTTCCAGATACATTCAGAACATATGCTTGTATGATATAAAACATTATAATTGTTAATAAGCACTAATAACATCCTTATTGTTCTGTAGAAGTGCTCTATCCTCTCAGAAATTAGGGATATCCAGGGCTCCTTCACAGTTTTAATAATCAAATTCAAGACTTTTTAGGACCTGAACAGAGCAAATTTAATGACTTTTGGCACTCTTTTACAAGATTAATCAACACCGGTCTGGTGTATATACGTTAGCACTTTATTTTAATGTCACCATATTCACCACTACCTCCCAGTTAGCAGGCTAATCAGTAGTTTAATAGCTGCTTCTTAGTACCTAATTCAGCATGACCATAGCATACAGTTAGTAGGCTGTTAATTACAGCTTTTCTCTAAATGTCCTTCTAATTACTGCTAACTAGAAATAAGTTAAGAAGTTTCTATATTTGAATTATGATCTTAATTAGCTTTGTTCAGTTGGGCCTTTATACAGTAGCAGCAATACAAGAATGCAAAGAATAAATGAACAGCTTAAACTTACTGTACATTCTTCACTGAGGATACCAAACATTTAAAACATGTTTTTAACATGTCTCAGACTTCAAAATTCAAAAACAGCTCACATCACAAGCTCTTCAGCCCAAATCTGATGACAGACTAATTGAAGGAGCTTTTTCTGTGCACTTAGATAACACAATAATAAAATGGATAAGAAACTAACTGCTCTTGTGAAGCAAAGCTTGTTTTTTATGCGTAACTTTACCTTTTCGAAAGTTATGAACAAGACTTTTCTTTAGTTTAAAGAACAAATATTAGTTAATAAGTGTGAAACTGCCACTGAATTAGATATGATTTGGACCTTACTCTAGTTCAGTAGGTCAAAAAGGGGAAACTCTTAATTTATAGCCTATCAACCATTTCATGGTCGTGCAGAATTAATAAGCCCTAAATACTGGCTGATAAGCAGCTGGTAAACTACTGATCAGCAGGCTGTAATGAATATGGTACCCATAAAATGAAGTGTTACTATATACATATGATATACACAGAAAGGTTGCTGGTTCTCTTCGTGCATGCATGGGTTCTTCACGGGCACTCTGGCCTCCTGATCTCGTGCAGCAGCTGGATCTGCCTGATACGTTGCCCGTAATCAGGCAGATCCATCTTGTCAAAATTCAACCTACAACGATTATGTTCAGCCAGAATTAGTACAGACCAATCAGAGTCCTTCAAAGCAGAGAGAGGTGGGAGTCCAAGCAAGATGACAGCAGGAAGTGATTGCTCGTGCAGAGATGAACACAGATGCTAACAGCTTCAGCAGCAGTTTTATCAGATCTGGACCACATTTCTCTATTAAACTAAACACAAACAACACTACAAACTTCTCTATAGGAAGGATATGTTCACTCCACTTCTGACATGTTTTAATGAGAATTTGTTCAATGAAGTGCATCATGCTCTTTAGCATAGTAGCACCAGCCTACTAACTTCTAAGACTTGCCCGTAATTAATCTGATTGATGCAATGATCATCCAATCACCTGCTGGTTATGCTTCTAAAAGGTTCTACCTTCCCCAAACACTTTCTATGAGCTCCAAGATGGATTAGTGAAATATACTGAACAGTCCTTCTGGTGTACCAGGTTACTGGCTTTCTCCCAAAGACCAAAAACTTGCTCTTTAGATTACTTGGTGACTCTAAATTGCTCTTATGTGTGAGTGGGAGCGTGAATGATTGTCTGTTTCTATATCTGGCCCTGCGATTGGCTGCCAACTGCTCCAGGGAGTACCTCACCTCAAATGTGGTTAAGGGATAAGCGGTATAAATGATGGATGGATGGTTATTTGGTCTGATTAATGTCATATTAGTTTCATATTATTATGTTTTCCACATTTATTTTTAGTCTTCAGAAGTGAGATCAGTCAATATCAACCATACAGCTGCAGCCACATGAGGCAATAAAGATATTTTGGCTACTTCTTTCTGGGGCTGTCAAGTTTTCCATCACTTGCTTTGACTCCACAGATTACTTGAGGTTCATTTTTCCTATCAAAAATTGCAACATTCCAATAATTGTTTAAATAAACAAAAGAAAAAAGGTTGAGAATCAATGGAAAATTTTTCTCGGTGCTGTTAAACAAAAAAAAAAAAAAAAAAGGCAAAAACAAGAGGAGAGATAATCTTACCAACAAAACCCGACTCAATGAGCATAAAACTCGATGTCCATGAAGCAGAAACAAACCACAGATTCATTCAGAGGTCAGTCTAGCTCTGATTTGTCAGTCTTTCATCATCGACATGAACGAAACCGGGATCTGTACCTGAACAAAAGAACTCCCCTGGCTCCTCTGTTATCTGCTTTGTCAGAGAGCACATTTCCATTTCAGCCATCGATGCTAACGTTGACTTAGTGCGGGTGGGTACACATTGAAATGGACTGTGATGCTGCGGCGCGTGCAGATCCAGGCCCATGTGTCACCACAGCTGCCGCCGCCACCGCTGCTACAAGACTACAAAGCAATTTTCCCGGCGTGCAGTTCTGTGCACAGAATCGATAAATCACATTCCTGATGACTCTGCAGGGGGAAATGGAGTTTGTATTGTTTCTCCAAGACAAATGTAGGCTCCAGGCGAGATAGATCTTATTTTCAGGGCCGGAGAAAGACAACCAAACACACACACACACACCTCCTTTTTCTCTGTTAAACTCAAAACTAATCCCCCCTCCCCCAATTTCACTTTTCTCTTCCATTACACTGCAAAACTCCCTCGCTCCCTCTGAGCTCTCCCCACATTTTTCCTCCTTTTCTTCTCTTCTTTGCTCCATTTCTTTCAAGGTGGCAATTTCAATAACTCCTGCCCGAGTGAATCAATTGAAAGTTACAGAGCAATCCTGAAAGTTCTCCAAAGATCTCTTTCTTTTTCTTCACAGCAAACGAACAACATGCCATCCTCAAGCATCGAAGTGTCAGGAGTTTTAAAGCAGGTCAACATGTCCCGTCAGAAACACTTTAAAGTTGAACTGGTGGAGCCTTTTTGTGTCAAAGTTAGATGGGATCACGTTTCACTTCAGCAAAAAGATAGAGTTTCTCCTTAAATGGCTGACAGAATATCCAGATTCTCTCACTCAACACTGATAAGTGTTTGTGGTGAAACATGAGGTCATTTCAGCAGCTCTGAATCCAAGCTGGAGTGAAACAAACCCAAACACTGGATCTTTTAGATCGTTTTCTTGATGATGATGAATGTTGGGTTGGACAAAGCCAAAAATGTTGATTGCAACAGATATTTTCTCATGATTTCCATGTAGCACGATTACTGACGTATTCATCTGAAGGACAAGCTGAGCTGCTGCCAAATGGTTTGGTTATCATAGCTTCCAACTGCATGTAAATGATCCATAGTGTATGTTTATGATGTGATTGAGATGTATGTGTGTTACAGTATGGGGCTTGATTTTCAAACTTCTTTTGGCCCAAGGCACATTAATCAAGACAGATCTCATAAAAACACAATAAAAAACAGCATCGTTGATACACTGAAATAACTTTATTTGTATCTACTCATGCCTATTGAAATCTATTAAACAACTGCATTAAACTGTTGCGAATCATACTTCTCATATTTTCCTTTGCTCTCAGTTGTGACTTTTGTTTTAATTGCCATTAATCTTCTTGTTTGTGCCTGCTTTGCTGTTTTTGCTTTGATGTCTGAAGTATTTCTCTGTCTTTATGTCTATATGCTTCTTTATTTTTTTATTATGTGTGTCACTTCTTAAAAGCCAAACCAGGGACAAGGAAATCAAATTAGCCTTGGCCAGAAGTCTTGCATACATTGCATCGGTTGCACTCTTCATTAGATGTGCAAAGCTCATGCAGCACGGTGGCGCAGCAGCTAGTGCGTGTGCCTCACAACAAGAAGGTTGCCAGTTTGATTCTTAGGGCTCTAATTTCGTAGACCAGGCACAGGCGGGGCGCACCTGCCCTGCGCCGCGCCTGCGCCACGCCAACGGGGTGTGTCCAGGGCATTTTGCAAGTTTCGTGCACGGCGCAGTCTGGCGCAGGGAGACGCAACCACGCCTCCGTCTCTCCCACTGGCGCAAATGGCAGAGAGGGAGGAGAGTAGGCTTGAGTGGGTTTAACACAGCCGAGTACATCTGTGTAGATTCTCATTCATCCAGGTCATGGTCATCCTGAAGATTCAAAAGCAAGGCAACTGGACTTTGTAGAGTTACACAGTCCAGTTGCCGAGTTAGCCGAGTACAATCTTCACCAATCAAATGAACGGCTCTCCTCGCCTTTAAATGCGCCGCGGGCGAGGCACAGTGACAATTTCACCTTGGTGGCGAAGAAGGTCAGAGCTGCTGTAACACGACACAACGCGCGTCACCGTGTGGACCACCTCACGAGACAGATGTAATCTGTTCCTGTCTCATAAATATGAGTACAAAATTAAGTGATAATTACATTTAAACACAGCAGCAGGTTAATCCATTCATCATGCTTGTGATCCACCCGCATTCCTGGTCGTCATCGCCAAAAAGCAGAACCTTTGGTGAAAATATATCTCCTCCTCATCCTCCTTGAAATAATGTAGGCTACTCCATCTTTTTAGATCACGTTACGAATAAAGATTAAAACAGATAAATATGGGCAATCACAGGTAAATCCTTAAGACACCGAGTGACTTACATTTATTCAGCGAGCTTCTCTCTCTTTTTTCTTTTCTTTTGAATTTCATGAGATGAGAGCAGCCGGATACTCCGTATCGGAGTCTGTTTGTGGTTGGCTTGAGAGATGTGAACTCGTTAGTTATGACAAACGTCTCTGATCTGACATCAGATGTGACGGGACAATTAATATAGATACAAATGTATGTGCTGGTTCAGACGGTTACATTAAATAGTGGTTGCTGTGATTGTTTATTGCATGGAAATGTGCCTGACACTCTGGGTACCTGCCTGTGAGGTTTTGGTGACGTGGGCGCCCTGTGCGCCTGTCAGCCAAATTACCACTGCCCGGAGTGCGCCTCTCCTGCGCCGAGAATAGACCAGGTTGGAGCTGGCGGGCTTTCAACGCACCTTCCGCGCGGTTTTTTGGCACGAAATTGTCACTGCGCCAAGCTGAATCTTTCGACACCTCCCCCTGGTGCGCCGTCACACCCATCTCGGCGCAGCAGGTCTACCAAATTGCCAAATTGGCTGCGCACAGCGGTGCGCTGGACGAAATTACCACTGCGGGGGGTGCGCCAGGCTGCGCCACCCTGCGCCACCCTGAGTTGCGCCAGGAAATTAGAGCCCCATATTGTGTTCACACCGAACGCGACTTGGGCGACCACTCTCCATGTAAAGTCAATGTACAGCCGCGATGGGGTGGGGTTAACCCTTCCGCGATTTGACGACTACAATCTGGGCGACCAGGTCGCATTGCTCAGTCGCCAAAGTTGGAAAAATTGAACTTTTCAGGCGATGTCGCGTGTGGCTGTGCCGCAACAGCCAATCAGCATTGAGTGGGTGACAACACCCGTGACAGTTTTTAATCCGGTTCACAGAGTGACAATCCATGTCCGTGTGGGAACATAGTTAGTGAGTACATTAGTTCAAATATTAGTATATATACTAGATAGATAGATAGATAGATAGATAGATAGATAGACTGACAGATGGAAGGATGGACAGACTGACAGATGGATAAACATTGCATGTATGGGCAGAAGAAAAACATAAATTAAACATCAATAAAAGAGCCTGTGTAAAATCAATCAGCAGCTCATGTTGTTGTAACTGAAGAAACATTAAGTTCTCTCATAAATTTCTCAACACCTGCTAATAAAACACGACCGCTGCACGACAACATGTTCCTGAACGTCTCCTCCACTGGCCTCTGAACTTTTTACATGCTTTTGTAGAAGCTTTGCTCACTTTGGAGCCTCCTCAAAGACTGGTCTACCTCCCTCTGAGCACGTGCACTTACATGCATGAGGCCGTTTTTCTATCCTGGAGCCACATTTTTGTGTTACATTTCATTGTTTATTAAGGGACCCGTAGTGGGGAGGAAAAGAAAGAAGAGTAGGAGGAGAGAGAACATCAGATAATAAACATTTCTTCCTTCCCTGGGGCGCTCGACTTCCTCATCGTGTCACTCAGCCCAAAACAAGATTGTGCAAAAGGCTCAACATGAGACTTTGGTATTAGTCCCATTTCATGCAGGTGTGGACATGCTTTCCCAGCTTTTTTTTCTCTCCTCATGAGAGAAACTCTTCCAATAATGTGACTTTTCTTGGACAGAGTGTGTCCTCATTTCTCGAGCGTGTTAATGGAACAAATGTCATCACCGTCTATACCATCATTTGGGTTTTTCCTCTTTCTGTGCTCACTGAGCGAGGACGTGTAAGTGTTTATTGAGCCCCAGAGGCACGTAAACAAGTCTGACCTCACCCTAAGTGTGCGCTCTCAGTGAGAAACCAAACCAGACTGATATAAAATCACAAAATGTGCCGCAGATGATCCAACAGCTGCTTACTCTCTGTGAACAATTATAACCACAGATCGGCATCTTCTAATAAACCACCAAACTGAAGCCAAACGTCATGAATGTGGAGGTGGAAATACTGTTTCAGTTAAAGTTAAAGAACTTTCTCATCTCCAAGTCAAGTTGACTTGGGGATTGATATAAAAAGTGACATAAAGATCTTAGATCGTGAAGAACTAGAATGTATCAATGAACTACCAAAGGAGAAAGCTTGTACAATTGTCTGTGGGACTCATTCTATCTGCAATATTTCTATGCTCCCCCTCTTTCTTTCCTCACTGTGTAGCAGGAGTCTCGCTGGAAATGAAAGTAAACTCAAAGTTATAGATACTTAAAATGCCCCTCCCCCTCTGAAAAGACCAACCAGTGTGATGTCATACTATTGTTTCATCAGCAGTTTAAGCCCATTGACTCAGAGTAGTAGACCCAGAGCAGAAGAGGATGATGGAATAAATGGAGAGTCATTGAAAACATGGCACTGAGCAGTGCTGAACTGAGAATTTACCAAAGAATTACAGAGTTGGCTTGTCAGCCAATCAAAGTTGACAAGGCCCATGTGGGAAATGGAGCCTTAAAGTGGCAGTTGCTTCTTAGACAGACAAAGGGTGCCTTCATGCTTAACATGTTTAGTCTGGACCAAACAAACTCTGGCTCGCTTTTTTGGAAAGTTCGGTTCATTTGGGGTGATAAGAAAGCTCGCAAGAACACTGGTGCGGACCAAAGAACAAGTATAAAAGCAGTCTAAATCAAACAAGGACCAAACAAGGCACGCGAGCAAAAAGGAGTGAACTGTGGCTTGGGTTTAGCCGAATATCACAACAGTAAACAGGCTAACGAAGTGCTCACTCACAATATCAAGCAGAGTGAGACTAACGTTAGCATTGCTAGCATTGCCAGTCTCTGATGTTCTTAACAGGCTGACTTATATGAGTCCATGCAGAATATGTTTACCCATCACTCCAGAGCAACTGCCCAATGCAGCCTAAATGCAGATTTATCTTAATTTTATGGCACAAAGTACTTCTGATCACCTAAAGCAGGCTGTGCATTTATAGCTCATAGAGCAACAACAGGCTGGATGGCAGGAACAAAAGATGGCAGCTCCAACCAAAACTAGTGGCGGAAGTCTAGATTATTAACATTTTGTGCCTTTAATGATGGAAGGAGACAGTGGATTGGCTTGTGAAAGGGAGTGCGTGAGTAGGGGAAGAAATCCTGCAAATGGGCCTCAGAAGTACATTCAGGACGTGCCTGGTTGCTTACCACTCCACAAAATCAGCACAACACAATGATGCAAGTTTACCCTCGAACTGAACCCAACCAAGTCTACCAACCTGAGAATACAGCTCAGCATGTGGAAGCTAGAATTTATTGGATTTTGTTAGTCCAGGGCTTTAGGCTTTATGAAAGTGACAGCAGCTTGAAAAATTTCCTTCAAACTTTGCATAACTTTCACACTTTGACTTACAGATAGACTGATTAGATTTTGGTGGTACTTGGTCAAAGTCACTGTAACCTCAAATCTTGTGTGCTCATGAATACATGGAGAATTTTTTTTATGTAATTTGGGTACAAAATAATATCTGGGTTCTTGGTTGACTGAGTAGATTCTGAGTTTCTTTTCTTTTACGTAAATACTTTTTTATAACAAGCAAATACTTCAAGCCTTCAACATTTCAGAGGGAATCAACATCCTCTTCACTTTATTTTGGACTCACAATGAGAAAGACCTGAAAGTATCACTGCTATATTGATTTTCTGCCTCTTGAGTATTCTTTTATATATTTTGTTTTACTTTTCAATGCCTCTACACACGCCCTTCCCTTTAGTTACAACTTTTTGGCTTTGACCTTACTGCATTCACAGAAAAATCTTCATGACTCAAATCTTTGCTCCACACAGATAATAATATCTTTCCTTTCCTGTCTCTTTTTGTACCATTACATTATTTACCTTTACATGTTTCCTAACCTGTCCTTCACTCTGCTTTCATTACCATCATCTCTTTTTCTTATTCATTGTCTATTCTTTCTACTTGCCGCTCTCTTCTTCTAAACTTGTTCAAAGGCTCAAAAAACCCTGCCATGATCAAGGTTTTCACTTTTTCCTTACAAACTTTCACTATTAACACTAAAGTCAAAGTTTTCCTCCATCTCACTATCACTCCTCAGGAGTCTGGGACTGCTCCCCTTTGTCTACTTGAAGATTTTTTTCCTGCTATGTTTATAAGATTTGTAAAACATCATCTTGTGTGACATGAAAAACATTGAAGTTTGCAAACAGGCTCTTCTGTTGCACCCTTGAAACCAAACTTGCACTGATGTCGAAAGCCTCTCTGTTGGCAGAAAAACAGAATGTAGAACAATCGCGTACAAACTTCTTAAGGTTGCAGGGATTGACTCGACTGCTCCACATACGGCTGCTGATCAGACAAGAAGCAGCTCGGAGGGGACTTTGGGAGAAGTGGAGAGAAAAGAGGGGCTGAGGTTAGGAGGAGCAAAGCAGAGTGTGTTTTTAGGTGTTTTGGCAGCAGGAACCGGAATGAAAATTTAGTAACTGAGATAAACAAGTCTCTCTTGTAAATGAGACTGCCTGTATAAATGAAGGTCAAATAAATATTAAAAAATACCTCCTGAAATGTCCCCTGCTGGGGGACCTAAACATATCTCACTGGTGAAGTACTCACAGCTTTCCTTCACACTTTGCATTATTAACACATCACAAACTGTCACATCACAAGGTTTATTCTATTTTCAGTCTTCTACAGCTTCCTTAAAATACACGTTTCTGACCAAATAAAGGAGAGAAGCCATTTAAGGACTCCCTGCATCCTCATGTCCCTCCATGCTTTGTGCAGTGAAGCCTACATGCAATACAAATGAATAAGTTAGTTAGAGTTAAACAAGCCACAACCTGAGCTAGCAACTCCCTTTAACAGCTTTTCTCCCTCATTTCCTCATAAACATGCTTTTACAAGAAACCATAGTCCTGGTTGTACAATGCATTTAAGAGGTCATGGTACAATTTCAAGTGTTATATGCTCCCCAACCTCTTTGTGGACCATAGCCCAGTTCTAAATAATACATTATAGTTGTGGACATTGTAGTTAGCCTGCTAGCATGGAGGAGACTCTGTGTGTTTTTCAGATTTTAGTTGATTTGATAAGTTGTCAGAGGCCTTTCTCGCTGACTTTATTCACACCTTGCAGTAATACCAATGCTGGTTAATCAGATACAAACTGGAAATCCTTCATTCTAGATATAAATGTTTTTTTATATCGTTATCAAGGTGTAAAGCCAGCAGCATCAGATCTTAATGCACTGCAAAAACTCAGATCCAGGTGAGAGTATTTGTCCAATTTCTAGTCCAAAAAATCTCAGCACACTTATTCCAATGCACACGTCCCTGACATGTCTGGATTAACATCTTATTTGCAGGTATCAGATCTTAATATAAGGCCTGAGCTGCTTGTAATAAGTACAAATTATCTGCCAATGAGATTAAACAAATTTACCTTGAAGGGTATTTTAAAAATAAAATGTTCTGTTCAGAGTAGTTATGAAAGCCGAATTTAAGACCCTCACTCAGGAAACATGTACTTGTTTCATTGGCAGATATTTTCTTATCATTACAAGCAATTCAGTCACTCCATAAGGTAAATCTGTCCAATTAGACATTAGCCCAAAGAGATAATCTTCCAATCACATGGCAGCAACTCAGTGGGTGTAGCAATAAATACACGGTCAAGACGCCAAAGTACAAACTGAGCAACAGGATGTGGAAGAAAGGTGAGTTATGTGACTCTGACTGCGGCATGGTTGTTGGTGCCAGAACGGCTGGTCTAAGTATTTCAGAAACCATTGATCCACTGGGATTTTCACACACAGCCATCTCCAGGATTTACAGAGATAAAATATTCAGCGAGCAGCAGTTTTTCTGCCTTGACGAAGTAAGAGGATGAGGGGGAATGGCCAGAGTAGTATGAGATGATAGAAAGGCAACAGTGACTCAAATAACCCCTCATTACAATCAAGGTAGGCAGGAGACCTTTATGTTGAATCTTGATGCAGATGAGCTACAGCAGAACAGGTCCTCTGCTGCAACATTATATGGTAGGATCAGAGTCTGGTGTAAACAAGAAGAAGTAGGGCAGCTCTGAGTGCAACGAAGGTGCAACCTGGTACTAGAAGGGTGTACCTGGTGAGTGAAGTGTACCACAGTTACCTTTGAAACATGTGCACGGGACAAACATGGGACAAAGATGGTCAAAGTGCTTCCTACCTTGAAGATATTTCGCTACTGTTAACTCATCAGAAGCACATACATTATAACCTTGCGCAGCAGCTGGATCCGCCTGATTCTATGTCTGTAATCAGGCAGGTCCATCTTACCAAGCTCCAATCTACAATGGCTGTGAGGGGCTCAAAGCGGGACAGCCCAAACAGAGTCCTTCAGAGCAGGAAGATGTGGGAGCTACAAGCGAGAAGACAGCAGGAAGTGACTGCTTATACGGAGATTAGCATAGATGCTAACAGCTTCAGTAGCAGTTTAAACAGGTTTGGGCCACATTTCTTTATTGGATGAAAAACAAATATTAACACTACAAAATTCTCTTTAATAAGGATATTTTTGCTCCACTTCTGTCATGTTTTGACGAGAGTTTGTATAAAGAAGTGGATCGAAGCGCAGTAGCACCCGCCTACTACATTATCTGATTGGTTTGTAATAAATGTGATTGATGGAATGATCGTCCAATCACCTGCTGGATACGCTTCTGAAATGTTCTGCCCTCCCCAAACACTTTATATGGGCACTTTTCCAAATGGGCTACTGAAATACATTGAACGGTCCATCTGGTGTGCTGGGTTACATACATTACACATTGCACACACTCATAAGAATTGATTTTGATTTCATTTATTGAAGTCTTAATTGGTTTGTTGTTTTGTTTTACCCTGGCTTTATTCATGAAGTTGCCATCTTGTACGTTTCATGATTTTATGAGTTGGCATATCTCTTTCTCTTTTGCCCCTGTTTTTGGAAATTTTTTACGTTTTTTTATTGTTTTAATTTTATTTTTGAAATTGGGGTCTGTTCATTTTAATTCTTCCTCTATTATGCTGTTATTTCAGTACATTTATTTTGTTTATTGTGATGGATGTCTGTATCTCTTTGGCTGGGAAACTTACTTAACTAACGGTACAATTAAGTAACCTGAACCTGAACATGAGAAGAGTTTAACACTTAAGACCCCCTCCCAAGAGCCCTGGACCTTTTAAAAACACTTCTTACCAAGCAGGGACTTTTCGGAGAGAAGATCAGTCAACCCAGAACTAAATCTGGATCCTGGTCTAGTAAATTCACACTGTAAACCCAGATTTTGTTTCTACTTAAACTTCTGAGTTATCATTACTAATTGTTTCATGTTTTGTAAAAACCTGCTGTCATTACTAAACAACATTAGTTGTTTGTACTATTCACTATTTGTGTAAAAACTCAAGGTTCAGTGTCAGTATAATTTAACATATTTAGTTCAAGCTTGTGTAAAAACTAAAGTGGTATAGGGCAATGGGTGTCCACGCGATTAGTGAGTAAAGTCAACTAATTTGGGTTAAGAGTGCAGGAAAAAGTCCCTGCTACCTAAAAGCACCTAACTACTACTTGTTACCTTTAAAAGAAGATCCTGGAACTAAAAGTTTTTCAAGCTTTAGGTTAAAAAGCAACTTTTGTGTGTTTGGCAGCAGAGAGACAGAGAGGTGATTACTTTGTGTTAATCTAGTATCAGCTTTCCACCATTTGGAGGCCTCCCAGAGAATTACTCAGTGTTAAACACAGATTAGTCGAGGAGAGAAGAGGGACTGACACTCCTAAACTTTCTCATGAAACTTCCCTCACAGAGGCAAACGCTCCTCTCAGAGGTTATCTGGACATTTTCCCCTGGTGTCTACATCTTCATCTGAGTGCTTTTTACTCTCTCTTATCCAGCTGTGATCCATATTTTAGCTCTCCATTCACCTCATTTAAAGCAAGATTTCCCTCTAAACCAAAAGAAGACACTAGAAAAGATAAAGCTAAAGAATAAAAGCTTCTTATCTGTCCGAGTAGGTATCCTTTTTCCATGAGTCATCATAATTTTTTTGATGACCTCGCCTAATTCAAGCCGCGCGAGGCCACATATTTCCTCATAATTACTTTCTACTTTCAAAGGAAGAAATCAATAGATAAATACCTGCATGCACACGAGTCCTGCTACAGTAAGTGAGCAGCGGGTGAGTGCTCCATTTGCAGCGTAGCACCTCACAGATTACAAATCCAATAAGGTCTTTGTAGCCACATGCTAACGGTGCATTTCAGAGAGTTGTTTATACCACTGTTCAATACTGGGGGAATGATCAATTACAGAGTTTGACTTTGAGATGCTACAGCGCTGTTTAAAAAACAATGAGCTCTAAAAGAAATGCTGCAAATTTAAACATGATAAACCTGTGGTACATCAAAATAACTGAGGACAAGGGAGAAGCCTGTTAGAAAAACTTTCTAACCTCCTGCAAGCCTTCATCCAAATTAGCATTTGGTGCTTTTTATAGCAGCCACTTCATCCTGCTTGGATCTGTTGTTCTGAGGACTTTTCTGGGCACCATTTGAAGATGAAAAAAGCATAAAATACTTAGAAACACAAAACAGCTAATCTCAAGAGAAAGTAGGGATGGAAATTGATACGTATTATTGATTCCAAAGCCATTACCGATTAGTGATGTGAATCAAAAGACAATTCCAGTTGAGAATAGATAACAACTTCCTCAAGGAACCAGTATTATGAATTGTTTTACATATCAATTCCCTTATCGATTCCCTTATTGATTCCTTTGGTTCTGTATGCCTAACAAATCAAAGATACTCTCATCAGAGGCAGTCAGCAGCAATGACAACAAAGAAGTCAAAAGCATGGCAGAAAGGGGGCAGATGTGGTCAAAATTGTGGCTTAATTTAAAACTTTTAAAAGTTGGACCTCTTTTGAGTTCTGGACATCTTTGACTTCATTGGTATTTATCTACCTCTGATGAGACTGGGACATGCTGGATTGATTGAATGTAGAACAAACTGGAAGGAATTTATTAAGAATTGTTAAGTATAGAGGGACCACACCTTATTATTGATTTAAGACTGGATCGAGCTTTTTATTCCCACCTCCATTAGAGAGTCTTCTATATTACATAATGGTACTTTTACCAGACTGAGAGTGGTTTCACCCTCCATGAATCATTTATGTCAGTTGGTGAGCCGTGTAGGTCACTTTGTTGTTCACCACACACTATCAGAACAAAACCGTTTAACCTAACATCATGACAGTCTTACAGTTTCCAGACATTGTAAGATTTTAAAGATCTTCATGTGTGTGACAAGCTTCATTTATTAGCAGGAGGCCCAGAATAGTTCCCAAATAAAAGGTGCAATGTGTCAGACATATTGCTGTCTGAAATACAAGAATTCTAAAAGCTTTACAGAAACTTGAGTTAATATGTTTTTTTTTTTCACCAGTCCACATTTATTATTGTTCATCTCATCCTAATATATGACAGTGTGAGTTAGAAAGAAATCATGTTCAAGAACATCAGGTTTTCATTATTGTCTATGACAAGCCAAACTCTCTATGTCAGTAAACAGAACTTGGAAAGATTCAGAAGGAAATCAACAGTTCATATAAACAGTTCTTGCATGTGCTTCTGATTAATCCAAACAAATTTCTGTTTTTATTCCTCTGTGGTACATTAACAAGTCGTGTTTGACTTCATCAAATCAAAAGGTCTTTACAGTGCAGCATTGTTTGCCATTTTGCACAGCAATGTCCTAACATGACACGCCAGGTGGACCACTCAATAAATTTGAGTAGTCCATCTGGCAAAGAGACGTTAGAAAGTGTTTAAAAATGGGAAGAACCTTTAAAAGCAGTGATTTGACAATCGTTCTGTCAATCACTTTCATTACAGGCCAATTAGATAACATAGTAGGCAGGCGCTAATGTCATAAAATGACAAACGTTAGCCTCTACAAACAACAAAATATTGAAAGTGGAGCGAAAATATCTTTTCTGTTGAGAAGTGCTTTTAGTGTTGTTTGATATTCATTTAATAAAGAAGTGCGGTCCAGCTCTTGTAAAACTGTTACTGAAGCTGTTAGCGTCTATGCTAATCTCTGCAGGAACAGTCACTTCCTGCTGTCATCTCACTCGTAGCTCTCACCTCTTCCTGCTCTAAAGGACTCTGATTCGGTCGTGCCGATTCGGACCACTCACAGCTGTTGTAAATTGAAGCTTGACAAGATGGTTCAGGTCCAACTACTGCGTAAGATTAGCAATGTCCAGACACTAAATACTATTGTTTGTGCTCCTTACTCTTCCATATTCCTGACATTTTATCTGCCAACACTTCTACGGGTGTAAAGCTGTGTTCACACCAAACAGATTTCACTTTGTTGCTTCGCTATGTTCACACAACAATTCAATAGAAATTTTTCCTTTTTCGCCAAAGTTGAAAATATCCAACTTCTTCGCCAACAAATAGTTTTAAGAGACTGAACCACAGAGGAGACATGGGGAAAAGTCTCTGGAGAGTTTTAAGTTTACAGTAAGTTCAGCTCATATTTGTTTAACACTTTTAATGGGCTGTAAGTGTAAAAGAAGTCTGGAAGCACAACGGTGAACTGGCTAAAGGTGTGTTTCTCTGGCTTATTAGCAGTGATTTAGTGAGTTTTTTTTACCAGGGAAAATATGCTGAACCTCACAGAAGAACTACAGGAGCACCCATGAGAGAAAGACTAGACCAGGGAGGGAGGACGATAGGGTCTCAGGCCATACAGGGGAAAAAAAGATGAGTAAAGTGGGGCAGGTTCAGCACAACGGGGTGCATTAACCGTTGATATCGTGGCAAAACTCTCTATATGCGGCTCTGCAACCAGCATGGTTGACCATGGATCGAGAAGGCAGAAACACAGGTTGTTTTGGCGAGGAGACAGGCCAGCCCCCTTCTCTTGTCCCTTGCAGGTCATGAACGGAGAAAATTTGCCTCAATAAATGAAATCCACACGTGAATACATGTGTGAAATCGTAATTGTGTGACATAAATATTTTTTTCATGTTTGGTGTGAACACAGCCTTACGGTGGAGAAAGTTACCATCCTACACAATGGCACTTTAGTTAGCACTCCAGCCCTTTATAAGTCATTGTGTATAATTCCCATGGTCCCCCAACTCCTGGTCCCTTTTCTTTTGGACTGTATGATGTCTTAGTCTGTATGACTGCATGTCCTTTAATATGCTCTGTGTTTTTATTCCTATTACGGATGTCTGTTTTCTGTTTTTATGTGTTGACACCAACCTGCTAACGGGACTGGGGATGGAAATTAGCCACTCGGTTATAATCCCATGCATTTCCATGTCAATGTTTATTAGTGCATACTGTCCCACTTAAAAAAAAAAAATCTGAATTTCAAATCGACCCAATGTCCACTGTTGTCTGCAGTTGACCCCAGCCACCATTAAATGCCTCTCTTGTTCATAGACTTTAATATCACAAGGTGTGTCAAATACATAAATATGTCCAGCTGTAGAAACATCCCTGAGTCATTCCGCCTCCTCTCTTAAACCACAAGTCATTTGTTGTTAGCTTAACCTGCTAGCTCCTTTTCCATACTGCAGTGAACGAGGGAATAAGTCTCAGGCAGTCCCCTTGGTAACCAAAATTGCCCAACCATGCCGTACTCCAATGAAATGAGTCCTTACCTAACTAAAGCACTGCTTTGTAATATTCCCACAATGGAATGGTCCAATATGGAGCCTGTTCTGTAAACGTTTGTGGCTCCAGGAATCTCACACAAAAGACTCTCTTAGAGCTTTTAGCCGCAGCACCTGTCAGAAATGAGTCTTTCAAAGAGACTTTGGGCAAGGCGGCCGTGTGCTGCAGCCAGATGACGAGAATGCCAACCAGTCTCCAACATTTCTGATGGTAAACTATGCGCCTGTGTTTTGTGCTGAAACAAAAACAGATGTGAATGTTAACAAGGAGATGAGTCGAAGTGTGTAGCCAGATTCCTGTGAGAGAAACAACCTGCTCCGTCTCTCCCTCTCTCTCTTTATGAGGTTTGGTCTCGGAGCCTTGCAGGCAGCGCTGCCATTAAATCACAGAGACAGAGAGAATATGCAAACGACTCGGAGAGTAAGTGCACCATCACAATATCCTAATGTTTTCCATGGGAGCTCCTCTGCATTTAGGCATGATTAAATTATAGGCTTTCAATAATAGAAACACAACTAAATGGAAAAGAAATCCACTTGAAGTGTTTGTGTAATGTACAAATTGAATAAATACAAGTTAAATAAATACGAGTTAAATAAAAAGTGACTTTTCCTCCCACTAAGAGATGCACTCATCTTAAGTGTCGACACTGTTTTTCCTCCTTTTTTCCTTCAAGTGTCGTGCATTACAGCTTTGAAAGCATCATCTTAATGAGACGTTTCACAAGTAGACATCAAGGAGAGACATTTATGAGTGAAAACGTTTAAAAGGATAAAAGAAGGTAGAAACAAGAAATTATTCCTGTGAGGCAGAGGAAAAGGTTCCTCACTGCCACAAAGTTTAAACACTACAAAAACCCAAACATTAGTGATTGTATTTGGCTGAACTCATTTTAAAAATACCTCATTATACTCTACGAACAACATTCACCACACCAAGCCCTGTAAAAACACATTATTTCAAGAAATAAGCAAAAAAGAAAAGATGCCCTGAGAAAATATCTGCCCATGCATTACGCAAATTTCACTTGATAATGATTTAATCGGGCTGCATGGTGGTGCACGTGCCTCACAGTAGGGATGCACTATTAATGGGGTTGTTGATTGTTATAATGATGTGAGCCTACTCAACAGACACACTGCTAAAGTCTGTATTTATTGTAATTAGTAAGAGTAACTTTTTTATGTGATCAAACAAAAATTAGTGGCATAATTGAACTGCTTTCACACCTCATGATGCAGTCAGACGAAGTTTAAGCTGATAATAAGCTTCCTTTAAATTCATTAGTGCCACTTCATTGGAATAAGAATTTATTTTAGGTGGTTCTCACACCTACAGCTGAGCTGCTTTGTTCAGGTTCAGGTATCCCAACTTACATTGGGTGAGATGCAGGGTACAGCCAGAACCCAGCCAATTGCAGGGCCACATAGAGAGACAGACAGCCATCCACGCTCACACTCATACCTAAGGCCAATTTAGAGTCATCAACCTAATGAGAAAGTTTTTGGTGTGTGGGAGGAGGCTGGATTGTCATGAGAGAACCCACACACACCCACGGAAAGGTCTGGAGATCGAAGCGACTGTCTTGCTGTGAGGCACGTGCACTACCTGCTGCACCACCATGCGGCCCAGTATTATCTATATCTTAGATTTAAACACTTTGTCCATCAGAGTGACCTCAGCCGGGGTCAACAGCCTGTAAGCAGATCACATGACACACAGGAGACTCACCGTGTTGAATCCTGGGAAAAGGCGGACAGCTGACGCCGTATCCAATGGAAACGGGAGAAACTGCTTTAGGCCAAGTGAGGTCTGGACGGCGGGCAGGGTGGGACGCACCAGCGTGGGCATGAGGCCATTCTGACATGTGTTACCTGTGGGAGGAAAGACAGCATGTTGAAAATCAGCCAGCTTGTATCCATGTGATCCTTGTGCATGTGCTTAGTCTGCATCTCCATGCTCTGCGTTACGCCCTATCTGCTGCAGTCATCCATTTAAATATTTATCACCTGAGACACAAAGGCAGCCGAGCAGACATGTTTTACTTTAGCTTCGGTGCTCAGAGTGGACCTGATCTGATTTAAATTGATGTCAGGGGTAAAAGCAACTCTTCTACTTCTGTTCAGTGTGTTGACTCATCTAATGAGGATGGAAATTTACTAAATCTTTAGAGTCCTTTTATGATTCAGCCTCGGACAAACCTTGAAGGTGTGAATTAATTTATTAAAGAGATCATCTTAACTTGATTTTGTCCTTCATATTTAGGAGGGTTCAGGGCTTGAACACATAATCAGCCATGTTTCTCACAAAGTTATCTCAACTTGATGTCTTTTTTTAAGGCTTTCTTTGGGATTTCAAATGCTCTGAAGCTCAGAGGGGTGTAGTGAAGACTCTGTGTCAGCAGGTCAGTGGACCTTGGGTCTGGATCTCAGGCTGAGTGATGTCAAACCACTTCATTACTGGAGCAGCCTTTTCAGCCAGCAACATGTTGGCTCACACTCATATCAGCCTTAGTTATAGTCAGTGATCTCTATTAAATCTCTTCTGAACACATACTTTTATCAGCCAGCCTTGCCTGATTTTAACTTGAGTTTATTTTGTTGTATTGTATTTTTTCATTTATTTCAGTTGATTTTAGTTTTTAGTTTTCAGAGTTCATTTAAAAGAATTATATTTCTTTTCAATTATATACATTTAAAGTGTTTGTCCTTGCCTTTGGTTTTAAAGGGATATGCCAACTATTTTTTTTTCACTCTTGAGCCCATGACAAGCAGATAGACACCATTCTTGTGATTGTGGATGCAGTGACAAGTTAGAGACGGACAAAACTTGCCCCCCGCTAATTAGCTTAGCTCAAACACTGGAAGTCAATGGGTAGTGTTAGCCTACCTGCTGTTCGTTCCCGAGCCATTCTTAAATGCAAATCGGCTCTCATCATTCCCTTTAAGGCTGTTCCAAAGACTCGACTCGTTCACAAATGTCACATCTCTAGTGCAAACAAACGAGGAAGTAGGTCAACAAAACAAAGCCTCTGTTTACAAGTAGAAGAAGATAATACGATAATAGTAGAAGATAAGGTAACATATCGCGGTAAAAAAACGAGTCACTACAAGCACAAAGCACCGTTTAGAGTTGCTGATGAGTTCATCTCTCTCAGGCAAGCTAACACTACCCCATTGACTCCCAGTGTTTGAGCTAAGCTAATTAGCGGTGGGTGAGCTCTGCTCGTCTCTTCCTTGTTACTGCACGCACAGTCGAAAGAATGGTGTCTGCTTGTCATGGACTCAGGAGTGAGGCAAGACATGAAAAAAAGGTGGCATATCCCTTTAATTTCTTGTGTTGTATGTTTTGTTGTGTTTATTTTGTTTCAATTATTGCTGTCCTTGTAAAGCACTTTGTAACTTGATGTTAAGACATGCTACATAAACAAAGGCTATTGTTATTATATTATTTGTGTTATGCTCTGGCTGAATTTGTTGTTATTCTGTTGTTATCTTTGTTCAGGATTTTCTTGTGATGTGTGTGGAGTGGGTGCTCTGTCTGTGTGAGGATCTCTGTACTTTAAGCAGACATCATTGGCCGGGGAAGTGGGCTCTCAAACCAGCTGATGACCATCCATTCAACACTTCTGACAGCAGTCGCATCATCATCACTCTCAGCCTCCAAATTTGTGCACTTTGTGAACTGTTTGAACTCTGTGATTGTTAGTTTGTCACTTTTTGTGTCAATCCATTTTCCAGCTGGAATTGGCTTAGCAGTTCCCAGCTGGAGTGCGTGGAGCTCTCCATCCTTTTTAGTGCCAAAGGCAGTGGAAACTCTTGGTTTCTCAGTTTTTCGTATAGTGACCAGTGCCACTATGATATGTGTACTCTTCCATGGATTGAGGATTGTGTTGCCCCGTTGTTGTGACTAAATGTATGACAAAACCTGACCTGTTAAGGGGCTACATGCAAGTTCCTCCACATGCCTCAGAAATCTTTTATACCCCTGACAGTTGTCTGGTGTTTTAAATTGTAAAGTGTATCTAAACCACACTGTCGCCCACTCAGACAGTTGGCATGTGCATCTGCTAACCATCTGTCATTTTTGAGACTCCAAAAAGCTTCTCATACTTATCCAAATGTGAGTTTGACAGGAGGGGGACTGAATTTGGGGCAAGGAGGTGGGCCAGGGTCAGGTGCATTCCCTCATGCCAGGGTCAGACTGTACAATTTATGCCAATAACGGCCCGACTCAACAGTAGCAGGGGTTTGGAATCTGTTGCACATAAAAATCAGTCATTCTGTCTCATGTAGTGTCATAATGACCGACAATAACAAACTGGTCTGGGATGCTTAACGAGTCCTTGACAGAACGTCGAGCAGGTTTGGTTTTTGTCATGCCTGCTCTGATTTGTTCCTCCACGTCAAAAACTTTGACCAAGGAGAGCAGAGACAGCTCTGTATGTGCGACGATCACGGATGCAAACAAAGCGAGGTTGATGCTTTGAGAGCAGTTTGAGAGACGGAGGAAAAGTTTGCAAAGCTCTGAAAAACAGCATCCCTGCCCTAATGATGTGTTGAAGAGAAACAGACTGTAACAGCAGAGGAACATGGTGAGTGACTGCTCACATTTATTCACAAACTAAGATGTCATTCAACAAAACGTCTTGAGAAAAACAAAAGTCCTATACTATAAATACAGTATATTTGCCATCTTTGGAGTCACTCCTCCTTCTTCTACTGTCATCACGACTGTCAGGGTAACCCCTGAACCCGTCACCAGCCAATCACAGGGCCACATAGAGGGCCACACTCATACCTAAGGGCAATTTGGAGCCAATAATCAACCTAACGATGGTTTGTGATGGTTTGGCCTGTGGGAGGAAGCCGGAGTGCCTGGAGAGAACCCACACATGCACAGGGAGAACATGCAAACTCCACACAAAGACTCGGGGTGTTAAACATAACGATACGGCATATTTTCTTGTTTTCACATTTCAATAATTACCAAGAACTGTCTAGAATTGCATGTTAAAGGTATCTTTGTCCTTAGCATCACTTTCCAGGTACGAAGAGAATACTGTGTAGAGATAGTGTTGAGTCACATCATTCAAAGTGCCCACGTTTCCTGAAGGCAACAACCCCTTCTCAGTCGATGCCACGCCAGGACACGGCCAAAAGTTTGAAAATGAAAAACTAAGATCTGAACGTGAAAAAAAAGACATCTGAAACCAAAAAGATAAGATTCGAATCTGAAAATATTAATCCAAAAAATTGATAAAAATGTCACATCACATGTTAAAATATATTTCAGGGTAAAAAATGAAAATAAAATGTTGAATTAGAAAAATTACAGAGCTGAATCAAAAGTATGTTTAAACTGAAAAAAAAATCTATTACACTTATTTTAAATTCAATTGTTTTTATTTCTTTAAATCAAGAACAAACATTGACATATCAGTTTTAAATTTTATTTTGTCAATCTTTTTATATATTCAAATTACAACACTTTTAGCACGGATTTATCTTCATGGTATATTCGAACAAGTGCAGACATTGGGGTGCTGGTTTGGTGGAGTGGTAAACAACCAGGCACGACCCATATGTACATGACCCAGCCTGTGACCTGTTTACAGAGTTACTTCTCCCTGCTCTCTCCTGCCCTCTTCCACATGCCTATCCACTGCCTCTCTCTCACCTATCAATAAAGGCAAAAATGCCCAACAAATAATCATTAAAAAAAAGGGCAGATATTCCTCAGTCTTCACTCTTCGATGCTGTAGTTGCTCAAACAAAACTCAGCATCAGGTTTGGTCTCTAGAGCCGCCTCGTAGATCAGCTCTGACACACTGGGTGCAGTTCCCTAAACTCCCTGAATTAAATTTCATCTTGTAATCACACTCAGACCAAAACAATGCACACAGAGCCAGTTGTTGATGCATATGAGCGCGATGCTGCAATGATGTTTATCTCTACAAACAGATGTTCGCGGCCTGAAACTGTCCCCACAAACAGCCAGTGTATAATAACTCCAGCCGGCAGGGACGTCTTATGAGATGAATCAGCTGCGGCAGAGGCCTGGCACACACATCTCCAGGAAAAACAAAAGTAAATACTTCACTTTTATTGTCATGTGAGCTGCGCGCCACGCCAGCGGAGCAGCTTCACAAACCACCGATTGGAACCAGCGCCGGGCTGATTTCAACATGGAGAGATCATATTTAAAAAAAAAGCAGAGAGAAACTGTCACTGCCTTCCAAAACATTAGGAATTAAAGAAGCCATTTCACAAAGCTGTAATGAGAACCAGAGGGATGATTTCTTTTATTGCGGCACATTTTACAACAGAGAAACTCCAGGCCAGCGTGGCTCTGGCAGATCCAGTCTCAAACCATCGTCTTGGGACAAATAAAGATAAAGTTTGCCACGTTTCTGTCCCCAGGCTGCAGTAAGGAGGTAAATAAAAAGTAAAAGTCATAAAGACAAGACGAGAAAGAAGGGAAACCAACCACAGACTGCCCCCCCTTCCTTCTCTCGCAGCGTCTTCAGTCTTCTCCCTGCAGCCGCCAGAGCGCTGCCATCTGTTGGAAAAAGAACACATGCCGTCTCTCATGTGGAGACACGTCCCAGTCCCGACTTTAGCAAAGCATGTCCTTCTGCAGAGAGCATCCGACCGTGCCATCTCGACGTGCAGGGCCTGACGTCAGCCTGCAGGCGCACCGCACCGCACCTCACGCCGAGCCAAATCCACCAAACAGACACACACTCATAAACACACATACACACTTTATTCTGCAGCAAGATGAAGAGTGACAAATGAAATGTGATTTTCTTTGATAGGGTCTTGTTTGGTTTTAGTTTGGAGTGATGGGAGATGGAATCTGACGTGTCACTGCGGCTGAGGTCTCCAAGTTTTTCTGCTCTGTGGCATCATAGAGAGACGAGTTCAAGCTCCGAACACTGAAGAAACAATAAAGTCTGAAAGTTCCCTTAACTGACACAGCCCCTCAAGTTATGTAAAAATAAAAATATAAAACTCAAGCACGGATTTACTTTTACTGCAAGTATCTGTGTTAACTTCTAACAATGTGTCTTTGCAGTCTTTGCCTCACTAAATGCGGCACACCAGTCATTACCAAAAGTCAGCAAACTGTAAACATAAAGAAAACGTCACAGAATCCACCAAATTTGCTTTACCTGAGATATGAACACAGTACAATTTACAAACTCAGATATCTGATAGAAATATATCTATATAATCGAGATTGATATTTCTATTGGTTTTTGAAAGTTATTAAAGAACTTACCTTGCTATAATAGTTTCTCTAAATCTCTTTCATGAAGCATTAGAACATTATATCAACTATTACTTAAAACTGCTTTAAGAAAATAGTTGGGATAAAATTTTTTTGCTTTGAAAATGGGAAAACACGTCATTGTTTCAATGATCTAAAAAAACAGCCTTATTTACTTTAATTCTGTATACATTGTATACAACTAACTTAACTTGAATTCTATGTTAGGTTCATTTAGCTTTGCATAATAGCTTGTATTTGTTTTATAATAGATGAATATTGTTATACTATTTTTAATGACTACTTTATATTTGTATATTTTGTTCATCAAACATTATTTTTCCCCATTGAGAGTGTCTGACAATTTGTAACAATGCCACCCTCAGGCTGGGAAATAAGCTTTTATGAGGCCCTCTTGGTAATTAAAGTTGCCCATCCCTGGGTTAGGGCTGAAAGCATGCCATACCTCAGTTTTATCAGAGTCTGCTCTCGGTCCACTGAGGTGGACCTGAGGTTCCTGGTTTGATTCCCAGTCTGGACTTCTCTGTGTGGAGTTGCATGTGTGGCTTCCACACACAGACCATAAACATGTCTCTTATGTAGGCATGTTAGTGCTGCCAGATTTTCCAGTAAAATAATATATATATTTTCTAATTTGGCTCTTAATTTACTAATTCAACATCCATTTCTTTTCGAATGTTGAACATTCTTTCTTCATATGTGGAACTCAAGCCGGCATTTTCTTTTAAATCATTTGGCCTGTTGTTATTTATAACTCTGTGTTACTCAGAAAATCTAAGCTTTATGTTTGTAGCCAAATTGACATAGTCAGGGTTTTTTTTTATGGTGAAGACAACATGATGAAAACAGTAAAAGTTATATTAGAAAAAAATAATTCTGATTATAACAAAGTCATTACATTCCCCTGTTATACATTTAAAACACATATTTGTGTTTAGAGAGGGAGAAAATCATTTGTGTAACTTCCCAATTGAGTTTGGGTGCAAAAGAAGCCCAAATAAGTGACTGCACTCTTAAAACAAGCTCAAGAAACGGTGTTGTGATACTTAAAAAAAACTTAAAAGAGTGGCAAAAGTGGCATTTTCTGTTTTAGTTCAAATAACAAAAACAGAAGATATGAAACATATCTCACAAAAATGAAACAATATTTTGCACAGCCTTAAGTAAAAGCACTATGCTTTGCTTTAAAATGAAAATCATGCTGAGAAACACAGAAACATGAATTCATATATATGAAATTTTTAACCTCCTTCACATCACAATTATTGTTCATCGATGCCATTCCTGAAGTAAATAAATAAATGAATAAATGAATGAATAAAAACACAAGAAACAGCATGCCAATATGCTCAAAAAAGCAATGGGATGTTCACATTATGTGTTTAATGATCATGATGATCTCCCTCTTAAGACAAACTAAACTGAAGATATCTGGCTGTTATTCTTAAACATGTTTGATAGGTAAGAGGAATATAAATAAAAATGTGTATTTAAGCTTCCAAGTCTTATTTCTTCTACAGAATATTTGCAGTTATTGTGCCTCTAAGGCTCAGTCACACAGAGACAAAAACGATCTATTTCATTTTTAAAAGGTTTTCTATAAAGACAGCAGCGTTTCAAGAAACAAGTCTGTCCACGTGAAAACAATGAAATCGCTGCAGTATAAATGCCAGGCCTGTAAGTGGCGCTGTAATGCTGCCACAGACATACACCAAAACCACAGAAGAAGACATGAAGCATGTGCATAAAACATGAGGGACGTAAACAATCACAGGAAGAAGAAGAGGACCACTAAACTGCTGGAGAATGTTGACGGGTCAAATTCTTTTTAAAATCTGGGGTCAAAATACGGCGATATAACGGACGCAGTTCAGGCAGCCGACAGACATTTTCCTCACAACGGGACGGGCGGGGCTATGAGACCGTTGTTTCTGAAAATGTTCATATTCGGTGCACACACAAAAACACAAGAGCAAAGACTTGAGATTTCTTCACTCTTTTGACTTTGTATCAAAAATGTGCGTTTTTAGAATCCAAAAGTAACAATTTCTTGCGGACAATATGCCCACGTCATAAAAAAAAAAAGTTTTGCAGATACTTTTAAACTCATCTCCATGTTGACAGCCCCTAAACTGCTTAAACCAGTGCGATGCAGGCATCCCTGTGGGGCCGCGAGCAGACTTCAGGGGAGGTGCGGAATAAGAGAGCAAATCAGCAAAAGATGTTCTGCTCAGCCAGAATCTTCACTTGTGGTGAACACTGAATATATTTCTGAAGAATCAGTTCCTGGAGTTAATGGAAAAACAAGGAAAGCTTTCAACCATTTTATTAAAAGTGTGTTTTATTTTTGTGAAATGGTCTTAAAAACAGTCTGTAATTAAGAGTTGATGTCTACATTAGTGATGATGAAGACGGTTATTTTACAGACGGTGGTTTTGTTGTTGTTTGATTTGAACTAATGCGGACAAAGTGTTGACAAAAATCTTTAAAACCATTAAGGACCACACAAAGATGTTCTGATTTACTTAGAATATTTAAAATACCATCTTTATTTTTTTTTTTTTGTTTTTTTTTAGAAAGACAGCAATGTAATAAAAAGATGTGAAGAAATAGAAATCCCCAAAAATGCTTAAAGATGACTCAAAGATATCAGATGGTTGTTAAGAGTGTTTTGTTATTGATGATTGTAAAAAAAATCTTAGATATTGGCTGATAAATTCATTTTGAAACCCTTTTGTTGGTGAGTGTGGGGAGGCGACATTATGCCCATTTTGAAGACCTCTGGCTTAAACACTGAAAACTGCACTTCCTCTGGTAGAGACACAGAATACTGAGGCTGCTGCATGCTGACATTCGCTGGTTTCCTACGGACAAAACCATCAACACTGAGGCTCAAGGGCATAGTTGCCAGGTCTGCTTATTATAAGCAACTCTAGGCTTCTTTTTTTGAAATGTTGCTTATAAATATTGGCAGTTGCGGGTTGTGTTTTTTTGGGCTTGTTCTAAAAGTGCAGTTTCATTTGGGCTTGTTGTACCCCAAAACCCAGGAGGGATCTGATGCACACTCTTCTACCAATATAAACTCAATTCAGAAGTTACACAAAGTATTTTCCAACTTCAAACACAAATGTAAATTTTTCTGTAAAAAGAGTGGCAAAAATGATGTTTCCACCAAAAAGAAATCCTTATAGCCAGAATTCAATTAATTTCTAATGTAGCTGTTAGATAAAAGCCTGACTACGGCTGGTAACAAAAATCAATGTTAGACAGACTGTTTAGCAGTGAAAGAGTTATAAATAACAGCAAATATCACTGTGAAATTGAAATGTAATGTAGATGAAACCAAAACACACTTTATGTAGATTTCTCTTAAAAAAAAAAAGTAATATATCACATTAGGAAAAAAATAGCTGAAGGTTGCTTGTTTTGGCTTGTCTTTATCAACCTGGTTGCTTATTTCAGTCGAAAACTCTGGCAACACTGCTCAAGGGAATGTTTAATTTTGCATTCTGGTCCCAAAATGCTGAAAAACTCAAACTTCAAAATGTAAACAGACAACTTGGTTCTAACAATTTATCCTGAGGAATCTATCAGTGTCTGTGCTCAAACTTTATGATAATCAGTTTAATACTCGTGGGGATGTGTGGTATTTAAGTCTGGATTGACTAACAGGCCGATAGAAAATGTCGCCTTCACACTGACGGTGTCAGATAAGAAATCCCTGCGGGGGAAGGAGAAGATATTTTTTTAAAGCTTGTAATTCTCACTTCAAGGCTTTTCTCTCTGTGCATCAGAGGAGGGAAAGTGACAGAGCAATATGACTGCATAAAGTTATCCAAGTTTATCAAAAGTGGAAATGATGCAGAAAAATCTTGTGATATAGATATTTCATGCTGTCTGTAGGAATTGTGTGCACATTTGCAGGCATGGATTTTTCTTTTTTTCTTCCATGAAAAGACCATGACCTTTTAGCTCTGCACAATGTGGTGGGTGTTAAAATTATGAGCCTGAAGTGAAAAAGGTCTGCCTTCAGGGACTTTCTGCAGCAAAGGCTCTTTCTCGATCACCAAGAGACTTCTGTTTGTAACCATGTCAATCAATGACACTTACACAACTCAAACAGGCAGGATTATGAGCAGGACAAAGTTAACAATGCTTAGGTCAAGGAAAAGAAAACCATTGGTTAAGTTTTTTTAGTACAGCACCTTTACCAAGGTCACTAAGTGCTTCAAAAAGTTTTTCCATAACAGCAGAAATCTCAAAAGTTCTGTTCAGGGGCCCAAGCAGGAGGGGGGGTGAGGGCTGACCTATGATTGAGAATAACTTAAGCCCTCCCTCGTGGCTCAAATCTACTTTTTGGGATGTGTTGCAACAGGTTGTTGGTAGCTTTCCTCACACGTTAAAGTAGCCTAACTAAACAGAACCAATACTGCAAATGCTTAAAAAAAAAGAACTGAATGATTATTGCAAGTATTGATATTTCAAATTAGGGCTGAACGATTTCAGGAAAAGATCTACTTGCGATTTTCCAGCAGATATTGCAATTTAAGTTCAATTCACGTTTTTCTTCAAATCAAGCTTCAGTACAATAGTCACTATGTTTACAGTATAGACAACAGTAAGGAAATCAATGATCAAAAGCACATAACACATTATTCATCATCTAATATTGATGATAAATAATCTGTTTTCATTATTTAAGGGATACTCCAACTTCTACTCCAGAACAGAGGCTTTGTGTTGCTGACCTGCTCGCCAGCACTTCCGTAAATGCAAACTGCCTGCAAATTTGTAAAATAGTTGACACAACAGATCCTGCGTCAGTCAGGAGCGCTGCAAGAAACTGCAGCTTTGGCGATCACATAATGGCATTGTCTGAAATTGCGATTTTGATTTGAAAAATGATAAATCTTTCAGCCCTTTTTCAACGTGATTTGTGTAGCCGATCAGCATAACATTATAACCACAGACAGGTGAGTGAATAACACTGATTATCTCTTCATCAAGGCATCTGTTAATTGGTGGGATATATCAGGCAGCAAGAGAACAATCTGCCCTCAAAGGTCATGTTAGAAGCAAGAAAAATGGGCAAGCGTAAGGATTTGAGCGAGCTGACAAGGGCCAAAGTGTGATGGTTAGATGACTGGGTCAGAGCATCTCCAAAACTGCAGCTCTCTTGGGGTGTTCCTGGTCTACAGTGGTCTAGTGCAGTGATTCTCAACTAGTGGGTCATGGCCCAAAAGTGGGTCATCTTTTATGCAGTGGAGTGCCGTCACAGTCCTCAACAATAGGTGGCGATAATACCCTGTAAAGCTAATTAGCACAGGTTTTAATTGCGCAGTGTTTGTTATATATTCAACGAGTGGGTGCTAAGCTAAAGCTACATATTTTTAAGTCTTTTTGAAACGACTTCTCAGTGGTTGGACTTTTTAATTTCATGTTTGTGCAAGAAAATTCTGTTAAAAAGGCTGAAGTTACTGAAGCGTTTTGTGTGTTGTGACAGCCTCATGATCAATGGCGTATTTTGTGCTAATCATTGAATAATATTATTATAGAGCTGTTTAGTATTTATCTACTGACTCAGGGTTATCACAGCTATAGTTACATTTATATTCCCAAAACCTTCCGAGATGCACTTTTTGATTGTAATTAAAATGCAGCTACTTGAGTGTAAAACAGTATATTTCCCTCTCTAGCAATGCCATATGCTGGTCATCAAACTTTTTTGAGTTGACATACTGTGATATTTTGAAGTATCTCAGGTTCAAACTGCATAATCTTTCTATTGAATAAATTTGAGAGGTTAAAAATTTATTCAATTTGGGTGGCAGTTTGTCATTAAGGGAAGATGGTGGGTCCTGAAACCAGACCAGTTGAGAACTGCTTTTATTGTTATTTGTTTTTCATGTAATAAAGCAATAAAGAAATTAAACTGCTATTGAAGTCGTTAGCATATATACTAATCTCTGTCCGAGCAGTCACTTCTTCCTGTCATCTGGCTTGTATCTCCCACGTCCTCCAGCCTTAAAGGACTCTGATTGGGCCATCCTGCTTTGGGCTGCTCACTGCGGTCGTAGGTTGGAGCTCTGCCTGGTTACAGACATGAATCATGCAGATCCAGCTGCACTGCAAGGTTACCAGGGAGAAGCATTAAGAGTTTCGCAAAGAAAAACTGTTTTTATAAGATTCTGGTCAGACATCTTAATAAGTCTATTCCAAAGCCGAAGCATTTCAGTACATAAAAAGTGTCCGTCAGGTGTGTATATCAAAGTTTAGGCTTTTTTTTTTATGTCAATTATGTTTATTGAATGGCACACTACTTTTTCCATTAATGTTTAAATCAGTTTGGATATTTCAAAGTAAGAGTTACACATGTTTTATCTTTTAAAGACAGTTTTTCAAAATAAGAAACCTTGTTAAAAATTGAGTGTTTGATGCTTCAATCCTAATAAACTATGATATTGTTGTGAAATACTTTTCAATGGCCTACAAATAATATCTGTTATTTTATACTATCATTTACCAATCACGGTTCGGGAGGCAGATAGACACACTCTCTACCTTTAAGGTGAGACTTAAAACATTCCTCTTTGATAAAGCTTGCAGGTAGGGGCCCGCTCAGGCCGGGACCAGCACACAGCTCATAGTTCAGCTGCTAATAGGCTTAGACTGCCAATTTAGACTTAGACATATTAGTCTTGTTATCAGTCCTTTGTGCCCCCTACAAACGCTCTATTCCTTTAGTATGGTTGGTTCCTGTAGTTTTGGTTGGCCCAGTGCTGTGCCATGATGAATTCACGTTAGGTGTTGGATGTCTGTGTGTTTATACATGTGTATGTGTGCACTTTATATGTATGTGTTTATTTATGCATGTATGTGTTTCTTTTAAAAGAGAGTTTGTCTTCAGCCTGCTCTATTGTAAAGTGTCTTGAGATAACACCTGTTATGAATTGGTGCTATACAAATAAAGATTGACTGATTGATTGGTTGATTATACTCTTATCAATTATACTATTGGCCCACACCTCACAATACTAATAGCAGATTTGCCATTGCTAAACCAAGCTGAGTGATGTATTTAATTAAATAAAGGAAAAGAAAAGATTAAATCTGTTTGCAGCAGATCAATTTTGTAGGTAAAAAGAGTGTTAAACTAAAAGCTCCTGACATGGAAACTAATCAGTACATGCTTTATCCTTTTCACTCTCACATTTCTCCTTAAACGACAAGTTGTTCAGGCTTTATTGACTCAAATTGATTTTCTTTTTGTCTCGTGTAGTGAAAGCCAACAAAACAATCTCAATACGGCCAACATGCCCGAACACAAAGCACATTCCTGCCCGCAGCAGAGGTTAGTGTTTCAATCCTCTGAGGGCTGATCATCTGTCAACATCAGGAAAAGTGCAAAAACGTAAGACAGAGCTTGAGGAAAGCTGCTGTCTGCTGATGTGAACTCTAACCCAGACCTCTGAGTAACACCCAGACTTAAACATACTCCAGCTATGACAGAGAAAAAGCACTTACAGCCGCCACAGATGGTGTCTTTAATTATCACTCTGTTAGGAGTGTCAATATCTGACTCCAGTTTGGGTTAAAAAAATGAAGTGCTTGAGTTCTGGTCACGGTTTCTAAACCTGACTCCACAGGCAGAGCGGGCGGAGGTGAGCCGAGTCTCCAGCCGACCCTGTCATCTATTTTACATGAAGAGTCCCTGCTCAGCGAGAGGTCAGCAGGTGATCGTCATTAAAGGAGAGAGAAGTCTCACAGAGCGAACTGAAAGTAAAGCAGAGTGGAGAAGGCATAAAAAGAAAGAAGTAGTTTTGTGGGGCCATGGCAGGGTGGTCGAGTCTGTGCACCAGTGTTCACTCTGGCAGCTGAAGACCTTTGCACTCTGAGTCCATTTTTATTCATCTATTGAATATTTAATCCGATAAAAAAAGGTTATGCGCATCAACCTTTCATACTGACCCTGATGCACTCTGGGGATGTGTATTGGTAACCTTGCAGTGCATCTGGATCCACCTGATTCAGTGTCTGTAATCAGACAGATCCTTCTCACCAAGCTCCAAGCCACAACAACTGTACTTGGCTCAAAGCGGCATGGCCCAATCAGCAGGAAGAAGTGAGAGCTACGAGCAAAATGAGAGCAGTTAGAGACTGCTGGTACAGAGATTAGCATAGATGCTCATGGCTTCAGTAGCAGATTTATTAGATCTGTAATGCATTTCTTTATTAAATGAAAATCAAATCACAATGAAAACGTTTCTCAATGGAAAGGATATTTTAGCTCCACTTCTGACGTGTTTCAGGGAAAGTTTGTCCTACATAGTGGCTCACATTTTGTATTTTACACAGTCACAGTAGTGCTGGTCTATCTGATTGGCCTGTAATGAATGTGACTGACAGAACAATTGTCCATACGTTTTAGAAAAGGTTCTGCCGATTCCCAAACACTTTCTATGGGCTGCTGCCCAGATGGACCAGTGTCATTTAGCGAATGATCCCTCTGGTGTGTCAGGTTGGCGTTTTGGTGAGAATCTGGCGACACAATACATGGGTGACAATACATCAGGCTACTGTAAGCAGAGGGATTTAGTATTACATATTATTCTTCTTATTAAACTGCCTTTTTTTGTAATAAAGGTAAATGTAACAGATGGATAGACAGTCAAATGACTGAATCCCTGCTGCCAACTAGCAGACAGAGGCTGAACTCCAAAAAATGAATGTCCTGAATTCTATAAATTATTAACGGATTAAAAATCAATATTGCACAACAAGATGGTGCAGTTTTGTATTGCAAAATATCGTGATATAAATTAGCAAATTAGTGTTTTTTACAACCCCTATCCTTAAAAAAAAGTCTCATGCCAATAAGGTCATAAAAAGTAAACATACCTTCCATCAGAGTTCTTGTTATCAAAGGTTGTACTTTAGCTACTTATGCACTCAATGTTTACGCTGTCAATCTGAGTGCAGAGTCTGTCTTTGACGCTGGCAGCCTTGGTTCAAAATCTACCTCCATGCATGTCATTACTCTCCCTGTTATACAAGTCTATCCAGGGGCCTATCTCAACAATTAAAGCACAAGAAAGGCTCAAACTGAATCATAAAAGACCCTCTTTAACAGCTTTGTCTGCTTGATATTCTGTCAGGGATTGTATTCAGCCCCTAAAAACAAATGTAATCAAAAAAGTCAACTCCAAACAAACATGAATTCACAGAGTAATTTGACTAAGAGGCCTGTTTACATCGCTCAGCATCCCCCCTCCGTACATTCTTCCCAGCACTGATTTGTTTACGTTATGAATGGCGTCTTGTTACTGAGTGAAACCTCTCACTCCGACTTTCTCAGGCAGCCACTGACAGAAAATATGCAATGCTTAAACCTGAGATTTATAAGGCTGTAAAATGTTTGTCTATGCAAAATTTGAGGAGCAGATTTAGATTTTGGGCCTCACAGTCAACAGCAAACAGCGGTTTCATCCTGTCATCGGCTCCCCGACGGCAAACCAGACACTAATTTAGACCAGATACTCAGAGAAGATATGAATCATAAATTAGTGTGCAGAATTCCAGGGCAGGAACACCTGATTTACTGCATGATAATTTACTTAAGAGTAAATGATTTCCAGGGCTTTCCTGATAGAAGTGCATTCATTTAAGCCTCGAAGCAAGATTTTCAGAGAGGATGAAAGCTTGATTAAATTTTAACCCAACAGCATTACTGATCAAAACTCCTGCAAAAACCTTGCAGATACATTCGCTGGCAAAATATTTTTGGACAGAAACAGCTTATTACAGAAATAATGGAATCAGCATGTCTGCTGTTATATACCAGTATAATCTTTTTAAAGCTTCTGTGAGAAACTTTCTGGTTGTGTTGATATCTGTAGACAAAACAGAGCATTTCATCACCAGCTAATCTGCTCCCTGTGCACTTAAGAGGGGATTTTATAATCAAATAGAGTATTCTTTTCTCATCAAAATGTCTTATTCATGACTGACAATTAATTTTTAGTATCAATATAGATACTAAAAAAGGCTGTTTTGGAAGAATGTTGCTCACTGTCTTGCTTGATATCTTCTCTCAGGCAATAATCAGAACATGGCAGACGTATTTGTCATGTTGCTGGTTGTGGTGGGCTTGTATTTAAAGGACAGGACGGAGTAAATGTGTGGATGTGACCTGCAGTGTTAAAGTGCTTTAAGTCGTCAGACGGACTAAAAAAGCGCTATAAAAGCTCTGGTCCATTTTGCCATTTACAAACACCAACATGGTCTAATATCAGCTGCAGTTCAAGCTTTATCTGCTGGAGAAAGTTCATGACAAACTGACTTCTCAATTTACGTGAAGCATTTTTTTCTACCATTACATGTGGTCAAAGATCAGTTTGTGCGCCCTACACACAGAGGCCGTAGTCTTTGGAGCAGAAGGCTCTGACCTTTCGGTCAAGTTATTCCCCTACCTCTCTCTCCCAAATTTCTGACTCTCTAACACTGACCTCTTGTGTCAGAACGAATCTACCAAACAAACTGCGATAACACAAAGGCAGGGATGTTACTCAGGACAGCGAAAAAATGGTATGTCAATGATAGGGTTGCGAGGGGGTGGGAACTTCCCAGAAACTTTCCATGGGAAGTTAAGATGGGGAATTTTGGATATATTCCAGTTTGGAAACTTTCCATGGGAATTATGGGAATTGATGGGAATCAGCTGGGAATTGGGGGTAATTTAAACAAACTGTATCATATCCAAACAAAAAAATAAACACTCTGTTTGGTCATAGGCAGACATCCAAGTGAAATCAAACAGTTAAAAAAACACGTTTCAACAGATTTATTTGTAAGTCAAACTTTAACAAGTTTTAATTATTTTATTGAACAAGAAATTTCAATTTAATTTAATGTCCACAGGTTCTGATGTGGGGCTTCATAGTCTTGTGCTCTGGGTTTAATAATGTGTCCTCAACAGTCCAGGGTTCAAGAAATCCTCTGTGCACGTGATGGAGGAGCACAGTGCATGTAGGGGATCGTGGCCTCAATACTCCTGAGCAGTGTGCTATGTGCATGTGATTGAGGAACAGCACAGATATTCTCAAGTACTTGCATGACATTGGGTTGTTTTAGTCAAATTTATGCTCAAATATATTTTCTCAGACATATTTAAAATCCCTCTTAAGGGCCAACCTTCAGCTTTGTAAATTCCTAGTATATTCCCATAACTTCTGGTAAATTCTCCCCATGGAAACATTCCAACATTGAAACTTCCTGGAATTTTGCAACCATTACGGGGGGTATATTTTCCAAAAGAGTGGTCAACTTGTGAATACTGGGCCCATAGCAGTTCACCTTTAGCTAAGAAAGCTAAAGAAATTGTATTAAAGCATGACCAATCAGAAGTAGGACCATTGCATCACATGTAGCATGAGGCCAAATGAATGCTCATGTTGTTCCATGTTTGCTTGGATGTGCTATAATCTGCCCTCATATTAGTCTTATAAATTTAGAAAGGCAGTAATTGGTGTTGATTTCAGTTTACATCTTCATGCAAATGAAACAAATGAAGCGGGGAGGATTTTATCATGCCAGTTGATGTCAGGCTTGAGGGGGCTGCATATTCTAAATCATGGTTTCAATTAATCAAATTATCACAAACCAGTTGACACATTAAACCCGCGGCTTTTGGAGATGCTCTCTTCCCCGCTCTGCCAGGATGTGTAAAAAGGCAGAGCAGAGATGAGATCTGACTTCTGGAATTATCCGAAACGGCTCAGAATAGATGAAAGATACTTTTATATATTTACCCACTGGCCCTTGTTTACTCATTCCCTTTGAGGCTGTGAGTTAATGATGCAGCACATACAGTAAGAGACATTAAGATCAGCTCTTCGGACAAGGGCGTGCGTATCTTTACTGTATCATGACGGGCCTCACACTCCCACCGTCCTCTGCTCTGCCCTTCCTGAAAGATTCACTGATCTGGGTCCAAGCGCTTTTTACTCCTGCGGCAGCGTGTCGAGAGAGAGAGAGAGTAAAAACGGTGTCTGGAGGACGCCGACTGGCATTAAAAATTAATCATCCCTCCTCCCTCCCTCCACTCGCCCGCCCTCCTCTTAGTGTCCTGGACCTGGCTGCACCCACGATAAGATCTGTCCAAAGAGGCTGAGAGCTTCAACATAAAAGCCTGAGCAAACATAAATCCAATTATTAGATAAATCTGGATCCACTGAGAGTCATTCTCATGCCGACGAGGCTGTGCATGTGATTAAGACTTTTGTGTTTTCCTGATTGTACTCCGTGACCCTTAACATGCTCCCAGATCAGCTCCTTCCCTTCAAGCGTGGACGATAAAATCATTTCACCCCCATTTAACTGAACAAAGTGACTGCAGCGGGCCAGATATGAAACATTCTTATTTTCTTAAACACTATTCTTTGCACTGATTTTCCAATTAACCTTTTCCGGGATAAGCTCTGTGTTCTTATAAAGCTCATAAATCTCAACAGCATGTGGCAAATCAGGGACCCTCCACACAACACACTCTGCTTATCTGCATGAGAGGGGGAAACAAGGCACAATGATTCTGACTGCTTATTCTTCAGATGCAGAGCAATACACAACATCCATCCATCCATCCGTTATCTATACCACTTATCCCTTTCGGGGTCGCAGGGGGCTGAAGCCTATCCCAGCTGACACTGGGTGATAGGTGGGGTACACCCTGAACTGGCTGCCTGCAAGACGACATAGAGACAGAAAACCATTTGTGCTCACATGTTACGGCAATTTGGAGTCACCAATGAACTTAATGAATATGTTTCTGGTCTGTGGGAGAAAGCTGGAGTGCCGGTGTGCAAAGGGGAGAACATGCAAACTCCACACAGAAAGGCCCTGACCAACACGGGGATCAAACCAGCAACCTTCTTGCTGTAAGGCTTGTGCACTAGCTGTTGTGCCACTGTGATGCCTGTGTTACTATATAAATATGTATTTATTTATTGGTTTATTTGTTAAGAACAAAGGTACAATCTGGATATGAACAAACAGAGTGTTACTGGATATATTCATCTGTTACCTATTCCACTTTTCCCTTTTCCCTTACAGGGGGCTGGAGCCTATCCCAGCTGACACACAGAAAGGCCCTGCCCAGCACAGGGATTGAACCGGCAACTCTGCTGTGAGGCATGTGCACTACCTGCCGCGCCACCATGCCGCCCTACAGAACATATACTTTCATTTCTATGAATAAATCTGGTTTTCAGATTGATGCTGTTGATAGATATTCTTTGCAGTGCACCTTTCCAACCTTCAAGTCTGCATCTTATTTAGCTCATAATCAGTTCTGTCAGCTTGCAGACAAAACTGGACTCATGTTCTTTACATCAAGAAAGCAAAAAGCACATCGTCAGTGGAGAAACTGAGTTGGTATCCCCTCTGAAACACTCTTATTTGAAGAAGTCTTTTGAGCAGCACAGTGCTTTGCTAAAAACACTGAAAGTTCCCTCGGGTTTTATTGCAGAAACAAATCTTAGTTCTTCTTTAATGCTGAAAAGGGGCTTATAGAGACTGCCTTTTACGTGTTTTTGTTATAGTGATGTTCTTTACATGACTGCTCTGCTTCAGAGTGTATCATGTCACTCTGAGATCTATCACTAACTGTGAAGAACTGGCTTATCACTCTGCTTTGTATTCTGAGGTGAGCTGGACTGCTCCGAGCTCACACTGACTTCCACAAAGTTATGTCTTCATTTATAAGGACGTTGGAGAGATCGGCTTTGCCTTTGGATGTTGTGCAATATATGGTCCCAAAGGTCCACACTGAGATTCTCCTTTTGCTTGGAACAGCTAACTAGGGATGCGAACCAAAAAACAATTCCACTTAAGAATCGATAACACTTCCCCTAAGGAATCGATGTCATTGGTCCACTGGCTTATCCATTTCTTCCACTTTGGTCTGCATGCCTTGCAATTCAAGGAAGTCATGCTCTCAAAGAGGCAGTCAGCAGAAATGATAGCAAAGAAGTCAAAGGTACAATCATGGGGGGTGTAAGTTTGGGGGAAAGAAAGGCAACCAGGCATGTCCCATAAACATGCTTCTGTCGGCCCAGGTTTGATACTAGCCTGTGGCCAGCTTGCAGAGTGTCCTCCCCGTACTCTCAAGTCTGTCCACTGTCTCTCTCTCCTGTCAATTAAGGCACAAAATGCCCCAAAAAATAATCCTAAATATAATAAATACAATCGTGGCATAAAGGAGGCCGAAGCAGTCAAAATCGTGGCCTAATATACAAAAAGACGCTCACTGCAGGTTTAGTGAGTAGAAACACCAACAACTTTTAGAAATGTTTGTGTATGCAGATTGGGATTACAGATCTGCAGTGTGAAGTGTTTGACATCGTTGACAGTGAAACATCTGTAGGTTTTGGATCAATGAGCAGAACTGATGATAGAATTGGTATAAAAAAAATCGTATCAATTCCAATCCCCACAGCTTACAGATCAGTTTATAACTGCAAAGCTGAGCCATCCATATTTTTTTAATCCTTGGTGAAAAGACTTGAAACCAGGCTTCCAGTATGCAACAGTTTTGGCAGATGGTTTACATTTATCTATCCTAATACTTAATCTGTAGAGGTGGTGCAGCAGGTAGTGCACGTACCTCACAGCAAGAAGGTTGCTGGTTTGATCCCTGGACTGGTCAGGGCCTTTCTGTGTGGAATTTGCATGTTCTTTCTGTGCATGCGTGGGTTCTCTCCGGGCACTCCGGCTTCCTCCCACAGACCAAAAACATCTCATTAGGTTGACTGGTGACTCCAAATTGCCCTTAGGTGTGAGTGTGAGAGTGAATCTCTATGTGGCCCTGTGACCGGCTGGAGACTGGTCCAGGGTGTACCCCCTCTCTTGCCCAATGTCAGCTGGGATAGGCTCCAACTCCTGCGACCCCGAGCAGTATAGATCAAGGGTAGCCAACAGGGTGCCTGCAAGCACCTGGTAGCCCTTAAGGAGCCTCTGAGGTGCCCACAGGGACACTCTAAAGAGAGCACAAGTTCACACCATTTTTAAAATTTAATTTCTATTATGTTTTGCAAAGAAATCATACCTACATCAATACAAAAAACAACTAATTTAACATGTGTTATGTGTCAAAATTGCAATTTTCTTTTAAACTTTGGCCCGTGTAGAGTCAAACTGTACTTTGATTCACTGATGCCACCTTTATCACCACCGCTGTGAGCTAGAGCCCTTAGTGTCACTTGTACTCAAAAAACAATTACAAAAGTGCAACTGCTGTACATATCAGTTAAGTTTTACATCAATTAAATCGTTAAAGATGCACATAAGTATGATATTCTCATAAAATTTCTTAATCATGAGTAATATTTATTGTTATTTAAAGTAAAAAGTAATCATTCACTGTCACACGCAACCTCCTAAAAGCACAATATGAATTATTTTGAGGTGAACTATGCAGATTTACATCAGTCAGAAACATCAAATCAAGCCAGTAGCCCTCCGTAATAGTACCATCCAGAAAGGTTGAGACCCCTGGTATAGACAATTGATGGATGGACTTAATCTGTTCTGTACTACATAAGGTGTAGTTATTGATTAGTGAACTTCAATCTGATCATTTTATCAGACTGAATGAATAAAAGTGCTTTAAAGTGACAACACACCTCGCTCCTGGTTTGCCTGTTATTTTTAATAATTGAAATAAATTAATAATCCAGTGAGTAATTGGATAAAAAACGAACAGTTGTTCACATTTTTAGTATATCTTTTTTGATTTTTAAGCCTTTCTTGATAGGAGAGAGACATTTGATAGGCTTGTGAAGAGGGTGAGAGAGAAGGGGAGGATGTTCTGCCAATGAGCTTCAGGCAGGAATCGAACTGGACCAGCAGGAGCATACATGGGACGTGCCTGATTGCTTACCATTCCACCAAACCAGCACCCTGATAGTTCCCCTTTTAGACTAAACATTACAAATAGATTATCTTGTGGTCAGTAAACACATCACCGTCATTGGTTCTTCCTGTAAACAACCTCTTTCCTGAGCATTACCTTTAGCATTTATATTATTTTAATTCAGCATCAGCCTAGATCTTGTCTCACGCTCTGTCTCATCAGGAAAACATGAAAATATCTTAAACACTGGATTGATTTCCCAGCCCTGTATTAACACACTGTCTCCCTCTCTGCTGTCAGGAGAGCAGTTCACTAATAAACACAGCTGTCCCTGAATCGGCTCCAACAATCACTTCTCATGCGCTCTGTAATCTGAGGTTAACCAAAAAGACGTTAACGCGCTGCTAAACGCCGACCGCAGAGTCAGACACACCGGATGGATTTTTCCTGCGGCCTTTTGGACTCCTCAGCACTAATAGCTTGTATGATTGCAGCACACACTCAGGACCTATTAGCCTGCTGGGTAACGCTTGTTTTACTGCCTGCCTGTGATGCATGCTGACAGCCTTTAATGCGATCCCGTTTGATCTGTTTATTTTTTATGTTGCTTCATCTCCGTGTCTCATTTCAAAGAGGTCAAGAGTGTGCGGGCCCTCTTCTTGATATGTCGCCTGATATTAATCACTTTAATAGAAAACAGGTTCCAGTTAAATAGCAGCAAATGCAGAGCGGCTGAACAAACAGTGTTATTAATCTTTTAAGACGTGCCATCTATAATCTGTGAGCCCGGCCAGACTCATGCACTCGGAGTGCATTCATAAATGATAAACCGAGGAGCATCCTGTGTGCAGAGACTGACCTTTACCCCTCCACCTCTTTTGTTTTACAATGAGTGGAGCGGAGAAGATGATTCATCACACTTTGTCTGACTGAATAATAGAGCTGGGAAATTAATCGAGTTTCAACCTCAATTACATTTCCTAGGGATGCATGATATTGCATTTTTGCTGATATGCTGATATTTCCAAACTCATCATCCGTGATACCGATATCTTTTGGCAAGAGCGCAAAGCTTCCATTTAACTTGTATGACTTTTTCTTTTCAGAGTAGAATTGAATTTATTTTTATTACCTCCGCCAAGGAGGTTATGTTTTTGCCGGCGTTGGTTTGTTCGTTTGTTTGTTTGTCTGTGTTCAAAATAACTTGAAAAGTTATGGACGGATTTGGATGAAATTTTCAGGAAATGTGTGGAACGGGTTAAGGAACAAATGATTAGATTTTGGGACTGATCTGGATCATTTTGGTAGTGTGCCAGATTGGCATTTGGATCTAGGAATTTATTTTGAATTCATTGGGAGATTGTGTTAGGGGTGGATAGAAGCTGCTTGGCAGAGGTCCACGCTCTCTGAGTGCTTTTCTAGTTTGATATGGTTTAACAGTTTTAATACAAGACATGAGGCTGATGCTCTGGATTTTGTTCGCACAGTTTTAAAATTACAACATTCAAAATTTAAGACTGAAGCACCAAACATTACAGTACAATAAATGTGTTAAACCATGACAAACTAGACTACACTCTGAGAGCGTAGACCTCCGCCAAGCAGCTTCAGTCCACTTTGGCAAAAATGGTCCTATCTGGCAATGTGAAAGAATCCTTTTAAAAATTCCTGTATCCGGATGGTGATCCGGATCAGTCCCAAAATCTAATAATTTCTTCCTTATCCCATTCAATGCATTTCCTGAAAATTTCATCCAAATCCGTTCATAACTTTTCAAGTTATCTTGAACACAAACAGACAGACAGACAGACAGACAGACTAACCAACGCCAGCTAAAACATAACCTCTTTGGCGGAGGTAAGCATACATTTCATTAACCATTTAACTAAGCAAAGTAAAAAAAACACAATATTAAAATGATCACAGCTCTGTTTTGTCTAAGAGTGTAAGAAACAGATTTAACACAAGAAAACATTTTATTCCTTAATAAATAATCATTTTGATTTATAAAGGTGCTGATGCTGTTATGATGAAGTAAACTGCTTTGGTATATTTGCATATTATACCAATATTAAGGCAGAAATATGGTATATTTCTGAACAATTTGTACGTCAAAAATTTTGTTTGTAAATAACTACAAAAACTTTCAAATCTGCCGATGCTGATAATCAACGCTTTAGACAATAATCTGACGTTTCAATACTGTTCCAATAATGTTGTGAATCCCAAACAATTATTGCTTCCCACAATTAAGAAAAAATAAGATTCATGAATTATTCTGACCCGTGTCATGTTGCCCTCATTTTGTCTTTTTCCATCAATTTTTTTTTTTTTTTTTTTAAATATGTTTGTTTTTATTGTTTGTTTTGAATATTCAGAATGATCCCGTTAATATTTTTAAGTATGTATTTGAACATTGGCATGTTGTAAAATCAGTAAGTTATTATGCTTTATAATCGTGACCTCAGAATCTAATCTAAAGTAATTGCCATTGTGAGTTTGGCCATACTCTGGCAGCCCTACTAAATAACATAAACAGTGTGTTGACTTGACTTAAATCACTGTGATGTTACCTGTTGCCTCCAATTATTTCTCCTTAGACTTGGCACCGCAGTATTTTGAAACTTTGATTTACACCTGGCCACTTTTTAGGTACACTTTAAAGTACAAGAATCAACAGAAATGTCTTAATTCTTCTCGGTATGGATTCAAACAAGCTGCTGGAAACATTCCTCAGAGATTTTGGACCACACTGACATGATAGCAAAGTTGCTCCAGATTAATTAGCTGCAAATCCATTACCCCAATCTCTGATTCCACTACGTCCCAAAGATACTCCATTGGACAGATGGACACAGTCAGGAACAACCAAGCCGGCCGCAGCCTTTAAACAAAGGGGCTCAAACTAAGACAAGAAAATATCCCCCACATAATGACACCGTCACTGACCTTCCACCTAATGTCACAACAGAAATAAGACTCATCAAACAGGCAGCAAGTTTCCAATCTTATAATGTCCAATTTTGGTGAGCGTATGTGAACTGTGGCCTCAGTTTCCTGTTTTTAGCTGACAGGGGTGGCACCCAGTGTGGTCTTCTGCTGCTAAGGCCCATTTGCTTCAATACTTCACGTGTTGTTTTAGCCCGTACGACTGCCACTAATGGGATTTTTCCATTTTTTCTGACCGTTGTTTGTAAACACCTGAAGATAGCTGAGTGTAAAAATCCCAGGAGATCAGCAGTTTCTGAAAAACTCAGACCAGTCTGTGTGGCATAAACAACAATGCTGCTTTTAAAGTCACTTCAACCACCTTTCTTCTCCATTATGCTGCTGGTTTGGACTTCAGTAGGTTGGCTTGACCGTGTCTACATGTCTGAATACACTGAGTTGCAGCCACACGGTTGGCTGAGTGAAATAAAGGTTCAGGTGAGAGCATATTTGTTGATCACGTTAGACATTGTGTTACCTATTAGACATACTGCTAAAAAGTTTCAAGATTAAATCAACTGTCAGTTTATCATTTGCTGTTAAAATGCAGCACACAGGAGGACACACATCCTCGCAGCTCTTTTTCTCTCTCTCAAAACACCATGTTCCTCTCCCTCTATGAATTTCATCAATGACAAATAACACTCTGAGGACAGAGTTATTGCACACAACTATGTAAAGCCAGAAAAAACCTGAAAGGATGTGATTCCCCCTCAAATAAAATGTTTTGGCACAGCGCTGCACACTTGATGCACAAGCTCTTTTATGATAATGGCCATAATTACCATAATTCTGTGCTGAATAAAGAAGGTTCATTTGTTGACTGTTACAGTATGACAGCTTTATTAAAGGGATACGCCAACATTTTTTTGTTTTCGTTTCTTGCCTCACTCCCATGTCCATGACAAGCTGATAGACACCATTCTTTTGACTGTGCGTACAGTAACAAGGAAGAGAAGGAAGAGAAGTGCATGTAGGGAGAAGGTGGGGTGTCTTGTTTTTACTATCGACTTTCATTTACTATTTGTGGCTATCATTATTTTTTTCTTCTACGCACTGTTTCAGAGTAGCACCTTACATTTTGTTGTGTTAATACTCTGTATTTAATGCAATGGCAATAAAGCTTCTGATTTCAATTCTCATCTAAGAGACGGGCAGAGTTCACCTACTGCTAGTTAGCTTAGCCCAAACACTGGGAGTCAATGGGTAGTGTTAGTCTGCCTCTTTCTACAGTAATCAGATAAACTCTTCAGCAACTCTAAACAGTCCTGTGTGCTTGTTGTGACTTGTTAATTACCATGTTACGTTACATTATCTACTTTTTGACTAAGATACTAATCGTAGCTAATTTTTGAAAGAAATACATAAGAAACTAAAACGCACAAACCACCACAGATGTGCTTGTAAGTAGGTCAACAAAACACTGCTTGTCATGGACTCGGGAGTGAGGCAAGACATGAAAACAACAAAAATGTTGGCGTGTCCCTTTGAATGATAATGGCTATATTCACCATTGTTCTGTGATGCATAAAGAAGATTCATTTTTTGACTGTTACAGTAAGTGACAGATTTATTAAGTTAAGGCTAGTTGGATCGATTGGAATTTAGAAAGATTTGACACTATGGGCCCTAATTTCCCGGCACAACGCAGGGTGGCGCAGGGTGGTGCAGCCTGGCGCACCCCGCGCAGTGGTAATTTTGGCCAGCGCACCTTCGTGCGCAGCCTATTTGGCAAATTGGTAGACTGGCTGCGCCGAGATGGGTGTGACGGCGCACCAGGGGGAGGTGTCGAAAGATTCAGCTTGGTGCCAATTTCGTGCCATAAAAACACATGAAATATGCGCTGAAAGCTCGCCAGCTACAATCTGTGGTAATTTGGCTGAAGGCGCACAGTGCGCACACGTCACCAAAACCTCACAGGCAGGTGTCCACAGTGTCAGGCACATTTCAATGCAATAAACAATCACAGCAACCACCATTTAATGTAACCAAGTGAACCAGCATATACATTGTATCTATATTTATTGTCCCGTCACATCTGGTGTCAGATCAGAGACGTTGTCATAATGGAAACTCAACCTGACGGCAGCTGGAAGAGTGACGCAAACTAACGAGTTCACATCTCTCAGCCAACCACAGCCACATCATCCGATACGGAGTATCCAGCTTCTCTCATCTCATGAAATTCAAAAGAAAAGAAAAAAGAGAGAGACGCTCGCTGAATAAATGTAAGTCACTCGGTGTCTTAAGGATTTGCCTGTGATTGCCCATATTTCTATGTTTTAATCTTTATTCTTAACGTGATCTAAAAAGATTGAGTACATTATTTCAAGGAGGATGAGGAGGGCTCTCAAGTCTCATATATTCAGCATGTGACACGAGCATTTTAACCTTTTCACACGCTCATATGCCAAACCTGTTTTTTCTCACACATTAAAAAGTATTGAGTAACGCCCACCAAGTTAGACCACTACATATGCATTCATGGAACGTGTAGCAAAACGCTCTGAGCATCATAGAGTTGAATGGGAGCTTGACACGACCCAGCCATAAGATCAACTATCCATCAGCCAATCAAAAAATAACATACAGCTATATATCAGCCAATCAGATCATAGCACTGCTGTATCTGGGTAAGATTCCGTTGATCTGACGGCAGCAACATTTCGAGATGAGGACGCATACTTCACACTCACGGCAGGAAAGCCTTATCCCACGAGTACAGCAAGTTTTCTCATCGTTTGATTTTGTAGCGCACTGAATCATGAAATTACTTATTGTACGGAAGGAAAACGAGAGCTTATTCTTAGTCTTCCTCCACACCTACCATTAAACAGTAAAGCAAAGTCTAATCACACTGACATACAAACTGTGGTTACCAGGCATCACATTAAAACAAAATCATCAATGTTGAGTTAGTTACGTTCATGGTTATACTTCGAACATGAGAAATGTTTGGCTATAATTAAAATAAAAACTGCACATTTTTACTTTGAAAGAGCATGGTCAAATGTTGGAGGTAAATCATAAAAAAGAACAATAATATTTGTATTATTATGTTTCATCATTGCTTGATATAATATACTAACATCACAAAGTAACAATAAGACCCATTAAATTGTGAGGGCAAAATAACAGCACCTGACTACTAATAAACCCAGTTTTAATTTTAAAATATGATAAGTGCATATGGATGGTTAATGACTTCCCCCCCTCCATTGCAAGCCAGCAAAAGTCTCACTCTGACCTGAGATCAAAACTTGAGATACCTGTTCAGGTGTGTCTGAATTTCTGATACCAAGAGGCTGCCACCTCTCCTTATAAGCCACCACCACAATATGTTTCTATCTCATAGTTTCCATCATGTTATTGATTTAATTGTGGGCGTGTTGCCCAATACCAAAAACTCTGTCTGTACTGCCTAAAATATTAAACACATAAGTCCTTAAAAAATCCGATTGATGCATTCACTGGCACATTTCTCCACAACTTTAAAGAGAACTCCACAGTCCAAGAGAAACACTGGAGTAACCTGCCTTCACGGATACTTGATTAAGGCCGACAAGCTTCCTCACACAAACTTTTGATGATTTTGGGGGGGACGAGGCTGAATCCAAACTCCCCCACCCCGATCAACATTGCATCACCCTCACCATCTCTTCACTCTCTCAGGGGCTGCACACCTGACCGTCATGGACGATTCATCTCCAAGAGCCGACGCTGTCTTTGTACCTGACAGCTTATTCATTTATAAGCTTCCAGCACTCAGTCCCCTGCCTCAGCACCATCCATGTCCCCCCACCTCCTCCTCCTCCTCCTCCTCCTTCTGTGTGTACGGCATAACAAGAGAAAATCCTTCTCGCTCCTACGAGCCACGCTCTGTAACTTCAGATCGCTTTAATCCTCGGGATGAAAAAAAGGGTCTTTTATTTAACAAATCATCCCCTCAGAACTCAGGATCCCTGTGTAATTATTCCTCCTGTGTGACAGTAAGCCAGCCGTGAGAAGAGCACTTGACGGGAAGCCGCTCTCGCATTAAGTCTTCCTACGAGCCTCCTCCAGTAAAAACTAATGGAGGGGCTTCCTCTAAATTCATGTGCAGGATTTCAAGTGGCTTTCAAGAGGCTGGAGGTCTGGATTCCTGTAGAGAATCAGGAGGTCAAAAAGCCACAAAGAACAGTCAAACCAGCTGGGGTTGAAATCCTGTGAGGCAAAGATTAGGGCTGGGCAGGATGACACGTTCTAGCTAAATGCTGATATGCTGTTTAAATTGATAACAGGCCTAAAATCAGAAAAATATAAATGTTTCCACAAAGACCTACCAGCAATAGTCCACTTTTTGACTACAACATAATGTATTTGATATGTTTAGGATAAATGGGTAACAGTTTTTTGTATATTTGTTACTTGGTACCATGAAACACACGTTTTTCTGTAACAGTGCCTTGATTTAAACTGGGCTTTTTGTTTTCATTTCCTTTTGTACTGAAGCTCTTGTAATTGCTGTCTGTATGTTCTTGTCTGTTTGTCAAAGCACTTTGTAAACCTCTGTTTTTGAAAGCGCTATAAAAATAGTTATTATTATTATTATTATTATTATTATGATTGGTACCAAAGCAACAAATTTAAAAGTCCTAAACATTCAGTAATGGCTCATTTTTTGGATGTTCTTATAAGAAATTAGAGTCAAACTTCTTGCTCCCTCCCAGTTCAACTGCCATTTCCAAATTAAGCTATTAAATAATGGAGATGAGATGTTATTATTTTGATCCATTCATCCATTTTCTGAATGCTGGAGCCTACCCCAGCTGTCATCAGGCGAGAGGCGGGGGACTCTCTGAACCGGTTGCCAGTCGATCGCAGGCCCACATATAGTGACAGACAACACTTCACGTTCACACTCATACGTAAGCGCAATTTGGAGTCACCAATCAATCTAAGTATGTTGCTGATCTGTGGGAGGAAGCCAGAGTGCCTGGAGAGAACCCACACAAGCACAGGGAGAACATGCAAACTCAACCTGGGGATTGCACTGGCAACCTTCTTGCTGTGAGGCACGTGCACAACATGCTGTGCCACCGTGCCGCCCTTTTTTTTAATAGAGTAAAAAACTGACAGCATGCAGGAATTTGAAGGAACTTTTGACAACTGCAAACAATCAGCTGCTTGATATTGAAAGTGTATGACGTCTGTATTTGTTGCCATTGTATCAAACAGGCATCAGTTTCATTTGATATTTATTGACAAAGAAAATCAGTGTTTCCAACAGTATGTTGGAGTTGAGGCAGCCGACAAGATGCTCCTCAACTAAAATAAATAAAATCACTTTGCATTTCAAGTTGAAGTTCAACTTTGGCCAAAGGCACGCCTGCTTCTTATACAAATACACATGCACCACACATGCCCCGTAATTTAACTACCAACCACCTTATCTAACATTTTTTTTGTCATAAAAGTTAATAAAAGGATCCTTAAACATAATAAAAAAGCAATTTCCTGTTCAACCATTTAATAATGAACACAACTCATGAGGCACATCAAATTGTTGTTGTTTTTCGATGTACAATGACAAAAAACCTATTCTACTATAAAAGGTTTGGGGATCTTGGGGGGGAAATACGCATTAGCTGTGGGGACGAGGGAGTATTAAGTGTGTATTTTCATGGGAAACACTAGAGCTGGGAAGTTAATCTGATTTTCATCTCAATTACAATCACTGCCTCCAACAATTATGAAAACTGAGTAACCAAGATTAAACGATTACTGCGCCACATTACCTGATTAACTAATTTTACTTTTCCATCATTATAATAATTAGCATTATTTGGAAGTATTTGTATTCTTACAAAATGATTTCATTTTCTGTAACATTCAATAAGGTTTCAAAAGCATAAATGTTTAAATAAAAGCATGGGGTGGCTGTTTTAAAAGTGAGTGATCATGTTTCATAATCACGATTTTAATATCTATTACAATAACTACGATTATGATTTCTGTCAGAATCGAGCAGCTCTAGGAAACAATGAAGGATGGCTAAAGTCAAATCCCCTGAACATGTGACTTTTTCTTAACATTCAACAGATACAAATTATTTGAACCAAAATGGCGGCATGTAGTGACAAAGGCACTGACCATGAACTTGTTGTTTTAAGATGTCAGCCAAAGGAAGAGGAGATTTTCTTAAAGAAAAGATTTTGTAATTCAGTTAATCATGTCAAAAATTAAGATTTTGATCGTCATAACTTTTATCACTGCATCCTCCAGGACATGTTTCCCAGGTTAGGGAATGAAACGCAGATATTCACCGACATAATAACATATTTTTTGGAGATGCTCTTTGGACAATGATAAATATAATGGTGTAAAATATTAATCATCATCTGTTTTACTTCTTAATGTGTTTATTGATTGTTTCATTATAGTACAGGCCTAATGGATGGACTCCCATTGTTTTTCAGAAGTGAAAAATGAGGTTATGCATTTTCATGGGTCTTAATGTTTGCAGAATGCTATAAAAAGAAATGGAGTTTAAAAAAGTAAGATGAAAATTGGTTTTCTTTTTAAGATTTATGCTCAAAGAATGGATCAAATTATAGCAATTTTGGCATGTGTTATAATGTCTAATATTTCTTCTTTTTAACATATATTTTAAAAACATGCCAGACTTTTAATGCTCAGTCGTAAATGTTTTGAAGTCAGCACATGAATGTTAAAAAGAACAATATAAATGTGAATTTATAACATCTGAGATAGATACTATGAGATATTTTCAATATTCTCACAAAATTGTGACATTTTCGGCAAAATGCATTAGTAAATAGGAGTTAATTAATTTTCCAAAATATACATGTTAACCCATAGACCTGACATTTTAAATAGATTATCTCGAGGCTGATAATATTAACATTTAAGGCTCTTCCTGTAAACAGTGTTTTGGTTGAGTGTTGTCTTGGGACACATTTTTTCAAATCTTAACATCGTACTCACCAATGGCCGAATGAAGTCAGGAGAAACATATAACATGATGCTGGAGTGAAATAAACAAAGCTGTCTTATCTTTTGAAAGTGTATCATTTTATCACAAAAACCTTCTTCATGCTCCAGCCCAGGCCCGCATGAGCACGGGGAACAGGGGACAGACCCTGTGAGCAGGTTCATTCAACATTTTTAGGAGCAACTTCACGCCTCTCTTCCCTCTGACTTCTCCTCATGTCCATCTTTTGTAGTTTCCAAACATGCAAACCTGGAGCGCAGGGGCAGGGGGGGGAGTGTGCACCTCCTCTACTCTGAATTTTGACTGTGATAGAGCACAGAAACAGGTCTCCAAGGTGTGCAACTTCACGCTCTCTTCTGCTAATGGAAACCAGAGCTTCCACTGCACATCCAGAGCACGTAAACCGAACCTCAGAGGAGTGGATCTGAGGGGGCCGGATGCACTTTAGGAAAATGAGAAAAGGAGGATGTAAACACAAACTCACCAAAAAACATGCTGCTCTCCATCGCTCCTCAGGCTCGGGGGTCTGCTGTATTTCCTCTCTGGTGCCCTGCCAGTGTGTGTGTGTCCATGGACAGCAGCCTGGGCATGTCTCATACACTCCTCAGAGGTGTGTGTGTGTGCAGCGTGTGTGTTCAATCCCACGGCAGCGTCAGTGCACAGTCTGCATGCTGCACTCTGCACGCTGCTGTTCGTCTGTCTGTGGACCTCCGGATCTGCCTCCCTCCCTCCCTCTCTCTCTCTCTCTCTCCCTCTCTCGCCCGTCTCGTCCCCTCCCCTCCTCTTTAGCTCTTCCCCTCCCTCCGTCTCCCTCCCTCTGCACTCTGGATCCTGTCGCCTCTTTCTTTTCTCTCTCCGAGGTGTCTATCTACATTTTCCAGCAACAGCCTCTCCTCCACAAATCTCTCGCTCTCTTTCTCTCCCTGTAGGTGTCTCATCTTTGTTTTATGTGTCAACCAAGCCCCTCTCACTCGCTCCCCTCACTCCGTCTCTTCTTTATTTGATCTTATTCCCATTTCACTGCTCCACTCCTTTCTTTCTGACTGTTCCCTCGCTCTTCTACACTTCTCTCAGTCTCATATTCCTCTCTCTCTCTCCCTCTCCTTCTCCCTCTTTCTCTGTTTGCATTGTGTGTTTTCTTTTGCTTATTGCCTTCCTCTTGTGGCAGCTTCACATGCATACAAAAAAGTATTTGCAGGTGGAAATCAGGTCATGTTGGAAATTAAGCCATTCGCAGGATGTAAAACTTCAGTGAATGTATGAATTAAAAGCTCAGTGTCCTGCAAAAACAGTTTCTTTGCTTTTATTGATGTAAGAAGGGACTTGAGGAGCAGAGGAACTCTCAATTCAAGGGGAAATGCTCTATACCACTTGTAAGAAAATGCTCCTTAACGCTCTGTTTTTAACTTCCTGGGGTTTATGATGTCATAGTCATACAGCCTCCACCTACATGTGTTTTCTGCGTGACACAGGCAGACGACATGAAGGTCTCCTCCATGGCCTCACGTAAGGATTTTCTAAATCTGAAGAGACGTTTTATCTGTTACAGACCCCACACATGAAGATAAAAAATCAGGCATTGAACAGTTTTGATCGTACTGTGTGTGGTGTGCTCCGATAATCTCAACACAGCACATCACACGCATAATGATTCTGTCCCACCACCGATCTACAGTCATGTCCTCCAAGCCAGAAATCTCGCGTGATCAAACGTGATCTAGAAAAAACGAAGAAGACACATAGCAGCAACCAGAAAACACACACACACAACATGGAGGAGGGCATACGAGAACAGGGAATGATGGCGGTCTTGGGACTATTTTTGACGGAAAAATCCTGCACTATAAAAAAGAAAAGACTCTGGAAAAAATCTTGGAGATTCGAACATGTGAGCTGGTCCTCCATTTCTGAGGTCCAGCCAACTTTATGTTCAGATCAGCCATGCTTGTTTTTATTTACACCTACTTCCTCGTTCCTCAGTCAGCTCGCTTCTTGATTGGCTACATTCACGTCACAATTCACGGAGTCATGATTTGGGGGTCGTCAGCTTTTCCCCACACACTAGAAGATTTTTGGTCATAAATACTGAACAAGTTATGTTTATGATTGTCTGCCCCGACCTGATTCGGAGTCGATTGTCACTCTTAACACCTCAGACCACAGGATAATCTTTTAGGAAAATCTTATACGACAGAAGATAATCTGGCGTTTGCTGTCCTTTGTCGGTTAGGGGGAAAGTCAGGACAAAAACAGCCTGATAATCTTTATGTGTGTACCCCGCTTAAGCCTTCCTTCCCCTCTCCTATCAGACCTTGTTCAGGCAGCCAATCAGTGCAGAGCTCATTATCATACCCTACGGTAGCCTCCTCACCCCCTGTGGAGCAGAGCGGTCCTAAAGGGGAGGGAAAAAGAGCTGCATCTGATCCTCTGCAGAGGCAACATTTTTCATTTTTCAGACACACAAGACATGGTGTAAAGTCAAACAAATGGGACCTTTAAAGCTCGGTATTTCAGTCACACAATTCTTTATGACATTATTAACAATGACAACATTTAACTGCATGACAGTTTTAGGCCTCCATATTTTTTACACTGTCAGAGAGTGAAAGTAAAGTGGTGGGTCACTTGGCCTCGGACCTTATACCTCCAAATCTAACCAGTTCACTCACTGTAGGATTGGGAATCAAAAACCAATTACAGTCAAAAACTGTCATATCTGTTGGTCAGTTATTGTCAGTGTTATAGCTGTATGATCGCCTAATCTGACACAGTGACAATCATAAAAGACAAAAATAAAATGGTCTTGTCTGACCACAGTTTTACTGCTTTTATAACTCTATTTTTTGGGGGAAAAAAGCTCAAAATTAAACAACAAAAAAAATAAAAAACACACAGCAAAGTAGTTGGTGGAGATCATAGAGGTGAGGGGGCTTCTAGTGGCTAAAAGCTGGCTGGTAACTGGCTGGAAGTTGGCAGGCAGCTGGCAAGGAGGGGAAAATTGAAGCAGCTGGATCTGTAAGTTTGGAAATAGCACCATGACTGACACCTGATAAACTAATAAAATAGTTTCTACAAAGCTGCCCTCTCTGGGGTCAAAGTTTGGGAGAAAAATCAATCAGTGGGAGTAGAAATAGGACTTTTGTTAGTAATACATAGCCTGCACATAAACTGGTGAAGGATTTCTTTACAGCTGACCAGACAATCTTCACCACAGCACAGATTTCACTCAAAGAACTTTTGCACCAACTTCAATCTTATCTGATATATTTACTAATAGACTGTCAAGTTTTACATTTATCTTACATAAATATGATCTAAACAGGACTTCCCTCTAATAGTTTAACTGCATGTTGTTATTTTTTCATAAAATGCTGATAATGTGGTTTGAGCGTAGGCAGGTTTGACGACATGAACACTGAAATCTGTGCTATTTCCACAGGATATTAACATGAAACTCTGATCAGTACTTTATCTCATTTAAAAAACTAATAAAAGCCCAAACATGTGCATGGCGTGCTGATGCTTGGAGCAACTGACACGTTAAGCTGTGCTGTTCATTCCACAAATGCATCAGGCTTTCTAACAAAAAATACAACACCTACTGGTTCTATTAAAGAGGAGAAATAATTGACTGAAATAATGTTTCCAAACTTTTTTGAGGAGTGTAGATAAATTGCTGAAGCACGTCATAGTCAGTCAAAAAGATGATGTGAGCGATTACACTGCAGCTTATTGGACTGAACAACAGATAGTGGGCAAAACAAATCAATGAAAGTCTGCAGTAGTTTCGGTTTTAATGAATTTTATCTTGGTTTATATCAGCAGCCTTTTCAGAAAATGTTCAGAAAAGGGGAAACTGAAATACTGTCCTGCTGTTGGTAGCCTGAGCTCTCTTTGTGAACACAGTGTGCATTTGCAGAGTCCACGACAATAAAGCTGGCGAGCTAAAATGGCAGAGGAAGGTTATTGTTATGGTTAGCAATGAAAACAACATGCACTGTGCTCCTCTTCCTGATGCTCCTTTCAAGGATGTGTCCTCCAGCAGCAGTCAGTTCACAGAGTTCATGGAGAGTTTTTAGTTGGATCCGTCCTCAAGACTTCCTAACTATACAAATAAATAAACTAGTTTCTACAAAGTTGCCCTCTCTGGGGTCAAAGTTTGGGAGAAAAATCAATCAGTGGGAGTAGAAAAAGGATTTTTGTTAGTAATACATGGCTTTCAGATAAACTGGTGAAGGATTTCTTCACCACAGCACAGATTTCACTCAAGAACTCCTGCACCAACTTCAGTCTTATCTGATATACTTATTAATAAACTGTCCACATATATCCGAAGTTTTGGTTTTAAATTATTTTTTTCCTTCACAGTTTAGCACATTTCTGATGGCCTGGATATTCTTAAGACAACAATGGATTTATGAAAATACAGTTAAAGGTACCTGGAAACATAAAAATTAAGCAAATCCAATTCAAGATTGTAAGTCGTTATTATTGGACCACTTCCTGATTCCTCCTGGCGATGCTAACTGTTGGAAATGCTTTAGCTCTGAAGGGACCTTTCTTCACTTGCTGTGGGAATGTCCCATGACTGAACATTACTGGTTGAAGGGTCATGATTTTAAACAGTTTTAGTCAGATAAATGTAGTTGTTCTGTAGTTATTCTCAGTGATACACAGCTGATTTTTCACTGTGGAGTAGGCCTGGATGACATGGCCTTAAAATAAAATCCCAGATTTTTTTCCACAAAACTCAATTTACAATTATAATCAATTTCTTCCCCTCATAAAGAAAAAAACTCCAAGTGAAACAAAAATGACATGAATCAAGTTTTGCCTTTATGTTATATAAAAATGAAAAAAACAGGATTTCCCTCTAATAGTTAAACTGCATGTTGTTATTTTTCATAAAATGTTGATAATGTGGTTTGTCAACATGAACACTGAAATCTGTGCTATTTTCACAGGACATTAACATGAGACTTTCTGATCAGTGTTTAATCTCATTTAAAAAAACTAATAAAAGCCTAAACATGTGCGATCATGAAAACTGTACCTTTTCAGGATCTACATTTTCAAAAATTGCATCAACTTTTAATTTGAGTAAAAGTAATCTCTAACTTTAAATCTTATTCAAAAAATAATTTGAATTAATCAATTTAATCAATATATTTCCAAATCTTGTGAGCTGGTGACTTTATTCAAACAAGTAAAATGGTTGGATTACAAATTATATAAGAAAATGGAGAAACTCAGGTGAGCCTTATTTCTATAAGTTGTGGCATCATTTAAAAAGAATCTTTCAGCTGTGATAAAAAGACTGAGAAGTATTCAGCAAAGTGGGGAGACTAACTGAAAGACAGTGGTAACAAGGCAAGAGCTTGAGTCAAATCATGTCAACAGTTTGTGTCCTTAATTATATAAATCTGAATGCTCACTTAGTGTTGTTATTATTATCCTGGAGGACATAAAAATATGAGTCCTTCAATGTATGTGTGAGTAGGTTGGTATAAATGTATATATTTCTACTCTATTCCTGCACAAGCTCACATATGTTTTTTCTTGTTTTATTATTTTTATTATTATTGCTTTCACTAATATTACTTTATTATTATTATTAAATACTATATTTAAAATAATATGCACTAGCAGAATATTGGCTTCCCAGTAAACCATTACACTTGAATGATAAAGAGCCCAAACAATGCTTTTTTGAGTTTTATGCTCTTTAGTGCGTCTCTTCTGTTTGATGGAGCACTTCTATGCACGAGACAACAGTCTACAGCATTAAGACCTCCCTCCCCTCCATACGGCACCAGTAGCTGCCCCTCCCACCACCTCCAAACAGATGTACCATTGTTTCTTCTGCAGTTGGGGTGGAAAGCCCAGTGCAGAGCAGAGACTTTAGAATAAATGTAGAGATGTTGACAACACGGCACAGACCACAGAGCTGTTCTGTCAACCAATTAAAATGGACTGGGTCCACATGGGAAAGGGAGCCTATAAAGAAGAGCGAATACGTCTGGATCATGGGTACTCAGTATATGAAAACTAAAAGGTTTTTATAACATCAGTGATTGTGCACATACTGTAGCAATCATCAAAAATAAATCTTTGAACCCAAGGTAAAATAGGGAGGCTATCTGAAACTCACACTGAAGTTAAATCAAGCAGCTTACATGGAGATGCTAATGCCACACAACTTTTCGCACTATGTAGCCATGAGGGAGTGGGATTTTACTATGGAGTGCATCATTAAGCCTTTCATATTGCCCAATTCAAATGAAGATGAACCTAAAAGAGGTGAAAACCCTACTGGAAGTCGAAATCCAAAACTCTATCAGATTTAGGCTTTGCCCATACATAGGTGTTTTTTTTTTTTTTTTTTTAAATGAAGGTTTTTCTGAGTGTTTTGTCCTTCTGTCCACATGCAAAACTGCCTTTTAGGTCACTGAAAATGCATGTTTTGGAAAACTCCCGCCAAGCTGAAGATTTCAAGATGTCACTGTATGTGACATCCTTACTGTTGTTTCCATGTGCTGCAGCAGACGCAGCTAAACTGCTGCTGTTTAAGAGCTGATAACTGGACTAGTTAGAGCTCACACAGACTTTCTGTCGCTCACTCACTCTGATGCTGCTTTGAAACACTGATGACGTTTAGGGCGAGATCTGGTGTTGTTGTTTCCTACATGATCATGTTGACTAATAACCCATAGCTGCTTGGGTCCATGTTTGTCACGATCATAGCAGATGCTAAAACAAACAGGAGAACCCAAAAAGCTTATCAGTGACAGGATTTGATAAAGATGATCAGTTTTGTTTATTGAAATATAAACGATTTTAAGTAACTGGGATGCACAAAATTATTGGTTTGATAACAGTATTGGCAGATATTGGCCTAAAAATTTAATACCAGTATCGGATGATATTGAAATTTTGGCTAATATTCACAGTCAAAATACACAAATGTACCATGATGATTCAGCTTATCATGCATGGTTAGATTTTAAAATCAGAAGTTTATTTTTTTTGTGAAATGTTGTTTTTTTTCTTGTTTTACATCTGTTCATTCACATGGAAAGCAGCATCTCAATTTTTGTAAAGACTTTGAGCTTTTGACAAAAATATCAGGATCAGTTTTAGCAATAATGAGTTCAGAAATATTGGCATAAATCCAATATGGCGTGCCTCTACAAATGAACATAGCCACACAATAAGCCATAACACCAGTCAGACTTGTGCTTGGATTAGATATGAAAATAAAACTGCATTTGCATAGAATAAAAAGAAAAAGGTTGCATATCATGGACATAGTGAATAGGTAACGTTTAACAGTGTGATTGTCTTTTACTTTATCGTATGGCTACGATCATTTCTGAAAACAGAAGAGGAAAACCTCAGTTTTTAAAAGAACCCTCCTCATGTGGATGTAGCCTGAGTTCTTTGTCTTTTCAGGCTCACACCAAACAGACTGTTGATCGACCTATTTCTGATTTTGCCTGATACAGACTTTCCAGAGGGGATGATATTAGATGTTTTCCCTTGATGCAAAGTAAGAGAAGAAGCTCAGTGAGCAAGAAAACATTTTTCTGGTTAACTACAAGCCTAACTTATTTATGATTTTAGAGACTTTGTGTTTTTCTGAGTGCAAAGGTTTTTCATCTCATCCTGTCATCCTACGCTAAGTCTTTTCTCCAACAGACACAAAACAAGGTAATCAGGTTTCTCCAATCATCTACATCCAATTATAAAAACAGGGTTTGTTGTTCACACGAGGTTACAGAAATCAGATTAGCCCAGACAGGCGACAGTAACACAGTTACTTGAGTGCATGTAAGTGCAGTGATTGATTCTTTCTTTTCTGTTTTTCGCTCCTCTTTCACACTCTCATTTCACCCTTTGCTGATGACACTTTATTGTTTTCCACTGCTCGAACACACACATTCCCCGACCGGCTTTTTGTTGCACTGCTCTCCCTTCTGTCTTGTTTTTCTCTCACTTACTCACTCCGTCTCTTTCTCGTGATGATTCTCTTTTTTTCTTTTTTTCTGCTCTTTGGCTGGTTGTAATCAGCCTCAACAGGAGCTGATATCAGGCTGCTGCTGCTCTGCTCCTGCAGCCGTTCAGGCAGCTGCTGCTCTCCATCTAGAGCTTTCTCACACACACACAAATGACCGTGCGCACATATGCATCTGCTACACACTCTCAGAGATGCAGATGCTCCACAAGGGGACTTTAAAAAGAGATATGTGCAGACAGCTTTAAAGAAAAAACAGACGTGAAATCAGATCACGACCAAATATTAAAGTACTAAATTATCAAATGATGTACAAACGGCTTAAAATTCAAAACAGAGGACTAGAAGCAGACAGTCTTACGATCCTGCTCAGTCCTTGACATGAACACATACACATATACAATCACCAGCTTCTTTATAACTACTCAATAATGAAAATAAAGCCTGTTATAGCAGAAACTCAAACATGATCAAGATGACCCCTCAAGGTCACACCAAGAGTCACAATGGTTTGGAAGGTTGATTCAAGTGACTATAAGGGGATACACCATTTTTTTTTGTTTTCATGTCTTGCCTTACTCCCGAGTCCATGACAAGCAGATAGACATTATTCTTTTGACTGTGTGCAGTAACAAGAAAGAGACGGGCAAAGCTCACCCACCGCTAATTAGCTTAGCTCAAACACTGGGAGTCAGTGGGTAGTGTTAGCCTGCCTCTGCCTACAGTCATCAGATAAACTTTTCAGCGAATTTTAAACAATTCTGTGTGCTTGTTGTAACTCGTTTTCGTGCTGTGTTGAGCTACATTATCTTTTTTGATTGAAAGATTGAAACTTTATGTAATTTTAGAAAGAAATATATATGATACTAAACCACAGGGCGCACGCGCAAACCCCTCCAAACATGCTTGTAAGCAGGTCAACAAAACAGAAAGAGATTATCTAAAAATAGACAATGTAACATAACATGGTCTCATAAACAAATCACAACAAGCACACAGGATCATTTAGAGTTGCTGAAGAGTTTATCTGATGACTGTAGGCTAACACTATCCATTGAATCCCAGTGTTTGAGCTAAGCTAATTAGTCTCTTCCTTGTTACTGCACACACAGCCAGAAGAATGATGTCCATCTGCTTGTCATGGACTCTGGAGACAAGTTACAAAAAGAAAAAAAATGTTGGCGTACCCCTTTAAACATGGTATGGTTTTTGGTGCCAGATGTGCTTGTCTGAGTATTTCAGAAACTTCTGATCTATGGGTATTTTCATGCACTCCCATCTCTAGGGTTTACACAGAAGGGTCTGAAAAAGAGATGATACCCAGTGAGCGCAGTTTCCAGGGTGAATTTGCCTGGAGAATGACCAGAGTGGTTGAAGATGATAGAAAGGCAATGATAACTCAAAGAACCACTTGATACAACCAAGGGGTGGAGAAGCCCATTCCTGGACACAAAACATCAAGTCCTGAAGCAGATGGGCTACAGCAGCAGAGGACCACACCAGGTACCACTCCTGTTGGGTAAGAACAGGAAAATTAGGCTACATTTCCTCTAGGCTCACCAAAATTGGACAACAGAGGATTGCAAAAATGCTGCCTTTTCCGATGAGTCTCCATTTCTCCTGCTACATTCAGATGGTAGAGTCAGAATTTGGAGTAATAAATATGAAAGCATGGATCCATCCTGCCTTGTATCAATGATTCAGGCTGCTGCTGGTGGTGTGATAGTGTGAGAAGGACATTTTCTTGGCCCTCTGAGCATTGTTTAAAAGCCACAGTCTGCCTGAGTATTACTGCTGACCATGGCTACTTCCAGCAAGATGACATGCCACGTCATGAAGCTCAAATCATCCCAGACTGGCTTCTTGAACACAACAATGAGTTCCCTGTACTCCAATGTCCTCTACAGTACCAGATCTCAATCCAACAGAGCACCTTTGGGATGTGCTGGAGAGGTAGATTTGCATCATGGATGTGCAGCCAACAAATCTGCAGCAACTGTGACACTATCATGTCAATATGGACAAAACTCCTGAGGAATGTTGAATCTATGCCGTGAAGAATAAGACCAGTTCTGCAGACAAAAAGGGTCCATCACAGTACTAGCAAGGTGTACCTAATAAAGTGACCAGTGACAGTACATAAAAACCCTTCTTTATTTCATGCAAATGCAAAGCCTACGTAAATCTAAGCACAAAATAACATCACACAGTGACATTCTCACATGCCCCCTCATCTTGTGTTGTGTAATTTAAACATGATTTATATGAAATAATTTGGCATGCATGGAAAATTGTCAGTTCTGGCAGTGATTCATAGCAGCAAGGCGATCAAAGAAATACATCTATTAAACCACAAATACATATGCTCGATACATTAAAGGAAAAGAGCAGCATGAGAATAAAAGAGCTTGGCCTTGTATTGATTTTGTGGTTTATTCAAACCAAATAATCAATTCACATGTAAGATTTCATAAGCTGCACACACTGAGGACATGTCATCACTGCTTCCCACCAGTTTGGTATTAACTGTGTCGTTTCAGAGAGATTATTTAGTCAGATCACAAGCCTTCTGTCATTTCATTATTTTTTTTTTACAATTTTGTCTTTTTTGTGTACTTCAAATGGACATGGACTAGCTGTTTGCTGACTTTGGAGTGGACCATATCCTGTGCAAGGTGCAAAGTGAGATGATGGGAAGAGCAGAAGTCTGTCCCATTTTTCAGCTGTCACACTTGTCATTTTTATTCCCAGGTCTCCTGTTATTTAGGTAGCAAATAAACATGCATCCTGTTAGCAGCCAGGTGTGTGTTTGTGTGAGAAATGAGGCAAAGTCAGTCACAAAGCTGGTGGGATCCTACCTGCAGAACATGTAAAATGACTGTCCCTTTAACCACCTAAAACAGATCTAATGCCAGGGTCAGACGACATGATTTTTGCACAGACAGTCACAGAGGGTTTGGGGATCTTAAGTCAAGTCACTCCCACGGCTGCTTTGAGGCACTTTGTCTTCGCAATCCTTCTTCTCCATTGATCTCTGTCACCTACCTCCCTGATGCACTTCATCAGCGTCTGATTGCCTCACTGTTTGATATCGTCTGTCCACATTTTCTTTAGGCGTCCTCTTCCTCCTTCAACTGAGCTAATTGTGTGCATGAGTGAACCTGGTCTTCGTGCCATATGTCCAAACCACTGACGCTTCCGCCTTCTCACCATTTCCACCAGACGTTCATACTCTCCCATTACAGGAGTCATCCTCTCTTCAACAATGTTGTTTCTCACCTTCTGTTTCCATGTAATTCCCAGTAGACGTCTGAAACATCTCATCTCAAAAGCAGCATAAGTCACATCCATATGGGCAGATGGATACGATCATAGCCTTCATCAATTTTGCCTTGATGTTCTTGCTGACATTTGTTGATTTCCACAATTTTACTTTTGCGAGCTGTGTTGTAGCTATGGCTATTCTCTTCTTGATCTCAGTCTCAGATGTTAATTCCTTGTTAAGAGTCGATCCCAAATATTGATAGAATGTCACCTGCTCTAGCTTTTCTTCATCTACCCTGACACTCACATCTGGCACACCAGGGTTTGCATCCATCAGTGGTGAAGTTATCATCATGTTGCTCTTCTCTGCGCTGATCTCGAAGCCGTACTTCTGTGTTGTGCGATCAAGTCTGTTTGTTAGTTCCCATAATTCTTGATTAGTTCCTGCAATTAGATCAATGTCATCTGCAAAGCAGAGATTTGTTATGCAGTGTCCACCAACCTTGATAGTTCCCTCGAATCCTTCCAATGCATCCATCATAATTTGCTTGAGGAAGAGGTTAAATAGTCCTGGTGACTATATGCAACCTTGCCGCATTCCAACAGTTGTCTCAAACCATTCATATGTACCGCTCTGTGTGTGGATCTGCTAATTGCTAAAGTCAACATTTAGTGTGTCATAGTGAACGCCAACAAATATCTTATGTGGGGTACCTCCAAATGTCCCTGCAGAATGTCTAGCATGTTTGATTTTTCTACGTTTGGTCACATCAGGAACTAGACCAGAGATGTGCAACCGCAGTTACTAAGAGAGTCTCATTGGAATTTCCCTCATTCCCAGGACAAATTCTTCAATATGAAGGATATAGAAGGGACTAATATACAGTATATTGCTCTTGTAAGAAGTTACATTCCCAACATTTATATAAATATTCATATTCAAGCACATATTAATTACTAAAGCAGGGTACATTCTACATAACAATTGATCTGAATTTTGGTTGGAATCTCAGCTTCCGATAAAACTCAGCCAAGGTCCAACTATCTGGTGGTCCTAAAGATTATCTCACCTGATCATTCTGTGGTGTGAGGTGTTTAAAGAGTCATTTCATCCTCTCAGAAGAGGATCAGGGCGGCCCCGACTTGAAGGAGGGCTTGGAAGCTGCCCACAAGTGGAAGCGCTCCAAGTATGCAGACCTGGAGGTGGAGTGCAGGAAGGTTATCTGGAAAACCATCACCTGTCCTGTCAAGGTGGGGTGTAGGGGCTTCGTTGGTGCCTCAACCATTCGCCTACTCCGCGACATGGGATGTAGAGGAGTGGGGCATCAGAAATCCATCAAAGAATTGGCTCAGGAGGTGGAGAAAGGCAGCTTCTGTGTGACTAAAGAGGAAGCATAGCAACACCAGAGCATCAGGAGGGGGTGGCAGGGAGAGATCACAAGGAGATGTACTTGGGTTAAAGGATCTATGACTGGTGGCCCCCAGCTGATGACCTGCAGAGGCCCACAGGCGGAGGTGCATCAAGCAGAAATGCCCAGAAGGCAGACCATCATTTTAATAATAGAGTGTCTTATGTGTGATTTGTGTGTTTAGTGGCACAATAAAAGAAAAGGAATTGAATGATATGACTGGACTTCAGACCCAGTTATGAAATCAAGAATGTAAATGTCAAGATGTCAGGCAGTCTGCGTGCACTGGTATTAAGGAAATTATAGCTGACACTCTGATGGTTTGATTCATGTTTCGCCCTAAACACACCTATGTACTGTCATAGCACATAGGTCCCACATGCGATGGAATTGCGCAATGCTAAAGCAGCAAAGTTTAGACCATCACATCCGAAACTGCTGTGTTCACCTCGCTTTTAGACAAATCACTTTACACCTTCAGAATAAAACCTACAGACTTTTTCTGCAATATGTATCATGCCTAGTTTTCATATCATGTATTAAAGTGTATGTGATGATAATATAAAATCAATTAAACTGAATTAAGTACCATGCATTTGCTCTAAAATGGTCTAAATGGCCACATTCCCCCTGATATAGACTGGAGCTGATGTAGTATTCAACCCACTCTTTTTAGATTGCTTGAGCTCTAATTTAGAGTATCAGGGGGTGTAAGACAACTTACTTTGTCTCCAGAAAAAGAAAATCAATGTGATAGCAATCTGCTTTCTGCTTGAGTCAGTCTCTGAGTTAGAGGGCGTTTCTGTCACTGTAGATGGTGTCAGGTTGTTATTTTGAAGTTCAGTTCACATGAATGACATCTCATCACACCTCCAGAGTTTGAGACGAAGATAGAGTGAGATGCTAAAAATAAAAACAGGACAAGGAGAAAAGGACCTACAAAGTTATAAATCCCTCTTATTCCAACTCTTCTGTAACATCTGTTGTATAAGATCCTGTTTTAAAGCCTATTTATCGATTTTAAAAGCTGTTTGTGTCCTATATACTGGTGCAGCCAGTTAAAAAGTGTTAAACCTGAAGCCATGCCGCCAGGACCACAAGTGCAGCTGCCACCATCACACATTACTTGAGTCACGACACCAGTGAAAATTTGCCCCCAGTCATTGCGTATTTCAGCTGATTGCTTCACTGCTCACAATGTGCTGGGAAACATGGCCACATAAACCTGGCATGCAGGGAGAGGCACCCTTTATTTAACAACTTTACTCCCTTATTTGGTCATAGCCCTGCACTTAAAGGAAACAGTGGTATACTGGTTGGTAATCACAAACTTTGTGGTGTGCTAGTTTGAATGAAAAGACTCCTCACATTGAGGGCTACGCCAGCTTTTTTTTTTTCTTATCTTGCCTCACTCCCGAGTCCATGACAAACAGATAGACACCATTCTTTTGACTGTGCGGGCAGTAATAAGGAAGAGACGGGCAGAGCTCACCCACCACTAATTAGCCTAGCTCAAACACTGTGAGTCAATGGGAAGTGTTAGCCTGCCTCTGCCTACAGTCATTAGATAAACTCTTCAGCAACTCTAAACGGTCCTCTGTGCTTGTTGTGACTTGTTTTGTTTTTTTTTGTTTTTTTTTTTTTTTACCTCATTATGTTTCGTTATCTATGTTTTAGACTAAGATTAGGACTTGATGTAATTTTTGAAAAAAAAAACCACACAAAACTAAACTTCAGGGCGCATGCGCAAACCACTGTGGACATGCTTTTAAGTAGGTCAAAAAAACAAAGCATTTGGAGTCCATATAGACCTGTATTGGCCTTGGCATAGTGCTGACCATTTAGAGTTGCTGAGTTTATCTGATGACTGTAGGCTGAGGCAGGCTAACACTACCCATTGACTCCCAGTGTTTGAGCTAAGCTAATTAGCAGAGGGTGAGCTCTGCCCATCTCTTTCTTGTTGCTGCATTCACAGTCGAAAGAATGGTGTCTATCTGCTTGTCATGGACTCTGGAGTGAGGAAAGACATAAAAAGTTGGCATATCCCTTTAAGGTCCATTCATATATCAACATATATATGCTGATTTTAAGCTTGTGAGAAACTGTCAAAATATCAGTGACGGTTTAATTTTTTTTGTTATTTTTCAACACAGGTTGAAGATCTAAAATGGAGAGGAACATTGTACTGGTGAAGTGTGCAGTTCCTGGTGGCCCCCTGACTACTTCTGGACAGATTTTAAATGTTTGCAAACGTAGATGTAATGTGTAGGTAGTGCGATCAGCTGAGGGGAACTTTGGCCTAATAGAGCTTGGAGCTGCTAAACATTGTACAAACACATTGCAAAGTCACCACATGCAGCAAATTCTTTAGTCTTGTCATGTAGTCTGATGACGTTGAGATCAGGGTTGTGTGGAGGCCTCACCATCAATTCCAGGACCCCATGTTCTTTTTCAACTTGAAGATAGTTCTTAATGACATGATTTAGATTTTTCTTCTGTTCACTTTGCATTTTGTAAACACATTTAAAATACATTCTGTCTGGGTGCTGGTTTGGTGGAGTGGTAAGCAACCAGGCATGGCCCATGTAGATGCTTCTGGTGGCCCAGGTTTGAATCCAGCCTGTGGCCTGTTTGCAGAGTGTCTTCCCCCTTACTCTCTCTCGCTCCTTTTCACAAGCCCATCCACTGCCTCTCTCTCCTCATAATAAAGGCACAAAATGACCCCCCAAAATAAAAACATTCTGTCTTTACATCACTTTTGTCATGCCTGCCAAACACTTCACCACAGTACTGTTTATCCCATGGGTATGCAAAACAGTACATCTGGAGCTGAAGACTTTGTTGAATCCAAGAGAAATTGTCTTTCAGGAAGTGATTTTAAACCCTCTGACCTGTTGGAGAACACACTATGTTTAACAAACTTGCAAGATTTATAATCCAGATTTTACGGTCCTACAAATGTCGAACACTGCCTCTACGCTGAGATTTTCTGCTGCTGTTTCTACTGAGTGAACACTGTATGCATGTATATCTTCACACATGCATGTATATTAGAAGCATATCCGCATCTGTGTTTAGGTCCAGATGTGTTTTGTTTGCACAACATTGAAAACAGAAGTTCACGCAGTCTCAAGGGTTTAAGCATTATCATCCATGCGTGTCTGTGTGTGTGTTAATCCTTGATTTTGTGTATACATATTGTTTGTATAGTATTCCCGCATGTGCTTTACATCCACCTGGGGTCTGGCTTGATCCTCACATTGACGCACACGCAAACACACATTCTGTCTGATTGGCCCACTGTAACGCCGCCAGTGAAGGTCAGACGGAATTGACCGCTCCCGAGCTCCAGCCCGCTGGTATCGACTGCGAATGAGACGCTTTTTTGATCAAAGCGATGTCTGCCTCTGCACGCAGACACACACTTACACACACTAAGATAACCAGCCAGACGGCCGGTGCTTCAGTGACATCATCAGCCGTGTCCTCAGGAGGAGAAGAAAAAATAATCCTGAATAAAAAAAATAATAAATGTTCTCAAGAGCTGTGAGAGATCCGTCTCTGCTATCATCACCTTCAGGCTCCTCTGCTGCGGCCATTTTGCTCCGCACAGATGTTTTCAATTAATCCTGAATTCCCATTCTCCCTGTCCACCCCCCACCACCACCTCGGCTCCCCCCGCAGAGCCCACCTCCCATAAATAAGTTCATTCTCTGTCTGAAATGGCAGCTCTCCCTTTCTCCTCTCCCTCATTGTCCCCTTCTTTATCCCCGTCCCCCCATTCTGTCGCCCTCCGCCCTGCATCGGCTGTGGCAAATATGTTTTTTAACCTTGACTCGCAGGTGTCCATGGCAGAATGGGGCATTATTTGTCACCATAAATAGGGCTTAAGCAGCGGCGGTGGCGCTGCAGGAAAAGCCCCAGCGCGCCGCATGCTAGTGCAGCCCGGGATACTTCATTAATCTTGCTGTCACTTCCATGACGCTTTTCATTAGTTATAGGGCTATCTGATCAACAGGCACACACTCCACTTTTCAGAGCCGAGCGGGAGCAGCAGCCAGAGCCCAGAGAAGAGGAGCTGGAGGATTGTAAAGAGACACAGTAAGGGGGGAGAAAGAGAGAAATGAGGCTTGGAGAAAATCAAAGGGAGACTTTCTGATTGTCTTGGCCTGCAGCAAATCACAGGCGTGTGTGAGGTCGACCCATGTGGCGCCACTGAAAAGAAACAGCTGACCCCATAACAGAAACACAATGTGATGCACGAAGTTAGGACGGGAATAATCTCATCAAGACCACTTCAATCCAAGTGTTTATTATTTGTTCTAATTTGTTTTGAACTTTTGGTCTCTGTTTGATAAATCTCTGATCCAGTCTTTTATTAAAGTAGGAAATAACAATCTGACGGTGAGCTGAAATAATCTGACCCTGAAAGAGTTCAGCAGAGTTTATGTCAGGTCTTCAGATGGAGGAAAACCTGCAGAGAGAAATTTACACTGTTAGAGTTAATGTTAACATCTCTTAAGTGTCAAGTATCCACAGCACTAAGTGTTGTTTTCACTCTTTTTGGAGTTAAAATCTACAACTCTGTTAACACTCAACAGAGTGACTTTTGATCAACACTTCTATGTAGTCTTAGGAGTACATTTCTGAGATCAGAGTCCAACTTGGCTATAACCATAGATTTGGTCAGAGTTGTGCCAAAAAAAATATCATCCACTTTAAACGTAATCTAAAAACTCATCTAATCAGCCTGGCTTTTATGTAGAACTTTATAATTTATTGACTATTATTATTTATATTTGTGAGTATCACTTTTCTTACTTTTATATTAAAATTAAGTTTAAAACTTTATTGTCAAATGTTTTATTGCATTTTTGGTATTTGCTTATGTATCTTATCAAAATGAAGAGTGAAGAGTTCAATACCCTACAATGGCACTAATGTTTTTTGTTTTTTTTAATCTTACTGAAACATCATTTTTACACTCATTTTGACACCAAAACTTTTTCAACTGAGAGTAAATTTTCAGGGATTTGACTCCAGAGTAAACGAAGGTTTGCTGAAATTTTGCAAACACTAAAATTTTGACTTCTCAATTTGCTGTGAAGTTGAGATTTTGCAGGAATAGTCTTTGATTTTTTTATTTAATTTAATTTTTGACATCCCTTAACAATCTTTAAATACAGTTACTCTTGCTGCCAGCAAAGAACCGGAGTTACCTTCAAGGTGCATCATTATATGGAACCCTCTGTTAACCCCTGACCCTCAGGGTTGCTTTTGTGGTTAGACCAAATGCCTTGTTTCTGGGCCCCTCTCCATTTGACATAATTGATTAAACAGATGCAGCTGCTTCAATTCTCCCCTCCCTGCCAAATGCCAGTTTTACCAGCCAACTTCCAGCCACTGGGAGTCAAAACAAGGATTTTTTTGTCTGTTTTTGTTCTCAATTTTCTTAGTGGCATTTTCCATGCTAACCAAACTGGTCATTTATATATCCTATGAAATACAAGTGGTAAGGATCACATGTTTATCACGTCATTGCTGGGGGATCTCAAACAACCATGAGGGTGTTCAGGTCGGAGCACTTTCCTGTCATGGCCCAGACAAGCTTCGTCCACTGAAACTGGAGGAAATGTTAGTGGCTCCATCTGTACCTTCATACCTGCCTACAGTCCTGATTTAGGCTGGAGTCTCCCTACTTTTAATCCTTTCTCCTGCTTTACTCCTGCATGATAATATCTCCAGATAATCTCTCTTTTTACATTGATCAGTTAAACTGGTGTTATTCATGTTCTATGGGGGACATGGTCCATCAGACCTGGAAACCCAACAGGAGGCAGGAGATAGAGATTAATCTCTCTCAGTCAAGTTTTATAAACCGAATAGTCGCCTTTTTCATTTTTTCTTCAAATTACTACAGGACAAATCTCCCAAACATACTCCACTTTGTCAAATCATAATTTCATATGTGCTCGAAACAGCAAACTGCAATGCAAGGAAAGTAAAGCCAAGGCTGACCATTGGTGTGCAAATGGGAGTCTGGTCTGAGGACATGATTGAAGACACCCCAACAGCCTTGGTCTCTCTTTATATAATATCATAATAGCACAATGCACTGACTCATACTGTGACATAACATGCATACATTCCTAAAATCCACCTTCTGCATTTTTAAAAGCCCCACGAGGGCATGATTTACATTAATTTCAATAAAACACAACAGATATAGATGAAATAAAAGCAACAGCATGTTCTGTAGCTGTCTGTAGTCCCGGCTTATTGATGTCTGCCTCTCTTTTTAATATGATCTCTCCAACAGCCGTATCTGACCTGCATCACGGTTCTGCCTGTGCAAACACCACATTTCCTGCTGGAGGTTACACAGTTATTAACCCCAGACATGTAAACTGTTGGTTGGTGGGCTTGTTTACAACACACAGAGCTGACTGTGACCAGATAAGAGGCCACATGCTGAAAACTGAGTTAATACATTTTCAAACTGCCCTCATGTGGACAAATGAAGCCTTTAAAACCTAAAAATCACAAAGCACAGACATTTTGCTAAGATGCACATCCCTGTCAAGAGGTGTTTTCTGTCTAGATCATACAAGATTCAATTAACTTCAACATCCATCCTTCTATACCAGATGGATGTGGAGCCTATCCCAGCTGATATCGGGCGTGAGCTGGGGTACACCCTGTACCAACTGCCAGCCAATCCCAGGGCCTCATAGAGAGACAGACAATCATTCACACACTTAGGACCACCTTAGGGCATTGTGGAGTCACCGGTAAACTTAACGAGCATGTTTTTTGTCAGCAGGAGGAAGCCGGAGCTGCCTGGAGAGAACCAACACACGCACTGGGAGAACATGCACACTCCAGGCCATAGCTGACAGTGTGTGACAGCTGTGAGGCCCATGCAATACCTGCTGCGCCACCGTGCTGCCTTTCCTCGAACAACAACTGGATTTTTAAGTATTCCTTGCTGCAAAGTGTTTCCCTGACCTGCCTTTGTTTTCTTTCTCTAGGAATATACTGTTTAAAAATATATATACTCACTACTGTGGCTTTTTCTTGTTTAATTAAGTCTGGAAAAAGTCACTCATCAAAGTCCATGCAGGTTTCTGGCCGATCCTCACTGACATTAATCCAACTCTAGGTTTTCTGAATTTATTTTTATGTGTGAACAAAATAAATAAATCAAAGTCCTGTTCTTGTTCACATGCTGTAATCAAAAGAGCATGAATGAAACTGCTGAAAACAAACTCCTGAGTGCAGCAGCAGCATCAGGCATCTACAGGCAGCCACCTTTAGAGTTCAAACACAGAGACAATGTGGTGGTGTAAAAAGATGTTGTTTCTTGAATGTCTGCTTGAGGCAAACTGAAAATCCCCTGGAGCAGTGGTTCTCAAATGGTGTGCCAGGGTACCCTGGTGGGCCTTGAGGCAAGTCTGGATGTGCCTTGGGAACTGGCACAACAAGAAGTTATTCTCACAACTACACTGCAACTGTTAAATGAGTTTTTAGATGAGTCATACCATAGGTGAAAGTTTACCACAAAACAATGAAAACACTAAAACTAAAGTGTAACAAAATAAAGGGGAACACTGTCTTTTACATTTAGTGTTATAATGGGTTAGCAGAAAAACAATTAAATCATTAAGTAAAGGGACCTAAGCAGTTTAAAAGTTTAAAAAGTTGCAGAAGATTTTTTTTTGCAGAATTTAGAGTAAATTCTTGAATATTTTTAGGGATGCACAAGATAATTGGCATCATACTGGTATTGGCAGATAATTGCTTCAAAACCTAAATATTGTTAGAGCAGCAGATATGAACATTACTGCCAATATTTGAGATCATTTTGTTAGTAATAAGTGTGTAAATGTTTGCAAATTGATTTTGATTATGTAAAAGCTCAAAAAGGGATGCTTTTAATTTTTTTACTGTCAGCAGATTTGGAAAGAGCAGATTTGTTTTTCTAGCTATTAAAGGGACAGTGCAGTATTTTTGATGTTGGGTTGTATCAGGTACTTTACAAGTGAAGTGGCTGGAAGGCTCCCAGCAGGACTGCATTAGAAAGGGATACGCCAAAGTTTTTTTCTTTTCATGTCTTGCCTCACTCCCAAGTCCATGGCAAACAGATAGACATTATGCAGTAACAAGTAATTAGCTTAGCTCAAACACTGGGAGTCAACAGGTAGCATTAGCCTGCCTCTGCCTACATTCATCAGATAAACTCTTCAGCAACTCTAAATGGTCCTGTGTGCTTGTTGTGACTCTTTTTTTAACCGTGTTATGTTATCTACTGCTCTCTGTTCACAACCCCAACAGGGCATTAAGGTCTTCAGATCAGTTGCTTTTGGAAGTCCCTAGGGCCAGGTATAAGCACTGGGGTGATCGAGCCTTCTCAGTTGCTGGACTCCCCCCCGACATACGCAGCATTACCGACTTTGGCCTTTCCAAAGCCCGGCTCAAAACATATTTTTTCAGACTGGCTTTTAATACACAGCAATGTGGTGACATGTTATTTTATTTTGTCTTGTTTTATTTATTTATATTATCTGATTTTATCTGATTTTATTTCCCTGACGTGTTCTTTTGTTGCTTTGTTTTAATCTGCTCTTATCTTCTTATCTTCTTATCTATTTTTAACTGGAAAGCACTTTGGTCACTTCGAGTGTTGTAAAGTGCTCTACAAATAAATTTTGATTGATTGATTGATTGATTGATTGATTGATCTACTTTTACACTAAGATTAGCACTTAATGTAATTTTCAAAAGAAACACATAAGAAACTAAACCGCAGGGCACATGCACACATCACCACAGACATGCTTGAAGTAGCTCAACAAAACAAAGCCTCTGTTTACGAGTAGAAGAAGATTGGTACTAATGATAATGTCCGACTTTGTAAGAAGGGACTAAGATGATTTCTTCAGGGTTTAATTTCGTATGTATTTCTTTCGAAAATTATATAAAGTGCTAATCTTAGTCACTCTCTAAACTCTGATTAGAGTTGCTGAAGAGTTTATCTGATGACTGTAGGCAGAGGCAGACTAACACTTCCCATTGACTCTCAGTTTTTAAGCAAAGCTAATTAGTGGTGGGTGAGCTCTGCCCATCTCTTTCTTGTTACTGCACGTACAGTTAAAAGAATGGTGTCTGGTTGTCATGGAGGCAAAACATGAAAACAAAAAAAAAGTTGCCATTTCACTTTAACAACAACCCCTGCCTGACACTACTTGAAGCACATCACCCCAACTCTCCCTCCATATTTTCAGTCTCTCCCAAGCTGTCCCACAAATACTGTCCTAAGGAAAACTCTTTGAAAAGGATGACTTAATTCAGACTAAAGAAAAACCTGCCTCGCTGATTTGATTTGTAATACATCTTCTTCAAAACATTCAAAAAGGGTAGCAGGGAGGACTGTCAGAATGTTAAAGATCTGTATCTGATACATTTTTAGCAGCACATTTGTACCCAGGCTTAGTTCTTGCTCTTATGCAGCTGTAAGATGAATATTTATGCAAGCTTGACCACACATTTTCATTGCACTCGGCATAATGCAAGATGTTGTAACACTCTGTAACACATACCGCCACACCTCTCTCCAGCAGCGAACCAAAATGTCATGACAACAAGTAGAGGAGGAATAACAAGCCTTTAATTAATAAGGCGAGTGGTTCATTTTTATTCGGCTGGAATTTGGAGCAATTATGAGTCATTCACAGAGAAAAATGTCACAAGAGGAAACTGGACACCAGATGAGACCGGCGTGGCCCACGTCGACGAAACCGCAGTGTTTTTTAAAGCGTAGTGTAACGCTGATGGCGGGTGAGCTTTATGAACTGCACTGCTACATAAAACTGCACCATGTCAAATGTGGCTTGTGTGTAACCCACCTAAATGTGCGCCGGCGGGAGCTGCAGCCTCAACCCTCCCACAAAGCCTTCTGGGATTGAATCTGGTTTCCCACCATTTCCTCTCCATGTGTTTTACATCACTGGGTGCAGGGCGAACAGGCGGGAGATAAGCACTCGTACCTGTAGGCTAGAACACTTAGTCGACGGAGGAGCTGGAAGAACTTTATTCTGAAATCCGATATGAAGCGCCTGAAACAAGAGGCAGTGTTTCGAAACAGACCTGGCATGTGAGTGAAGCTCGGAGCTGTTTCCAGTTAAAGCCATGAGTCATCCAAAGACCTGCGTTCAGAGGAGTCTTATGGCATATCAGCAGTGCTGTGAGCAGCAGTGGATGGTATCAAAGTAAATCTACTCGAGTACTTCAGTGCAAAAACACTCTGCTTCAAACACAAACTGCCAGGGCAAATATGTAAGGAGCCATAACACAACTGTCAAACCAAAACTACACAACAGAAAGTTAAAAGCCACAACAAAAATGCAAAGAGCCAAAACACATGTCTAACAAGCCAGCACACCAACACAGAAATGTAAAAAAAAAAAACAAAAGAATAAAATTTAAGAGCCAAAACACAACAAGAAGCCAACACAGCACAGCACTAATGCAGAGAGCCACAACAGAAATACCAAAACACAAATGCAAAGAGCCAAAATACACATCTAACGAGGCAACACACCAACACAGAAACATAAAAAACAACAAAAATGCAAAGGCCACAACATAAAATCAAAGAGCCAAAAAAAAACAAACAAACAGAAGAGGCTGTCACAATACTACAGCAATGAAAAAAGCACGAGGAAAAAGGAAAGAAGCCAACACAACACAATAGAAATGTAAGAGCCACGGCAGTACTGTAAAGAGCCACAACAAAAATGTAGGACAGAGTAAGAGTTACAATACAAATGCAAATGCAAAAGATTCCCTCCAAATGAAACCAATGCAGCACATCATAAAGAACTATAGCATAAATGATTGATGGCCAAAATACCACAAAATAAATACCTAGCAGTACAACAAAAAAGGAGACACTTCACCAAAACACAAATTAGGCACAACAGAAACGCAAAGAGCCAGAATGTGAATGAAAAGAGCAAAAACACAAAACAAAGAGCAACAATGCAAATTCATAGAGCAACAAGACTAATGCAAAGAGCCACAACAGAAATGTCAAAACACAACTGCAAAGAGCCAAAACACAGGAATTACAAGCCAACACATCAACACAGAAAAGTAAAAAAAAAAAACCAAAAATGCAAAGGCCACAACATGAAATTAAGGAGCCAAACATAACAACAAAGAGAAGAGGCCAGCACATATGAAAAGAGCACCAGAAAAAAAGAAAGAAGCCAACACAGCACAACAGAGCCACAAAAGAAATTTTAAGAGCCATGGAAGGAATGAAAATAGTCACAAGAAAAATGTAAGAGTCACAACAAAAATGCAAAGATTCCCTCCACATTTGTAAGAAGCCAACACATCACAACATAAAAAATGGGCAACACAAATGAATGACGGCCAAAACACCAAAATATATATACATATAGAAAGCCACAACATGAATACAAGAAGAACACAAATGTTAAGAAACACAACAGAAATGCAACAAGCCAGAATGTGAATGTAAAGAGCAAAAACACAAATACAAAGAGGAGCAATGCAATTGTGCAGAGTAACAGCACTAATGCAGAAGCCAACAACACAAATGCAAAGTGCCAAAACAACCCAATAACATAAAAAAACACAACAAAAATGCAATGGCCTTGTATGTTTTTTTTTTTTAAAGATAGGACAAACAACTTTGTTACGAATGAACTTTAAGTGCTGAAATCATTTTAGATTCATTTGTTTCTTAATGTTGCATGGTCAAAGGAACTCTAACTTCAACTTTGAATTTTTAAGTTGACAGCTACAGAGCGTAGCATATTGGTTTTAGTTGATACACAACAACAACATGATAAAATAGCTCTTTGTAACAGGCACATTAAGACCTAATAGCAGTTTTATACAAAGTTTTTATACATACAAAGTGTTGCTAGAGTAAAATAAAAATATATTCTTAAGATGGTAATGTCATAATACATGGTTGTAAAAATTCCCAAGGCACACCTAGTCTTCATGGCACACCATTTGAGAAAACCTAATCTAGAGCATCTTTGTTTTGACTGCAGGACTGTGCACTCGCCCACCACTGGTTTTTAGATACAGACTGATGTTATGAGTTTTTCTTTCCTCGTAAGATTCAGGTCAGGTTATATGGCAGCCTGCAGCACTTAGAGAATAAAATGACACATAAAACCGCTGCAGTTACACTTCCAGTTGCTGTTGGATTGAAAATGGAATAGAAATTGGGTCTCAGGTAATCAGCCTGAAAATGCTGTACTCATACTCTGCAACGCTCGACCGCTCGCCAAACTGTTGATCCGTTTCTCATTCTGTTTTTTTTCCCTTCTTCTTCTTCTTCTTCTTCTTTATGCCTCGGATTTCTCTGCAGAGAGGATCAAAGCGTCCTCACAGCACTCTTTAACATCCAGCGAATAACCCCACCACCACCACCACCATTCTTATCCAATGAGGTAATTGGAAACAGATAGTGTACGGCACTGAGAAGTTACGGCACCCAGCATGGGTGCTGTGATTGTTAGCAGGGAGGTTCCACAGCAAGAACAAGAGGCTGAGAGGACAAATGATTGAAAAAGCAGCTTAAAAGAATTTAAGGGGTGAACAGTTTGTCCATCTTTGTTCAAATGCAGGAAACATCAAGGACTGAAGTGAAAGGTGCACGTGCACTATAACTGTAGTGGTGCTGCCATGTAAATGTTTTTTAAAACTCCTCTTTTAGTTTAGTTAGAACCTCTGAAGCCATTGGGTGGAAGCATTAGATTTTTATTATTTTAATTTTTATTATATTTAATTTGTCCTTTATGACTGTCTACATAATGGCAATTTTAGGCCAGATTTTTGACCCAATTTGCCCCTCTCAACAATAGGGATGAGAATCAAAAATCAATTCCAGAGGAGAACTAATAACAACTAGCTCAAGGAATCAATACCATTAGACTTTTTGTTTAACAATTCTCTTACCAACTCCTTTTGCTTTGCTCTGCATGCTTTACAAATTAAGGATTTCATGCTCTCATCAAACTAGAAAAGCACTCAGAGAGCGCAGACCTCCGCCAAGCAGCTTCAGTCCACTTTGGCGTAAATGGTCCCATCTGACAATGTGAAAGAATCCTTTAAAAAATTCCTGTATCCGGATGGTGATTCGGATCACTCCCAAAATCTAATCATTTCTACCTTATCCCATTCCACACATTTCCTGAAAATTTCATCCAAATTCGTGCATAACTTTTCAAGTTATCTTGAACACAAACAAACAGACAAACAAACAGACAAACAAACAAACTAACCAGCACCGGCAAAAACATAACCTCCTTGGCGGAGGTAACTATAAAGTAGTAATAGATGTTATCATGGCACACAGGAGACAGAAATGGTCAAAGCTGTGGCCAAATTCTACAAAATGAAACCAACTGCTCAATGTCTCATGCCTGTGTGATTTCAAGCAAAAGTTAAATGATCAGCAACTTGGAAACACACAGTGTATGGCAGCATAGCATTAAGGGTCAATCCCAATTGTACCCCTTAGCCCTCCCCCTTCGTCTTACCTCTTTGTCTACCCCTTCCTCTTGGTCCTCTGTTTTGAGGGCCAAGAGGAAGGGGTGAAAACATGCCCCAAAGAAACGAGACACCACTCGATTCCCGCTACATCATCACCCAGAGCTGCTTGCTGGCTGTGTCTTAGCTATAGCTGAGACAGCTAGCTCGTCATAACAAGAATTTTAAAATACTACCAACAATTCAAAACATGATTAACATTTACTTAATAATTTAATAATTACTTATAATTAGGAGCTTCATTCAGTGTCTGCTCTGCCATCTTGTCAGCAGGCGCAGTGTAGTATGGGAAATTTCTCATACTCCTTCCTTTCAAGTGAGATCCCGGTTTGTCTCTAAAAGGGCTGTGTAGCCCTTCCCCTTAACCTTAAGGAGAATTGGGACACCCCTTCACTAGACGTGAATGCGCAAAACCAAGGGCTAAGGGGTAAAACAAGGGCTGAGGGTGAAAAATTGGGATTGACCCTAAATATCAAAAATGCCAAGTTTTTGATGTTTGTTACCACTGAAAGCCTGTAAAAAACCTGATGAGGGAATCGATAAAGAATCTAGAAATGGTAATGGCATTGGTATCAATAACATCTAATTGCATCCCATCCCTACTCAACAATCAGTAAGGTGGGAGCGGATATAGGCCTACTATAACTTTCTGTGATCATATTTTGCCTTAACTTGGCTTTATTTAATCAATTATGATAAATGCTAGAGTATACACTCGCAACATGTTTTGGTGGGAGATTCTTCGATGAAGTGGTTTACATTTTGTATTTTACATTGTAACAGTTGTCATTGAAAGGGGGATTCAGGCCAAATATCAGGCTGATTATCTTTTAGTGTACAACTCAAGACTCGTCAAGACCTTTCTCAGTCCTGTAATTATTTATATGGAGTTTAGGTTTTACCATAACTAACACTCTGAAATCCATTTTATTTGATTTCTTATTTTGGATCAAATTTGTATGATTAACAGTGTACACACATTTATAATAAATCAGCTCAGTTTATGTAGAGGCTGATTGTACTATGTTGCTGTAATGTATGTGTTTGATAATGCACTGACCTGGTGTGAAATTAAACCTGTTCTAGTAGACAACAGAGCTCTGGTCTCTTGTCTTCTCTTCACAACACAACACAGAGAGATTCTTAAAACAAGACAGTATCCCTGTCAAGCCAGTGCGGCTAAATCTGCAGAGTCAAAGCCACATTACATCATCAAATACAGCCCTTTGTTGGGGCCCTCAAAGGTTTCCCCCCTGGGTGAATTTCTTACATTTTTTTAAGCTATGGGAGGAGGATTTCAAGGAGCTGCCACAGGATATCAGCACTGGAAGATCAAAGTCTAACAGTGTTTCCTGGAATCACATTTTTGCAACAGCCTGTGGACGACAAAACTGAAGCATGATATTCAAACATAAACAGAACTATTTGATAATAGAAAAACCTCTATTTTTATCATTTTACCTCTGGAGGAAAGCCTTGTTTATGAATGATTTAATGCCTTTCGCTCTGCCTCTTTCACTTTGATTTTCTTTTGTTCCACTCTGTGATTTTTGAAAAATATTCAAACACCTACAAAAATGCAAGAAAACTACCAGACATTGGAAACCGGAGCACAAGTCTTTAAAACACTACATATTTCTATTTTGTAAGAACTGTTTGTCTTTCTGGGTCTTAAAAAGTGAGATCAGCCCATACTACCTACACTGCTGATATCCACATGGGGCAGCTGAGACATTTTGAGCTACTTCCCTCTGGGACTGTCATGTTTTTCATCACTGGGCTTGGCCCCGTCATCCTCATTCTCATGGATGAATATTGGCTAATAATGCCCAGCAGGGGGGATTTCTCCAGGACAGATCAAATATGAAGTCATTCCTGATAAAACTGAGTTGATTGTTTATGAGGCTGAATTTACGGGAAGCTGTGCTGGAAGAGAGACATCTTTTGAATGACTGTGATTTACTTGAGTATTTTTTGTTGTGTGTGTTTGTTTGTGTGTGTGTGTGTGTGGGGGGGGGTTTACTTTAAGGATGGACTGATCAGTTTTGGTTGTCGTGGGTCGGCGATCAAGGTCATAAAGCCTCACATTCCTCCTCTGCTCTTAATGCAATAAGCCTTTTAAAGAATGTTCAATGGCGGCAGTAGCTCAGTCTGTAAGGACTTGGGCTGGGGGCCGAAGGGTGGCCGATTCAAGTCCCAACCTAACCATGTTTGGAAGTTGGTTTGGTAGCTGGAGAGGTGCCAGCTGACTTCCTGGGCACTGCCGAAGTGCCCTTGAGCAAGACACTGAACCCCAAAAACTGCTCGGTAGCGCTTCTTCAGGAGCAGCAAGCCATCAGTCTGACATCTCTCCATTAATGCATGATCGTAGGACCTGTTTGCATGTGCATGTGCATTTCAGCCTGTGTTTGTGTTGCATGTTTCAACAACAGAGTGTAAAGGATGGAATTTCCCTATGAGGAACTAATAAAGGATGTCCTTAATGGGATTCTCTAAAAACTTTCACTGTTGTTTTTCCTGACTGCAGGAGGAATAACTAGGTATTGCAGGTCAAAGTTCAAGGTCATAGAGCTTCATGGTGACCCCTGGCTTGTTAAGGGGATATCTAGAGCAATGATTTTCAACTGATGGATCGTGACCAAAAAGTGGGTCGCAGACCCTTTTTTCAGTGGGTCACGAGCCTTTGCCTGGGCAATAAAAATGTTCAGGAAAAAATCCTGTGCTTTTATTTTGAAGGGGATTTTTTATGAAGTGTAGTGCCGTCTATTCACACTCCTCAACAATACGTGGCGATGATACCCTGTAATGCTGATTGACAACTGTTTTATTAGTGCAGTGTTTTTATATATATTCAGAGAGTGGGTCCTCACCTCAAGGTACATGTTTTAAGTCTTTCTGAAATTACTCCTGAGTTCCTGAAGTGTTTGTATGTTGTAACAGCCTCATGATCAATGGCTCATTTAGAGGTGCTAGTTGAATATTATCAACAAAGAGCTGCTCAGTATGTGTCAACTGCTGCATGGTTATCACTTCTACTTAATATATGTATTTTTCCTTCATAAGGAAGTTGATATCGCTTGAAAGATTCTGCATGTTGCAACCTGCCTACTTAATTTTTCACTTAATTTTATTTTATTATTTTATTTTATTTTATTTAAATTCTATGCTCTTATCTATTTTAATGTCTTTATTTGATATTCCTACGGCTATACTGTGTATAAGAGCAACTGAAACAACCGAATTTCCCCATGGTGATTAATAAAGTATTTCTGATTCTGATCACAACGACGTTGACATTTACATTCTTGAAACCTTGTATCTCAAGATGCACCTTTAGAATGTAATTAAAATGCTGCTAATTGAGTGTAAATAGACATTAACAACCAAATATAACATTACAACTAAATATCTTCGGTTTTTACCTTGTATGCTCAAAAAGGAACAAGCTTGATTTTTGGGAAAGTGACAGTCCTTGTGACTAAGATTGCACATTCTGTGATGTGACTATTACCCATTACCCATTACCCTATTGCTGTTAAAATTACACATCACTCAGCCCTGTCACATGATAATCATAGAGTTGAGAAGTTTTTGATGTTATATAATGTCACACTGAGGCGGTTCAGGTTTGCATTTGAAGATAGAAATGCAATTTAAAGAGAAAGCATGCTCTCTTGAACATGAATCATCACCAGGAACAACACATTACCACCTAGCTTTACTAGTCTTGTTTATTTTATTCTTATATTCTCAGTACTTGTTATAAAGTCATTGTCAGCACAGTTTGTGTCACCAACAGCACGCAGCTCCAGACCAGTAAAACGTGTCAATGTCTTTAATCAGCCTGTCATGTCGTCAACCTGAGGGATGGAGGCTCTGCGCTGTAGCTCTGTAATGAAATCTCATTTTCTGCACTCATTTCATTTGTTCGTTTAATTGTTCAATTATATAAGGAAGAAAGACGCAGTGTCCACGGCCTTGAAGCAGAGCTTTAATGGAGTCAGATAGCTGAGAAGATGCCCTGAATACAAAGATGAAGAAGGAATGGCCTTGGTTTCTTCTGAATGAGTTTATCGGGCTGTCTGAGACTTCAATTATACTGAATGTTTTGTGAGTGAATTCTTCATTTAAAGACCTAATCTGTTCCAGAGACTTCTTACATTCACTCTGCTGGTCGTTGTGCCTTGACAAGCTGCTAATCTCTTTTAAAAAAATTAGATTAGTCTGAATTTCAAAGGAGAGTTGTCGAGCCCCATGAGCGTCAGTGATACTGAGGTTTCCTTTAACTCAGAAACACTGAATACTGTTCGGTTTCAGTGGTCTCACTCCAAGATAAAGTTAATAATAGACTTCAAAAGTTTCTATTAATCAAACATTTCTCTGCAGCTATGACAAAACTGTGAACTCTTCATTTAAGTTAAGTTTATACAATACACTGTATTTCTAAAATAAAAGAGTAAAAAGCAATAGTTTGAAAATAAAGAGTGAAGACATGAAACCAGAGTCCAATAAAAGAGAGCCTTCCATCATATTTTAAAGATTATTTAACTTGGATCAGTAAAAGATTAAAATTTAATAAATGTATGTCACTCTCAGGTGGTTCAAAAGATTTATAACAGTGAAAGAGCAATGAACGCCCAAGAAGATGGACAGTCATCAGCGTTATTGGTAGAAATGACGCACGTTTGTCACAAGGGTGTAAAGGACCACAGTGACCTTGACCATATGTCTCACACTGTATTCAGTTCTTCATTTGTGTAAAGTTTGAAGAAAATCACACACAATATTGTATTCACAAGCAAGAGATGATCACCAGATACAATGACATTAATCTTAGACCTATGACCTGCAAATATAATAATTACATCTTAAAGTCAGAGAGGACATTTGTTAAAGGTTTGAATAAAATCTCTCAGAATATACTCAAGATACCGCATTCACCAGCAAGAGATAAACACAAGAGATGATGACACTGACCCATATCTTCAGATATGCTCCTCAGAAAAAGTCTGGAAACATTATTTTGGTCAATTATTTCTCCTCTTCATAACACCAATGGATGTTGTATTTTGTATCGCTGGATAGCCTGATTAGTCACCTTTACAACAAGGTGGAACTTGTAAGGATTACACTTTACGGTGCCTCAGTGAAGCAAGGGTGAGACTCTGGTCCTCTTGGGGTGTTGTCATCCTGGGACATCCAATTCGCAGTCTGTCTTTGGCCATGTCCACAGGTGTAGGTGGGTATTTTTTTAAAACAGAGTTTCTTCTGAATGTTTTGGCCTTCTGTTCCAAAGCATGTGTTTTCATTGACAATGGGTTCTGCCTTCCTGAAAAAGCATATTTAAAAAAAAACCCCAAAAAAAACTCTGTTCACGGTGAAGATTTATAAAAATGCCATTTTGGGTGTCTTCATGTGAACAGGGAAAACGGCTAGTGGGCCTGATATGAAAAAAAAAAAACAGCTTTTGTGTAGAAAATGGAAAAAGGTGCATAACAAGGACATAATTAAAAAGTAGTGAACAGCACTTAACAGTGCATTTATTGGGTTTTTCAAAAAGAGAGCATGGGGATTTTTTTTTCATTACAAAGGAGGGAATTTAATTATTGCAATAATTATCACCATTGCAATATTGAATACTGTTATCACACATTGTATCTTATCGCAAATAGCACACATATTTTAGCATGACCTTGACAAACAATCATGGATGACCTGCTGCTGTGGACCTGCTCGACTCCATGTGCTTTATCATACCATCAACCATCAACAGAAACACCGTTTAACATAAATTCATACTTTTAGACCAGTTAACCTAATTTAATGGCAGTTCAGCTAGATGCTAGCCTTGCAGAGCAGACGGACCTGCCTGATTCTGAAATCATGCATATCCGTCTTGCCAGCCTCCATTGTCCAACGAATTAACTCGGCTGGAATCTTAAAGGTCCAATCAGGGAAGAGAGGTGGGAGCTGCAGGAGCAGTGGACGTGACGACAACAGGAAGTGACTGCATGTTTGAAAACAATGGCGGCTTCTGAAGCGGTCTCAATATCTGCTTTTTTTTTAATTAGAAATGGACTCAATTTATTCTTTAAAAGAGGAAAGAACTTGAAGCTTGTCTTACGAGAAGTCATGTTTTTGCTCTTCTCCTGACCAGGGATCACTGCTGGGAAACTGGGAGAGAACGTGGAAATCAATCCACGGTCTATGGTCGTCAAGGTTACTCAGTGATACTTGGCGAAATATGCTCTCCTCAGAAGTTTACTGGGAAAACTTGGTAGGGATTGTCTTTGGCGAGGTTCGTGTCACATATAAGTGTGAAATGATACATCTGTGTGGTATAATTTAATGTGAAACAATAGTCTTCAGGTAGTTTAAGCTAACGACTAACGGCTGTAGCGGCTAACTGTTGTTAGCCGTTAGCTCTAGTGGTTAACAGTTAGCTGCTAGGGCTAACAGCCATTAACTGTTGTTAGCCTTTGTGGCTCAGCGACACTGTCACTGCCTCTTGCCCCGGGAATCGTGAGTTCGATCCTCGGGAAAGGAAAGAAAGTAGCCGTTAGCTGTAGCAACTAACGGCCGTTAACTGTTGTTAGCCGTTAGCCGCTACGTGTAGCCGCTATGTATGCTACGTCATACGTAGCAGCGTTGCTTGATGTGGATTGGTCTGTGATGAGTGTGACGAGCCGAACGATCGTCCAGTCATAACCTGCTGTTGTTTTTGAAGGTTCTGCCCCTGAAAACATTTTTTTCGAACGGCTCCTTCTCAGATGGATTAGTGAAATATTTCCAATATGAATCTGTCCATCTGGCACGTCAGGTTAGCTAGATGATGCTACATTACTTAACATCAGTCCTCTCCAGTTTATAATCATTTTAGATGTTAATGTTAATATTAGAATGACCTCTTTATCCATTGTTGTTATTAATTATTGATTATACCTCTATATTCAGCAGAGACAAATATGATGCAGACAGATTTATGGTCTGGGTGTCCATGGGTTTGTCACTATCATAAATTCTTATTGTTAGTCCCTTTGTCTCTGCCTAGATGGACACATCTCTGGGTGTATATGTATATATTTGTATTTTTACTTGTATATGTATGTATGTATAAGCATGTATCTGTAAATTGAAGAGTATGGCTTCAGCCTGCTCTTGCAAAGTGCCTTGAAATAACATTTGTTAGGAAGTGACGCTATACAAATAAAGATTGATTGACTGATTGATTATTCACATATTGAGACTACTATGTATTGTCCAGTTTCTCTCCCATTTGTTGTTTTTGTCTGCATGTTTGTTAAGGGTTTGTTTTTATTTGTTTGTTTCGTATCATGAACATCCTATCCCTTTGTTGTTTACACCAAGAAATCATCTTTTCATTCTAATTTTTAAAGGTCCCTATGTCATATTCTGATTTTCAACAAGTTTACACTGGCAAAAAAACAAACATGTATTTGAAGTTTCTTGCCTAAAAAAATCCACTCATATTTGCCAGCCCTGAGCAGAACCACCTGTTTTAGAGTGAGTCCTCACGAACTGATCCACCACACCCCTTCTAGAAGTGGATGTAGATAACCTTTCCAGTGCTGTGCTCTGCTGTTTACTGTAGCTGTACAGATGATGTCCAGCCGGCTGTGGGCTGGACAACATCTGGCTGAGGAAGTGCCCCCCTTGTAGGAGAGGTGGCATATGCCCAAATGACATAATTTAGTTGTCACACTTTCTGAAAGGTGAAGCAAGCAGCAAAGGTCTTACATCGAGGCTGCCTTGATAGCACGAGGGTAGTCCTTAAAAATAAAAAAATCCAGATTTTTTGATGAAGGAATTGGAGTAACGAAGCACTCACACCTTATTATTTTCTTGCTCTGTTTGTCAGTAAAGCTAGTCGATGGAATTACAATAGCTCACAAAGCCCAATAACCTTGATCTGAAAACATCACAGTGGCCGAGCAGCAAACATCAGGGAAGTCATGCTCCGGCAATAAAACCAATTCCAGATTTACTCAGCAGGTTGGCTGCTGTGATTCCCTGCACCTCTATTTCCCCCCGCTCTCTTTTTCAATCTCCCTCTCCCTCTTTCTTTCTACTTTATCTGTCTTAACAGCTTGTAAAGCCGAGCAGCCAGAAAAGAGACGAGCTGAGGTATTGATCTCGGGGGGAGGGAGGATTGCTGCAGTCTAACAAACACAAATTGGTGTCAAAAGCTCATCACTCGACTAAAAGACGAGTTTGCCTCTGATAAATGTTTACCAGTGCTCAAAGGAGATCTGATGGGACAAAAAAGACGAGATTAAGCAAAGTACTTAGACAAAAGAGGCCTTGAAGTTTAGAGATTATTGAAAGCGAAGTGTGCTCTGAAGTCAACAGAGCCGACATCTGAACATCGCTGCTGTTTGATCCAATCTTGGACCGTTTTACTTCTCCCTTTTTGGTGTTTGGGTATTAATATGAACATGAAACGCTTTAATAGAGAACCAAGTGAAGGCCTTTGGCTATGAAGTCATTCTGTAATAAAAGGAAAGTCAAAACAAGTTCTTCAATATCTGGGAAAATAAGGGGAGTCTGGTGGAGTCAGTGATCTAAAACAACAAGCATCTAAAATTAAATTTGTTCACCTACAGTTTGACCGCCAGCGCCCATCGCCTCTCAGGCTACAGCACTGATTAGTAACACTCCACTCCCAGTTCAACACAAGAGAAGTGAAGCTGACTCTCCTCTCCTGCCAAAGTTTCCAGTTTAACAGCATCTAATTGGGGACTCATGTGTTCTTGATCTTCTCTTTCATGACGTCCTCTCAGAGTCGGCCCTACCCAATGTGACGCCCTAGAAGAGATTTTATATGGCGCCCTCTCCATCGGGGATTCACATTTGCTTACAAAAGAAATTGAATACAATTTTTTTTACCATTGTCTTAACATGCTTAACAAATTACAGCTAAATATGAAAAAATCTGAATATAATATAAACAACCTACTTCCTCATGAGAGGATCAGTGCGATTCTAATAGGTTATGAACAATCATTCCTTCAAATCTGGAAACCATTCATGGATTATCTCCCTGTTGAGAATTCTCAGCTGTTGTCAAGAGGACTTCACTATCTGTCCTGGAAACCTTCAAGACTGAACTCTGGCAGTGGACACTCTTACTTGTAATAATAAGGCTAATTCAAAATCTAGATAGTTGGCAGATTGAGGAATTATATGACATGTATAATTGGATATTGAGTGTTTTTTGTTTTGTTTTATCTTTTGTCTCTACTTTGTTTTGTCCATTGTTTGTCTGCTTGTATATCTGGCGCAGTATTAGATAGACCCTTGCCCATTTGACTGATCAGCTCTGTATGTTCTTGTCACTGTCTTCATTGTTTGGCAACTTCAATAAAAACTGTACATTAAGAAAAAAAATATAAATACCATTACAAAAAAAAAAAAAAAAGTTATGTAAACAAGTGAATAAATTATAATAATTTATTTGGTATTACCATTTATAATAATATTAATCGGAAATTGCTTTAAAGGGGACATATTTTGCAAAAAACACTTTTTTTAAGGCTTTTTAACACATTTTTGGATATTTGGCCTTCCTCCCAGCCCACAATATGTGAGAGTAGACAACAAAACCTGTATTTAGCAGGCTGCATGAATGTAAACTCATGGTACTTGGAGAGCTATTGAGCCTGCGGATATGCTGTTACGTAATAAGCATTTTATTTGCATAAGCCTGCCTCCCCGGCTTGAGAAATTTCTGTGCAAAGTGCCGCCATATTGTCAAAATTCTTATCGAGAGATCGTCGTACACCATGTCTAGACCCAAAACCTATGACTGCTCCATTGTTGGCTGTAAACAGCCACATATATCTTCACATATAGGCTACCAGCCTCGGAGGACCAAAGGCCCAGTGGATTTATTTTTGAAGGGAATGAGCAGCTACAGGCGGCTAAAACCTGTATGTGTGTGCCGGTCACTTCACGGCCAACTGCTTCTTCAACTTAAGTCAGTTCAGCACAGGACTGGCAACTAAACTTTTCCTGAATCCAGGTTCAGCACGAACAATCCATTGCCAAACCTGATGATGGAAATGTGAGTATTTTAATGCTGTGTAGTATTTATTTTGCTCAATGCTACGAGCTAATGCTAACAGCAGGGGAAAGTGAAGCAGAGGTAACTGCACAGCATGTTTGTCAGTGTTCACATTACTTGTTGAAAGTCTGATGGATAAATTACAATGTATGAGCATTCCTACATTAGTCAATTGAAGTTTAACAGTTGGCTGAATATAATCAGTCCTTTACCCACCCCATTACCCCTCCGTTTCCGCTAATGTTAGCCCGGAAGGTAGGCTAAGTCGCAGCTGTGTCCCACTGCGGTGACTAGCCCGAGGTTAGCATGTTGTGCATTAGCCTGTGATGTTTTGGGAAAACGAGCTAACGTTTCATGAAGACATCAAGGATCCATGTTAAAATGCAGAAAAGGAGCAAGATAGAGTTCCTTTGAATTTGAATCAATGTGAGCTTTACCATTTTAAGACTTAATAGTAATAACTGGTTTTAACGTAATTATATTGAAGGTAAGTTTTTCCCAGTTTTGTGGCGCCCCCTAGAGGCCACGGTGACCTTAGCGTTTGCCTATATTGCCTAATGGCCCAGCTGGCCCTGAGTCCCCTTAAAGCTAGACATACACTTGCAGTACACTACCACAAATGTCTCATTATTGAGTTTTAGAAACAAGCCCATGATTTTCTCTGATCCTGAGTTACGATGAGTCATGCTGTGCCCAACATGTGTGTTTATTTGTCATTGTTGCCACACCGCCCCAGCTGAAGGCCAATCTGTGACTATAAAGTATTAAATAAAACCCAGCTGTGGTACAAAAAGGTTACCACTGCACTAGAGAGTGTCAGCCCTTGTGTGAATAGTTTATCTAACATAAAACAAGGAACAATGTACATTCATCAAAATTCAAGCTGATGTAAATTAACCTAATTTTCATCAGCAGTCCCTTTGCCAGAAGTTTGTTAGCAAGTCAGAATAAAGTCTATCACATGAACAATTCTTCAATAGTAAAAGACAATGACACTGATTAGTAAGATGAGTTGATAATCACATGGTGTGGATAAAATCTTCCCAGTTCCCATCCTTTGTTTGTTCTAAAAAAGGAGGAGAACAACATGTGCACGAGATGTTAGGCGTCTAAACATCTGTTTTTACGAGGAACATGGAGAGTAAACTGTGGTTTTTGCAGCACACTCTGCAGCTTGTCACCATTGGAGATGCAAACGCAAAGTGATTACAAACAAGTCTATTGAGACATACTGTAACATCTGAGACTTCTCCACTTGGACCAGAGCCCTGCTGCTGCTTTGTAAGATGAAATATAACTGGTGACTACGTGGCTGATCATCTGACTCTTGTTATATGAAAGCCAAGGAGGTATTAACTCTGGAATGTCACTTGCTGCAACACCAGAGACGGCTTTACGAGTGCTCATGGATGGCTGTGTTGTTGCCGTGACATTGTCAAGCCAACCTCCATGACTCAAACCTCAAAGTCCTGTCCAGGAGGCTGCACTTGATTCTGCTTGATCCCCGGCTGTGACTCTTTTCCCTGTTGTTGTTGGATGTCTTAGAGCTTAATTAAACCTGCCAGGAACTGGGATGTTTCTGTGGGAATAAATCAGAGCCCTCACTGTGAAACACACAGACCCGTGGCACTTAAACCGATCTCAGTGTGGTCACATCGATTGCAGCCCGGGAGGCCCGGCCGAGCCTTCAGGGTGTCGGGTCAATGCTGATCTGATTTGCATCAGCGTCTCAGAAAACTGAGTTGGAAGTTTGCTCCTGAAATCTCCACATGCACTCTCGGTGTGGCTGCTGAGTGTGTAATAAGGTCGATACCCCGGCTACAGGAAATGACAGCCAAGAGAAACCAAACTGCTGCTTACTCCTCAAACAGTTTGATTGTGTTTCCATCCGAATCAGACCGGGAGCTGAAGCAGCAGGAGGACATCAGAAATTCAGCTTGTTTATTTGGTTGCCTGGTTTGTTGTTGGTTTGTTTAGTATTTTCAGTAAACTCACCGAAAGACAGTTTATCCATTGTCAAGTTTTATGGAGAAAAGTTGTTCAGAATGACACGCAAGATGAACTCAACAGCTTTAACTCTGTGACACTGCGGTAAACATGACATTGTGAATATCTGACTCCAATTAATTCTCCTATTTTTCATTTTATTCTTGAACTTTTTCTTTGTCTACTTCAAACTCTGAATCCTGGAAAGACATTTGCATATTTAGGGCTTTGGCACTGAGTGGTCTAACAGCCACACCAGAATTACAGATTATCATTATTTTAATGGAAATAAAAGTCATATTTGGAGGCCTATGGAACTTGACAATCAAAACTATATGTGGGTAACCTAAATAGTAAAAGACTGAATAAAAATGTATTTTCCAAGAATAAAATCGGATGGTGTTGCTGATCAATTCAGTTCAAATCATTCACCCAATTTTACAATATATTGTAATAAAAGGTTGCTCTCAGCAGGTTGAAGCTCTGCTATGGCAATTGAATAATTGGTAACACTTTCTATGGAGTCCCCCTTAATGATGCATTATAGATGTATTAGAAACATGTTTATAATGCATCATAACATGTTATAATGGTCTCATAATGCTGTACAATCACACTAATAAGCATTTGTAATAATTTGTAATTTATAATGCTTAATTGCAATCATAACTCATCTTCTGTCGGAGTTTATAATTAGTTATATAAATAATTATAGTGTGTTATATTGTGCTTAAAATTATATGAAAGCTATTTTGCATTATTAACTGCTTGTAGGTCACTATAAGTAATCACTGAATGCTTTAAGGAAAGTGAAAAAGAGTTAAATTAAGTGAATAGAAGGAAGAAAACAAAATTCTGTAAACATCCTTAAACATTTATTTCAAATTTTTTGATAGAATATCTTATATGTGTCAAAAAAAGCTGTTTTTAATTTATTTAGAGCATAATGATCATACCATTATATGTTAATGCATTAAAACTGTTCATGTGTTAATAACTGATTATAATCAATTTCAAGACTAAAAAACTCAATAAGCTTTGACCTTTGAGAATACAGACAGTGATCACTCAGTATGTTGTATTAACACCTAGCCTCGTCAATCATAATAAAACAATTTACATTTTGTCAGATTTGTTTTGTCATAAATCATTATGAATGTCTATAGTTTCTTCTAGTTATATGCACAAAACAAGACACTATAAGCATGCTTTAACTCATTATAAACTGAGTTATAATTGCAATCATGAAGCTTTATAAATGATCACAAACACTTATGTTTATGATATGAATATTATACATTTTAATTTGTTGATATCTAGAACCTTATAGTGTGTTGTGCCAACCACTAAGACCACAGAGCTCAAGAGAGATGCCCATTTACTCCAGGGCAGATATCTTTAGCAGATATAAAACTGAAGTTGGCAGTGGATTTGACCAATCTGGGACATTTCTTTAAAACTCTAGGATTGTGGGTAGTGTAGTTAGTTTGCCTGAAGTCATAAAGGAACTATGTTTTCATAAAATTACATTAATTACATGCTAGGTTGTGTCGTCTCCAGGTGCTCATGCGGCTATTTTTTATTTGAAAACTTTGTTGTGCATAAATGACAGTAAAAAGCAGCAGTCTACTGCAGAGGGAAATGAGCAGCCACTAACTCCACCAGTCAGAGGTGACACTGTGACACTCAAGAATTGTGGGTGGTGTAGTCTGGTTGCTTGAGATCAAGCATTTATTTGTTTATTTATCTAACCTTTATTTTGGCAGGTTTGTTCCCACTGAGATATAAATATCTCTTTTGCAAGGGAATCCTGGTCAAGACAGCAGCACAAAAGTAAGTAGAAGCATATTCAATTATGACTTAGTTACACTGAACTAAGACCAGAAGTTTGTGATTGGAGCACTAATTAGGAGGTTCTTAAGTCTACTAGCTGTATGTAATGGTCATACAGGATTAGGTACCAATAACCCCTCATTGTTGACTAATAAACAGCTAGTTCCTGCAAGCTAGTCTCCTAATAAGCAGACAACTAGTGATTCATAAAGCAGCTTTGGTGTTATTGGGACGATGTTGGGTCTATATTAATTTAAATTATAAATTAATAAAGAAAAAATAAAAAGAAGAGTCTGGCTTTGACCTTCGTCCTTTGGAAAGTGTCTTGGGATGATGACTTCTGTTAAGATTTGACACTTTACAAAAGGAGATTGATCAATTGATTGATTGATTGATTGATTAACTGATTGATATTTAATAAAATTTCAGGTTAGATAAAACTTGACCAATCACCTGAAGTAAGGTCGCACATAAAACAAGCTGAAGGAAACCATCCTGTCAGTGTGAGCACAGAGCTAAAAACAACAAATCCAGAGGAAGTCTGACTTTACTCTTTTGTAAACAATTCTTGACATATTTCATTACCATATAATTTGTCAGCTGAAAATAAACTTTGCTAAAAAGATGTTTAATATGTAGCGTATAATACTTTTGGAAAAAGATCAAATCTTACTTACCATTCTTCAAGGTACTGCAGTGTCATTTCTTATATCTGCTCTTCAGGCACAAGTGGAGTTTTAACATTTAATTGTGTTTTGCAGTTCAAGAACTCCATTTAACCTTTATTTCTGTGAGCCAGTGCTGCTATTTCACAGTTCTTCAGCTGTTAAGAAATAAAATAATCCTCTTAAACTCTCATTTCGTATGCCGAGTGTGGAAACATAGTGGTTTATAATAATATTTGAAACTAATTATAGTTAGCATTAGAAACACACTGAAAACATTCTCCACCTCATTAATTATAGAAGAGTAAAGGTTGCCTATGAATTAATCTTGGACATGGACTTATTTTCTCTGAGTAAGTGTCTCATTTTTCAAACTGTGGAGACCTCACTGCAGAACAAAACCCAATGGATATTTTCCTCACTAGTGGTGCAGATCCAGGGCTTAAAGGGATCAATTTTCCTATCAAATCCGTCTTCGTTAGTTTTTTATCAAACCAAGAATTTCCTTGACATCAGGAATGCACAGGCCTGAGTAAGCACTTCACCGACTTTACAAGCATGTCATACATCCCTTCGCTGTGCTTAAAATGCATTTGTGATCCGCTCCAAAATTTTCTTGGCTGGGCAACAAAGGCCGCCTTTGTAAACCAGCAGAGAAAATGTTTGCTGTATTTTCCGGCATCAGTGGATTAGTGAGCCGAGAGGAGAGGAGAGGAGAAGCAGAAAATGAAGGCAGCGGGTCGGCACTACAGCGTGCTTGGCTGACGAATCAACGAGACCTCGGCTTAATGAGCCACTTATTTCACTACAAAGGACTCGAGTAATAGATCTGATCTGTGCGTTGTGCTGAGAGGCTGCAGAGCTCATTGTCAGGTGCTCTGTTTGTTAACAAACAGCAGGAATCTGTGTTACATCTTGTTGGTAATGTAGGCTAATTTACACACAAAGAACAATAACAGTGCACAACAGTGAAGAGAGCTGAGTTATGTTCTGTTTGCATGAGAGGAAATATTGTTTAAGACTGTTTAAGCAATAACAATGCAGCACTATTCTTACATTTATCCTTCCATCCATCAGTTTTTTATTCCACTTATTCCTTTCAAGTAGGGCTCTATAAAATCTACCATCACGGATTGAAGACAGAATCATGGATTTGGACATTAAAAGCAGAATTCAATATAAAAGCTGAATATCACAGAAATGGCCGACAGTTTACATAAAAGTCTTTTTTTTCCAGAATAAAAATGAACGTATCTCTCAGGAAAATGCTCCAAGTTGGTCACTAAGGCTGTGGACAATGCACGCTTCACTTCCCCTCCCCCTCCTCCTCCTCCTCCCCCTCCTCCTCCTCCTCCCCTCATTAACAATGCAAACATGTCGAAGCCGCCACCTGAGACACCGGCTATGTCGGCAAAGAAGCTACGAAACTCCCGGGTAATTCCAAAGTACAGGACAGAGCAGTTTCCCAATGATTATTATGTGTCAGGCGATCAAATGTTCTGCAAATTTTGTCAACATACTTGTGACTGGACCCGTAATGATACGTGTGAGGACTACCTGAGGAGAGAATGATTATATTTCATTACGTTATACAGTGTCTCAGGGTTAAATTTATGAAAAATACTAAAAACCAAATTCTCAGAAAATTAAAACAGAAAAAAACAGAATTTGGGAAAAAATAACGGATTTTATAGGGCCTTATTCAAGGCTGCAGGGGGCTGAGGACTATCCTAGCTGACATTGGGGTAGAGGCATCTTACACCCTGGACTAGTCACCAGCCAATCACAGGGCAAACTTAGAGAGAAAGACAGTCATATCAACACCCACACCTACATGCAATCTAAAGTAACCATTAAACCTCAAGAGCATGATGTTGGTCTGTGGGAGTACCCAAACAAAACCTATGCATGCACAGGGAGACCTTGCAGATTTCCACACAGAAAGGCCCTGACCAGCACAAGGACTCAAACCAACAACCTCTTGCTGAGAGGCACAAAAACTAACCTGCTGCGCAACCATGCTGCAGCCTTACAATTAGAGTTTCTGTAATAGGGTATTTGAGCATGGGAATAAAAATCTGTATTCAAACTGTAAATATATATTCATATAGAAATATTAAGATCTTCAGCACATTAGGGTGCCGGGGCAGTGAACTGAATGATCCAACAGTTGGCACTCCCAGCACAACCTGACTGTCCAATGCTTTCTTGACCTCAACAACAGGAAGTATACCTCCAGAAAGTGGAGTACAACTCCAAAACATCAGAGGAGCGCTGTGTGGAAGCACTTTGGGCTCAAATGTTTATCAATCATGTGCAAATCAGCTGGCCCACTCCTCGTCCACAACAAATCCGTGGGCTATTTTGTCATCCATGGCAGTCCAGCAGTGCATCATGGAAATGAACGTCTCCAAGAGTCTCCAAGAGTCTCCAAGAGAAAGAAGTTGGGTGGTTGGAGTCGAAAAATCTAATTCCTCTCCACCTGTCTCTGAACAGCAGAACTGGTTTCCTCAAAGTAATTTTTGAATATATGAAAAACAAGTCTGTTATTTACATGTGACAGGATAGTAAATGTATCACGCCCTTGACACTAGCCAGACTGAATGATTTTGTTGATGGCTTCTCACATTCACCATAATTCTCTTATTATCAACTCTCCAGCAGGCCTTATATATGTCCTCCACCTCTGTTCATGCTTCGGCGAGAGTTCACCTCGTATACTCCTTTATATACCCCTCCATAGGGCTCCGATCATAAATTTAACAGAATGTATAACTCAATAAAAGACATAACCTCGAGGGTTATTTACAGGGAGCTCACAACTACTATCATCCAGGACCATAATGCTCGGAAAGAATGTGCACCTTGTCACGGGATGACACCAAAAGCCCAATAAATCCCACAGCCTCCACTGCACAACAAGATAAATGGAGGCCTTCTCTAGTAGAAGTACCTGCACCCCCCCTGTCCAGCAGCAGTCACTGTCAAGGTTACCCAGAGTGATGCACTTTGGGAGGGATCAGCCCTCTTTCTTTTCCTTCATTGCAGCCCTGAAATCCATACGGCTGGAGTTAAAGATGTCCCAGCTGAGGAGTGAGAAAACCCAACATGGCTGCCTTTTAGGGATCACAGATAATGTATATGTAATTATCTCACAGTCATAACTATCAAATCAGAGGTCGAATACAGGTCTTAGAATAAATTTAATTCCTGTATGGCTGTATTAACATACTTCCCTGGTAATTTACTCCCTGTGTCCTTTAATTTCTTGCTACATACCTAAAGCACCAGGGTGGGGGACAATAAATCCCACTTCCTCCTCTCATTCATTTGTTTTTCATTTCCTTGTCACGCACAGTATCTCACACACAAATTGGAGTTTTGGTTGTACAAACACAGCTGCATTGGGAGCACAAATAATCATATTGGTTGGTTAAATCTCAACAGACTGAGTCAACAATCCTGTTTATTTAGAGAGCAATAAAGCTAAAGCGGGGACCGATGGAACAATGGCACACTGATTAAATTTCAAATAAATTTATGGATCATAAACAGCAGGTCTGGGCAAGGTGACAACATGAAGAACAGTAGGAGTGTGCTGCTCTGGTTCTGAAGTTTATTCCTTCACTTCTTCACTCATGGATGCCTGTGCAACCATAGAGTCGACATGCTCTGTGTTGCACAACCACATGAATGCAGAAAATTTAATTTGGGTTTTAGATCATTGTTGTTAATGCTGCCAGGCAGTAGGGATGGGTAAATTAGAGCTCGAACACTGACACCTCCTTATGAACAAGCGCCTAAGGACTGGCTAATTAGCTTGGGTCATGCATGAACCTACTGATGGGTCACTTTGTTGCTCACCAGAGCTCAAAATCCCAGTTATTAGTAAATAACATGAGGAACACATCCAAAGCCCTGTGTTTTCTACATGGTACTGCCACAGCTGTCTAATCTTTGATGGTACGAAAGCACAAAATGCAGAACCTTCAAAAACAACTCCAGCTGGTGATTGGACGATCAGTCTGCCAGTCACACTCATCACAGACCAATCATATCAAGTCACAGTATGATGTAGCAGCTAGACCCTGTTGTTAGCTGCCAGCTTAAACCACGTTTCCGTCCTTAGACTATCGTCTTACATTAAATTATACCACACAGATGTATCATTTACCACTTTTATGTGACACGAACCTCGTCACCGACAATCCCCACCAAGAGCATATTTCGGCAGGTATCGCTGAGTAATCACGACTAATTATACCGCAGATATTGCTGCACCCACGGAGACCTCTTCAGAAGCTGCCATTATTTTCAAACATGCAGTCGTCACATCTTCAGTTTCCGCCTCTCTTTCCTGATTGGGCTGTCCAGCTTTGGACATCAAGTCTTAGGAGGTTGAAGCTTGGCAAGATGGATCTGCGTGATTTCAGACAATGATTCAGGCAGGTCCATCTACACTGCAAGGTTAGCGCAAAACACTTTGGATGTGCTTTGTTTTGTTGACCTACTTACAAGGTGACCTTACTGCACACACAGTCAACAGAATGGTCTATCTCCTTTAATGGACCTGGGATTGAGGCAAGACACAAAAAGAAAATAAATGTTGGTGTATCCCTTTAAGTAGGTTGATCCAAAGTTTGGTAAAGAAGTTGTTTAAAGTATTGCCGTCGACAGATTGGCTTCAGAAGCATTTCAAAGTCTTCAAAAGGCTGCTGTCACATGGATTTGTCCAATTCTTTCTAAAGTCAAGGGTACAAATGTATCACTTAGACACAATTAATTTAAAATTAGACACACAACAATGTGCAACACTGTGTTTGACACATTATAACCACAGTAAAGTGGTGTATGATACAAAAATCCTGCAGACAACTCAGCACCCTGCACAAGGCTTTAAAAGTATCTTCACAACCTTAATAAAATCCAAAGGTTCGTTTTTTAAGAGGCACAACCTTAGCAGAAATGAGGGAGTTTCTGATTTCCTCAGACAGTTGTGGGCTTAGAATAAAGCTACTGTACCGAGCAAGAGAGCTTAATCAGAAGTAGATTTAGAGAACTGTCTCTTCTTTAACTCTGCTCACTTCAACCATTTTACCCCTCTGTGTTCCTTATGGGACCCCAAAGTATTCCAAAGTTTTTTATAATTACAACACACTTGATGAAAAAAGGCAAAAATACAACACAATAGTGGGAAAGATATTTACAGCAGGGAGCAATAACAGAGGAATTCACTGAAAACATAAAGTGGTGCATTAAAGTGCACACCCCCAGTTATGATCTGTGCATGGACCTCACTGTCCTTATGTGCAGCATCATCAAGAGGAGAAAAGAGTCTTTGCATCCATGAACCAGAGTGGTTCAACAAACTGTTTTCCTGTTTGGAGTCCTTTTTGTAGTGTTTTGCTGTGGTGAGAGTGAACCTGGACTCCCAGGTATGTTTTTCATCTTCTCCTTGTAGCCTCCAGCAGCACACACAAACACCACCGCTTATGATGTTTCACTGCAATGCCTTCATCTCCTTGTACACGTCAAAACATGTTTACACAATCAGAGATAAATGTCTGGGATCATCCATACTTGAAAATGTGCACACCTGTGTTGCATTAATGTTTTAAATTTTTGATTAGAGACATGGATTAAAAATACTAGGAGTGAAAATACAGCAAAGACAGGGCTGCCATGTGAGTCTACAAAAATGTTTCATCACTCATCACATCTGGTGTGTAATAAAAACTTTAATATAATAATGTTGTTTAATAAAAAGAACAAAGAGGCTTTGGTTAGACATTGTACAAATAGACTTCATGTGGATGTTATTAAGAAAACAATATCATCCTTGTGTTTACTCCTGGTATTTTAAGCTCTGAAAATTACAATAGGTGAGGAACTCCATGCTAAAGTGGAAAATAAGGGATTAAAATAATGATGATTGGATCATTTTTGCCAGCAAAGTTACGATATGTGATTCACTAAGAACAACACAAATCCCTCTCCACTCAGAATCAGCGAGAGGAGGCTGTTCTCAGCTGGCTCCGCCGACGCGACAACCTGCCAAGGCCGATTCAGCACAATTCAGAAACCACATCAGCCTCAACAGGCAAATTACCAGCAGCCCAACAACATAATGAAGGTGAAAACAAATTAGCAGAGAGTTCATTAACGTTTTCTGTAGTTCAGTAGACTCTTTGGGTTGTGGTTTGGGCGGGCTCTGCCAACGCATCTGCCAATGAACATCAATACAGGTTGCTGATTCAACACCTTAAATACAGAAAAAGTAGCCTACTGGTGTAAAAACAGATACATCTATGCATTACTTTAACAGTTCATTTTCACTCAGAATAAGCCGTCGTCCAAGCTAGCCACTTACAAAGCATGCTCTGATTGTTTACAAACCAAAAGGGCCAATTTCAACAGCTTTACTCTCTCGTCTTCACATCATATGCAGAGCAGTTTTAGGGGGCTTTTACCCCTAAACGTTTGGTCCGGACCAAACAAACACAAGTATGGTTCGTTTGAACTGGTGTGAAAGTGCTTACGAAGTCTGGTGCGGGCCAAAGAACCAAACAAACTCTGATCCACCAAAAATGGCTGTCTCAGTTTGCTTCCAAGCGGACTAGAGTTTGGTTTGGGGTGGGTATGAAAGCCAACAAAGACCAACAAGGCAAATAAACCAAAAGGGAGAGAATTGTGGCTTGGATTTTGGCCAAATATCACAACAGAAAAGCTAACGCAGAGCGCGGCTAACGCAGATTTATATTTATTTCATGGAAAAGAACACGTCAGTACTGCTTAGTGCTGAAAAATGTTATTTGATGCTGGTTGTGTATTTCCAGTTCAGAATGCATTGATGGGCCAGATGGCAGGAAAAAACACTGCAACTACTAGTGGCTGGAGGCTGGATTACACATTTGAGAGGCTTTGGTCTGTCTAACTAGGTGCAGTTTGAAAGCAAACCAAGAGAAGAATTAAAAAATGTTGAAACTTCCCCCTGAGCCAAATGAAGTCAGCTGAATTTTAGGTGTGAAAGTGACCCTAGTGTGCTTTCACACCTAACACATTCAGTCTGGACCAAACAAACTGGTTTGCTTTTTGGAATTTTTTGTTTGATTTTGGTTGGTGTGAAACCTCAAATGTACTTATGCAGACCACAAGACTGAACTCCGGTCTGCTTGAAAACAGGGGTCTAACCTTGCCACATAGTGAACCAGAGTTTGGTTTAGGTGAATGGGAAAGCCATACGAAACCAAACAAGGACCAAACTACTGGTAATGAACCAAAAAGCAGAGCACTGTGGCCTGAATTTGGCCACATATTACAACAGTAAGCAAACTAACATAGCAGTCAATACCAATATCAAGCAGAATGCAGCTAACCTTAGCATCACTAGAACTGCCAATATAATATGGTCAATAAACAGGTGCCACTTGACGCAGCCTTAATGCAGCTTTATTTTGTATCCCATGTTAAGCCCAGTTGTGTATTTGCGGGTCATAGTGCAACTTTGGGACAGATAACCAAACCAAGAAAAAATTGTAATCCATTCAACCATCTATCATCCACACATCCATCTTTTCACTGATCTGTGTATCTACCCAACCATTCATCCATCATTAGTCATAATTAATCCATCCATTCATCTAAAATCCATTTTTGATAATCCATATATTCATTTCCATTATCACAAATCCAGCCATCTATCCATTCATTTATCCACACATCTATCCTTCCATCGATGCATTGATCTATCTAACCACCCATCATTCATACTGCTATTTATCCATCCATTCAATCTTACATCTATCCATACATCCATCATTCATGCTTTTTATTCAGTTGTCCAGCCATCTGTCCATTGGTCATCCATCCATTCATCCATGTCAATTTCCCATTACTATCAATTCATCTATCGACCCATACACATCCATCTTTCCACTGATGCATTTATTCATCTACCCATTCATTTTCATTTCATCTTACATACATCCAATAATTCATACTTTCATCCATTATCTTTCCTTGCATCCTTCCACCCATTTCTCTATCCAACATTATCCAACATCCATCCCTGATTTCTCTTCCCAGTATTTTTCATTTCTCACCACCTAACACATGCCGCGAACACTGATAACTTGTGTTCATCTGCAATTTATTTTCAATTAATTTTAGGACTGTGAAGAAAATCCAACAATATTTTTCTTCTTTTTTTTTTAATATATTTTGGCCATCTTTTCACTGTATGACTGGTGCACTGGAGAAGAATAATGCAGCTGTACTGAGAGTACTTTAATGTGTCTTCCCCTTCCCTTACCAATTAATCCACAGGAAGAAGAGAAATAGGCTTTCAACTTCAAACAAGACCCAGAAATACAGAGCACATCTTGCTCTGCCTCTGTTTCAAGCAGTGCATCAGGGTTTTTCAGACAGAATTCGTCTTCAGAATGTTTTTCTGTCCCTATCATGCATGTAGCCATGTGTTTCTCTGTGAACACTGCTTCGGTAATTTACAGGTGAAAAGATGTCTCTGCCTCACTGTAAAAAAAAAAAAGGCTTTCACATTTCAAACATACATTTTCCTGGGTTCACCCTTGAGGCTCAGATGTCTTTTTACCTGCAAAACATCAAATCATTTTTTCACATGGTTGAAGCTGCAGGCGACAGTCTATCAGGAAAAAAGGGATTGGAATAAATAGAGAAGAGAAGCAGCAATCAAATTAGACAAAACAAAATGAAAACTCCATACAGCCTGAGAACAAGGTCAGTATAGAGGCTCTGTATATATACTGTATGAATGTATGTAAAGTCTTTCAGGTCCTTGGGGGGGCTGCAGCGTATGGCTTATTGAACAAAGCCCAAAGACTACAGAGTATTGTTAGTGCAAAAGGCTGCATTGAAAAAAGACTCTCCACATGCTGTAACATCATAAAAGGGAAAGAAGTGCAATGAAAGAGAACTGAGCTAGAACAACTGCCTGGTGTGTTTTTATGCTATTGGGAGGTATCCAAGGGCCGGACAGCCTTCAAAATAATATAGTTTCATCTTTTTGTTGGAGTCGACACACGCCAGAAGTTTAAAGGGAATAACTTAAACCCTTATTGAGGTATAAGTTTCCAAAAAAGAGACAAACATGAAGGCTAGGGATGGGACGATTATACACTTTGGGGCTTAGGGCTGGATATTTCCAGCAGCTTCACAGTGCGATACATTTCCTGATACTGAGGCTACAATAGGAAACGTATCCTGATAAGCGCAAATTATGGATATACCCCTTTATCAGAATTCTGGACAATTTTAATTTTGTCTTTTTCATCGTAAAAATAAAAAGATTGTTCTACAACTCAAGACACTTAAAGTTAGGTCCTCAAAGATTTTAAACTTAAGTTAATTTTCGAACATGTGCTTCATCATGTAGTTTGGATTTGGATTTGTACTTTGAACTGTGCCGTCGATAACATCACCCAAAATGTATCGACAACAGCTGTCACAGCATCTGAGGCCGTATTGATTCTGAATCGATACACGTATCGCCAAGAAGTGCATGACCATATTTTGCCGTATTGATATTTTGAGCACAGGCCCACTGGGGCTATGATTCTATATGATTCTATTTAAAGACATAATATCCACTCTACAATAATCTTGATTATTTTGCAATCTTTAGCGGCATGAACCTTGAAGGCTCATTCTGCTATATTTCTGAGTCCTCGTCCTTGCCTTGTCTGTTAAATAACAGAATTTATATATTTGTATTATAAGAAAATAAAATGAAGATCAATGGGTTTGATTCATACTAATCATTTTTAAAATATTACTTATGTATTACATTACAATGCAACCCTTCAGAATATTTTTAGTTGAATATGGCAGACGTTGGGATGAAAGTAACCGTGATAAAATAATTTAGTGAAAAATATTGACTGATATGATAATAATTTTAGTTAGTTTAATAGAATTTTTAAGAAGAAGTTACATAATTGCTCCCTCTGCTGTTGTTTTGTTTTTCAATGGTAGGTAAACTTCAGTATTATTGTTATTGATTGTCATTGGGAGTTAATCACACCCTGACACCATAGATATTTAACTTCCTCACCAACAGGCAACTTAATAGACAACAATCAACTAAAATCAGGACTTCCACTGGGGTGCCACAGGGTTGTGTCCTTTCACCTCTTTGATTTACCAATGACTGCATCAGCTTTCATAGTTATGTATTGATTAAGTTTGCTGATGATGTTGCACTTACTGGAATTTTAAATGACAAAAATATTGAGAGAAGTTACAGAGCTGCTATAATTACTTTTACAGTTGATGTATTGATAAGTCAATTATTTTAAATAGAATGAAAACTAAAGAAATTGTAGATCTTCACATCGTACTCTTGGTGGTTGCGAACAAGTGGCTAACTAGGAATACAGAGTTTTGGAGGAAATAAAACTCACACCAAATTTTAACCTTTTTTTCTTTTCTCTTGTGATAATGAAGAATGCAGCCATTGATATTGTACAAGAACACGAACAATCAAATATCTTTATTTGTATACCACAAAGTTTAATGAAAATCTCTCCAACCATTCATGAAATTCAAGGCATTTGTTCACAAGCAAAGGATGATCATGAAGCTCCACGACCTTGACCTGTATTCTGTGAACCTAAATTATGCATCCATGTTTGGAGGTGTTTTTAGTTAGAAAAGTTTAAAAAGAATCTTACAAATTGTTCTTGACAGTTTGCATTCTTTAGCTTTGGTCACAAGCAAGGCATGATTATGACTCAATGACCTTGACCTTTGACCTATAATCTCCAAAATCAAATCAGTTCGACCATGTGTCACAGTGGGCTTGTATGCCAAATTTGATGGACAGATGGACGGGCAAACAGACAAAGGGACAGCTGGACAGACGGATGAATGGATGGATGAACAAACAACCCAAAAACGTAACGCTCCAGCTTTGGCTGTTGTCAGCACAGAGGTATGAATAAACTAAAAAAGGCCAAAATATAAGTGTAAATGTGAGGAGCCTGTATGAGGCACTGAGGTGAGACAGAGAGAAGACAGCCTCGCACTTTCCTCCCTTTAAGATCCTTTTTTTCCAGACGGCCTCTTTTCCTCTGATGAGATCTGCTCTTGCCGGCAGGGCGACAGCGAGACACCATCTTATTTCACCCTCCTGTAAAGTGATGAACACAGCATCTCCCCGAAGCCTTATCTGCAGCAACACGGTAACACGCAGAGCGCCGCTCCACTCCCATATCTGCGAACACACGAGCGCAGAAATGTGACAGAGCCGACCGTGTCTGAGCCGTTATCACACAAACAGGGGGTAATGTGTTTAAACACTGCCGCTGCTTTATCGTAGGACCCTTCCTGTGCTATAAGATGAACATGTCATCCCAAACCTAATAGATGAGTTAAACCCTCATTTGGAGCACGCAAAGCCACAAATGTGCTCCATTTTTACATACAGGAGGCCTGCTAACCTCACCTGACAAATAGGAGCTGACAACACAGAGGCTCGTTCATTTATCATCCTCGGGGAAAAATTGGGGAAAAAATCATCCTTTTGCATACAGATTGCAAAGCCTTATGGGGAAGTCAGTCAGCAAAGAGGCGCATCTGTGCTAATCTAAATCAAATCTCAGCGGTGTAGTCAACAAGTTTCAAGCTTGGTTTATTTTTACATCACTTTAAGCATATGTGGAAGTAAACTCGCTGCTCTGAACAGATTTTTCAATCGTGTTTATTTCAAGTGCCCTGTGGAAATTTGGCTTGAAAAAATGCATTTATGATATCAAACTTGAGAGTTATATTATGCATCTTCCAAAATGTTAGAGAAAATAAATCTCAAAAAGTAAGGGAAATCATTTGGCTCTAATCTTGAGCCTCATTGAAGCCACAATATTCATGCCCCCTGTGACACCAGTGTTAATGTTTTGAGGTATAATGATGGGATGAGTTAACCCCCTCTTCATCACGTCCCCGGAGGAAGCTTCAGAGGCATAATGTTAGTGATAGTGGAGCACACTGAACCAGCAGGGGAGCAAAGCATTGTGCTTGTGTGTACCATGCTTTTGTCTATTTCCTGTACTGTATTACACTGTTAATTGACATAAATATCACATATTTGCATAAAAAAAGTGAATGTGTATGGTTTTCAAACAGAATTTTAAAGGAACATGGTTCCTTCAAGCCCTGGCTAAAAGAGGATAAAACAACATCAAGCAAACAAACTCAAAACAATAACTATTCACATATTTGCACTTTTTCCTCCAAGCTATTTTAAACCTATATTGTTATTTGTGCCACTCCTGGAAGCACTTTTTGTCTGGGACTGGACCGATGGCCGCTTCACATTGCCCTCACTGTCAGGGGTCAGACCAGTCGACTTGTCATCCTGCAGAGGGCACACTTCCTTTTCCCAGCTGTGGCCTTTTTTCCTCTGCCCTCAACTCCGGGTCATTGGTGTAAAATAAATTCACCTCTTTATCGGCCCATGGTGCTGAAATACAAGCATTTACCTTTCCTCCAAGGTATAAAACTTTTTTGAATGGCATATTTAGTACTTCTCAAAAGTTTTATACACAATAGGCACGACATTGTTCCAAAAAACAACCCCAAATGTTGCTTTGGCTGCTACTGATTGGATGCTACTGGTAAGAAAACAAGAGAATAAGAATTAGGCGTATCTAATTGGTCAGCAGACTGATCAGAAGTGGTTTTGACTTCTTTCAAAATTTAAGAAGAAGGTCCGACAACATTATACATACTTTTATAATTCAAAAATGTAGAAAATTATCACACGATCAAGGATTTATGACAGCGAATTAACAGCATAAAATCTCTTTTAAAAAAGGCACTGAACTTTAAGGCTGGATTAAAAGCCTTCTGAAGAGGATATTTCTGATCTTGAGCCATCTGTAGATCCACAAAGTTGACCTCATTAAGATCCTTTGTTTGGTTACAGAGATGTTGTAAACAACGTGGATTTGCAAGGGTTAAATTAACTGTCCTCCCATTCTGATGCTGAGTTTGAACTTTAGCAGGTTGTCTTGACTACGTCTATATGCCTAAATGCACTGAGTTTCTGCCTTGTGATTGGTTGATTTAATGTGACACACCAGATGGACAGTTTAATATAATTTCACTAGTCTATCGTGATAACAGTTCATAGGAGTGTATGGGAATAGGCAGAATCTTTTAAAAGGATATCCAGTGATTGGCCCATCACATTCAGTATGAGCCAATCAGACAATAAAGCAGGCAGGAACTACTGCCACGGTATAACAAAACATGTCAGAAGTGGAGCCAAAATATTCTTTTTTATGAAGAAGTGATTTCAGTGTTATTTGTTTTTCATTACATAAAAAATGCCACTGAAGCTGTTAGCATCTAATCTCTGCATGTGCATTCACTTCCTGCTGTCATCACATTAGTAGCTCTGACGTCTTTCTGCTCCAAAGGACTCTGATTGGACCGGGCCACTTTGGGCTGCTCACAGTGGTTGTGGATTAGAGCTTGGCTAGATGGATCCATCTGATTACAAACATTGAATGGGGCAGATTCAACGGCACTGCAAGGCTATTTTATTATACATATATTATATTGTATATTTTTCTGATGTACATTTTTACATACTTTGCATTTGTTAAGAGTTTTACTTGTATATTTCCTTTTTATTTTATTTATTTAATCTTATTCTCTATTTTTACATTTACCTTTATTTTTATTTTGTTTTGTTTTGTTTTTTACCTCCTTGTACTAGAGAAAACAACGGAGTCAAATTCCTTCTATGTGTTGCATACTTGGCAATAAAACCGATTCTGACTCTGATTCTGATCAGCTGTTTGTATGAATGAGCAGCTGAATCTAATAAACTGTCCAGTGAGCGAAGAACTAAAGCAGCATCGGCAACCCTTGAATATTTTGCAGCAAAAGTCAAACCCATGTCATTAAAAACTAACCACAACAGCTCATGAAAACTACACCTGGATACAGTAATGTGAGAAATTATCAGTTGATCTTTACCTCTGATGATAAAGGCTGCAGTGGATTTTTGTTCCAGTGGCTTCAAAAGACAATCTGACTTACTGCTATCAACCGTGGACTGAAAGCAGAAATAAAAAGGAGATCTGCTCTGTTTGATATCAGCCCTATTTTCAGTAAAGCTCCGCTCTGCAGACACATTGCATTCCGGGAGCTGTGTCAAATTTCCCTGATAGGTGTAGCATAATCTTGTATAACATCTCTGTGAGTTTGTTTGGAGGGTTTTATTTATCCGGGGAGTGTCAGCTGAGCACAGCGTCGCCCCTCTCCTTCCTCATTTACCCACTTCCCCTGTTTTCCAGCAACATCACAGCCCGCCGTCTGCTGCTCGCTGATGGGGCTCTTATGAGGACGCCGCTTGTCGAGGGGAACGGGAAGCATTGTTAATTTATTTTCCTCTAACCACATTTTCTCCCATCAGTCCGGGAACGGTGACTCTCAAATCACAAATCTGATCTCTAACCTCAGCAGACGCTCTTTACGTGCGCTGAATTGCATTTGGAGTGAAATGGCTCGTAAATATTTTTGGCTCTGAATGTATTTGTGCAAAGTGACCCCTGGAGGTTTGGCTCAAGTCTGTGCCTGTTTACCTTTCAGACTGTTTGTAATCACATTCTTTATAGCTGCTGTAAAATTTGCAAAAGCTGGGGAGCACTTGGCTCCACTTGCTGATACAATAAATTTAGTGGTTAGAAATTAACCACTAAATTGATTAATTTATGATCATGAATATGAGATGATGATGTTTTAATTATAAACAAGAACTGCTGTGTTGATGAAGGAAGTGCTGTAGGGACAAAGTTTCATTAACAGAGGAGAAGGAGGGGGGGTTTAGAGCAGAGGAGCACAGATCTTTGTGTCTGTCTGGCCCAGATTTTTGGGACAAAAGCAGGAAAAAGTATTTCACTGCAGTGCCTTAGCAATGGTGTTGAGACAAATGTAAGACTGACCAAAAAGTTACAATATACACCGATCAGGCGTAATACTGTCACCCCCTGCCACCCTGACTGATCTGCAGCTATACAGCTCAACATGCAAAACTGTGATGCATCTTGTTAGAGATGGAAATTAATATGATTTTAAGGCTACCAATTACACTATGGATTCAGCTTAAAGTGATACGCTAACTTTTTTATTAATTTTCGGGTCTTGCCTTACTCCCGAGTCCATGACAAGCAGATAGATACCATTCTTTTGATTGTGCGTGCAGTAACAAGGAAGTGTTAGCCTGCCTCTGCCTACAATCATCAGATAAGCTTTTCAGCTCAAAACAGTCCTGCGTGCTTGTTGAGACTCGTTTTTTTTATGTCACATTATTTTCTACTATCATCGTATTATCTTCCTTAACTCCTAAAAGGAGGTTTTGTTTTGTTGACCTACTTCGGTGGTGGTTTGCCGTAGAGATGTGACATTTGCGAATTAGTCGAGTCTTTTGAACAGCTCTTTGAAGTGAACGATGAGAATCAATTTGCAGATATAAGTGAGCCATTCGTTTGTGAGCCAGCCTTAAATGCATATTGTCTGCATAGGCAATGCAGGCAATTTGCATTTAGGACTATAGGCAGAGGCTACATACAGACTATAGGCTAGCAGTGGGCAAGCTTTGGCCATCTCTTTCTTGTTATGCATGCAGAGTCTAAAGAATGGTGTCTATCTGCTTGTCATGGACTCGGGAGTAAGGTAAGACATGAAAAGACAAAAAGAAGTTGGCGTAACCCTAATGATTCAATTCTCTTATCAATTCTGGTGGTAAAAACATAGGCCTTCTCAGGTTTCAGGGTCAAATGAAAGCACTCAAAATGTATCAATAATGTAACAGTTTGAAGGCTTTTGGCATAAAAAATCCAATGCTGATCAAAGAGGCAACTGGACTGGTTCAGATTCTTGAAGACATTCTGCCTTTTCTCCAAAAGGCTTCTTCAATTCTAAGAGTTGAGGGAAAAGGGCCAGAATATAATCCCATTTGCATTTTATTTATCTATTTTCAGAGTATTGCATCAAGACAGATATCCATACAGCCACATCAACTTCTGATTAAGGGGCAACATAATATGGCATCCATCATTTCTGACATTTCTCCATCTTTAGACCATCAAATTTACAGATAATAGTGTCACTTTCCATACATGTCTTCATTACCGAGTTCACACACTCTGCCAAAGTCCTTGTTCAAGTTTCCTCTCATTGTCCAACTCCAATGCAGCACCTTTTCCCCCCTAAAACCTCCCAAAAGCAACAGAAATAAAACATTTAACTTACATTAGCATTTACCCTCGTCTAGGGAGCACTAGGGAGAGAGTTTTCTGTAAAAGATTAATAGCACAATGTATCTAACAAAGACAACCTGAAGAGAGATTTTGTGCCTCTACAGGAGGATGAACCAAGAAGTTCTGACATAAGAGTCCGTTTGAACAGTGCTGTTTTACATTATCGTGTAGCAGACAACCACCATTTGCATTTTAATGGTAGACTCAGCCTTTATATTCTGGCTCTTCCCCAGTCAACTCTTAAACTGAACAAGCCTTTTGGAGAGGAGGCAAAATGTCTTCAAAAATCTGAACAAGTCCAGTTGCTTCTTTGATCAGCATTGGATAACCATGACCTGGATGACTGAGAACCTACACAGATATAAGTATGTAAAAATTAGCACTGTTAGCAGCACTAGCATTTGTGCTACGGTAGGGGAGGGCAGCCAGCTCGTCCATGATGAAGTTCAGGAGCAGAACTTAAAAGAGTTTTGGACTGTGACATACTCAAAGCAATGCAATTCAGACTCAAGCCGCCAACAGGGTGGACAGTCCCAACTGAGGACCTTTGTTGGGCTAGAGGAGAGAGACAGCGGATAGGCCTGTGAAACGGGTGAGAGAGAGCAGGGGACGACACTCTGCACTTGACCACAGGCATAAATCGAACCGGGGCAGGCTAATGAGCAGATGGGATAAACATGGTGTCTTCCCACTCCGCCAAACCTGCAACTGCAAAGGAATGTTTTGGTGAGACCTTATACCCCACTCTGTTAAAGCTAAACAGTTGACAGCATTTTTTGTGTTGTTTGCATGATTTTCTCATCAGGAGACTCAAATCTAAGAAAGATGGCAACAAACATGGATTGAAAGCAGTGACTGAGTTTACTAGTATTTACGGACTGTTTGTAACTTCCAGGCGCTGCTGAAATATGCTAATGGAGATGATTTGCGCAAACAGTGTCTTTCTTGAGAGCCTGGCCAAGAATCTGGAGAAATGTATGCTGTCTTACAGAAATAACAAACTGGATACAACAAGTTAATTAAGACTTTAAAAGTTTGCCAAGTGATGTGGATGCACTGTTTGCCGAAGAGGAAGTCAAAAGACTCTGCGTTTAGTTTGGAGTTGGCAGCCCAAGAAATGCTATTCAGGCATACTAAGACTTCCGTGACAACAATGGGGAATCAATCCCAAGCGAAGTGTGGGGCCTTTTGGCTGCAGTAAACAGCATCCACATCTCAAGGGCAGAGTGTGAGAGAGTTTTTATCCCCAGAAGTCCTTAATCTGCACTTTTACATGTCATCTCTTCTTACATCATCATCTCCTTGCTGCTTTTCCTTTGCCTTGTTGGACCACAGCTTACTGAGTTAAACCTTATTCCTATGTAAGGATGTGGACTGCAAAAGGGCACAAAACTGCTCTTGCCTCCAGGAGGCTTCCTAACTAGATGCCCAAACCACCTTAACTGACTCCTTTCAATGCGAAGGAGCAGCGGCTCTAACCTGAGTTCCCTCCAGATGACTGAGCTCCTCACCCAATCACTAAGGTTGAGCCCAGCCACCCTCCTGAGGAATCTCATTTCAACCACATGTATCCACGATCTCATTCTTTCGGTCTTTACCCAGAGCTCATATCTATAGGTAAGGGCTGGAAAAAAGATGCAGCGGGAAAATGAGAGCTTGGCCTTCTAGCTTGACTCTCTTTATCATCATAGTCATGTACAGAGTCTACAGTAACTAATCATTTTTAACACATTCGTAACCATCTTCCTGTCCATTTTAGCCTCACTCGTGAACAAAACCCCAAGATATATTTGTGTAGATTCTCAGTTGTCCAGGTCATTTTATCTTGAAGAGTCAAAAACAAGGCAACTGGACTGTGTTGAGTTTTGGGAAGACGTTTCACCTCTCATCCAAGAAGCTTCTTCAGTTCCAAATGACTGGTGAAGGAAGCAGATACTTATCTTACTGGAGAGAAAGACAACAACAAAAGAAGGGGAGGAGTTAGAAAAATGATGGGTTGATGGGTTTCTATGATTCCTTTTTCCAACTCCTCCCCTTCCTTTGTTGTTGTCTTTCTCTCCAATGAACTGAAGAAGCTTCTTGGATGAGAAGTGAAACTTCTTCCCAAAACTCAACAAAGTCCAGTTGCCTTGTTTTGAATCTCCTAGAAAACCCCAAGATACCTGAACTCCCTCCCTGTTTTTTACCGCGTTACGTTATGTCGTCTACTTTTGGCATAAGATTAGCACTTAATGTAATTTTCTAAAGAAATGCATACGAAAATTAATCGCAGGGTGGTGCTTTGTTTTGTTGACCTACTTACAAGCACGCCTGGGTGGTTTAAAACAGATAACCTGACATAATGCAGTCAAAAAAAAAAACGAGTCACAACAAGCACAGCAACCGTTTAGAGTTGCTGAGGAGTTTTGCTCATGACTGTAGGCAGAGGCAGGCTAAGGCTACCCATTGACTCCCAGTGTTTGGGCTAAGCTAATAAGCAGTGGGCAAGCTCTGCTCATCTCTTCCTTGTTACTGCACACAGAGGAAAGAATGGTGTCTATCTGCTTGCCATGGACTCAGGAGTGAGGCAAGACATGAAAACAACAAATATGTTCCTTTAATGCCAATCAAACAAATGCTGTTACAAAAGATAAACTCTGTTACTGTCTTTCATATCAACCTGTGACTTGGTAATCTTTTGCATCATGGGAAATGGCATGTGAGGCAGACTGGTCTAATGCAAACAGTAGACAAACAGCAGTCCAACATCTGGATTTGTTTGCCTTAGAGCTGATTTCACATTTTTTTTCATCAAACATGCTGCATACAGCACTAAATTTTGGTGAAATCAATTTATGCTGCTAATAAAGTGGCTGTCTCCAATACAGAGGTACAGCTAAATAATCAGATTTCAACATGTTTGGTTTTGGAATTAACTGTTCTTGTTTCATAAATGAACAAAACCAATGAGTTATTGATACAAGCCATCGGTTTACTTTACTTCGGGTAGTGGGGCCAATTCTACGAGTGCCAACTTGAGAAAATCACTGATCACCTGCAGGAAACACTCATAACTACTTAGAGAAATGTAAATAAAGCCTAAACATCGCCATTTGTCAATACTGTAACCTTGTTTAACCAAAACAAAAAGGCTGTTTCAAGTGCTGAGAGTGCACTTTAAAGTGTGTTGCACAAACAATGTTTCAAAAACCGGAGTTTAACCAACCATCACCAGAGACTGAGAGGATCTCTGTTGCCATGCTGTTTTGCCGGCAGAGGTGGATTGAGAAAAGACAACAGAGAAAAAACAGACAGCCCAATCCATTACAAGGCCTCTAGAATTACATTTTTCTGGGATACAGTGGAGCCCTGAGAGACCTAATACACCATGTTCCTGGAGATGGAAACAATTTGGCTCAGGTTGGCTAATTCTCTCAGAGACCATGTACTCACTGACAACAAAGACGCTTTAACGCTCAAAAAAGGTCGACGCTGAGGGATTTTTCAGGCTGGAATTTATTGGACATAAGTCAAGTGCTTCATAACAGCGCAGTCTCGAAACATCTGGTCTGTTAACCTCCAGAGCGACTGATGAGCGAGCTTTAACCCTGGAGCCTTTTTTTTTTTTTTTTCACTCTCACTCTGATGCAGTGCTGCAATTTTTGTGTCAGTGGATTGAGCAACTAAAGCAGGAGCTGTGTGCATTTTGTTCTGGAGAGAAACAACAGGAGAGAGGAAGAGGAGAGAATTTAGGACCAGATGGCGCCCCCTGAGAATAACTGAAGGGTGTGAACTGAATTAAAAGAAATAAATTACAATGCGTGTTTTTTTTTAATTGAATTATGCCCTCACAATAATAACCAAAGGGAGGAAGTGAGAAGAAAATACATGTTGTGAAATGAAGTGCTGTTTGTGCATTTTTTCTGTATTTGTGCTGTGGGATTTGGGGGTTACATTCTTCCTCGTGGTGAAGACACAACAGACAGCGTGCTGGAGTCGTCACAGCAGCTATTTTGTTTTGATGACATCAGGATCATGAATTCTTTTGGTTTAACTGCGAAAAAATCTACCAGAGAATCCAAACACTCTCAGACAGGGATTGTGAGCCCTGTGAAAAGACACCATAGCTGCTTCACGTGTCTCATTTTGAGGTGTGGGTCTTTCAGTCCTCGCTTAAACTGGATGTAGTTTTTTAGGGATGCACAATTTTATCAGCTTCATATTGGTATGGGCAGATATGAAAATTGGTGTATATATACAGTATATATATATATATATATATTTAGAGAGAGAGAGAGAGAGAGAGAGAGAAATCTTTATTTTTATAGAGCCAATTCATAATAACTGTTATCTCAACACACTTTACCATAGAACAGGCTGAAGACAAACTCTTCACTTTATGGATACACATATATGCTTTTCCAGTGCATGCATGGCTTCTTTCAGGGCACGCCAGCTTCCCCCCATGGACCAAAAACATGCGCATGAGGTTGACTGGTGACGCCAAATTGCCCTTAGGTATGAGTGTGTGAATGGCTCTCCGTCTCTCTGTGTGGGCCTGTGATCAGCTGGAGATTGGTTCACCATGTACCCTGCCTCTTGCACAATGTCAGCCAGGATAGGTTCCAGCCCCATCCAGTAGTTTTTGTGTAATCTTGCTAACAGACAAACAAACAAAAAAACAAACAATCAAACAGACAGACAGACCCTGGCGAAAACATAACCTCTTTGACGGAGGTAAAAATGTGGTATAATGGTGTTGGGGATATTTTCTTGGCACACTTTGGGCCTTTTGGTACCAAAAAAGCTTTGTTCAATCATCACAGTCTACTTAAGTTTTGTTTTAGCCATGTCCATACTGACTTTATCCACAGTATACCCATCCTCTGATGGCTACATCGAGCAGAATAGCCTGCCACATCACAAAGCTCATCCTGCCTCCTCCCGCACAGATTTGTGACGTCTGTCTCACTTCAATAACGTAAAAGTTGGATGAAATGCCATTTGACCGTTCACAGTGAGGTCACTTTGAGAAACATCAGATATGATAAAAAAAATCCAATCTGGGTCACATATGGACAAAAAAAAGTCAGATTTGGACTTCTTCTGCCTGCAGTGTGAACGTAGTCTAATACTCACATTAGGACCCAGCCTTAGCATCAGAATGACAGATCAGCTGTTGCTGTCTTCACAAATAAAGTTTTTTTCATGTGATGTTCCAAGGGGGAAATGATGTCTCCTGTTTCTTTAAACATATCTCCTCTGTCCTCTCTTCCTCTTCATTTCCTTGCACCTCTCTGAATGTCTCTTGTGGGAGGAACTGAGACGCAGAAAAGACGCAAGTAACCGAAGCATGGATGAATTTAAGGCCACTGAGACACAGTCTGCACCTCCTCATGAGCAGTTCATGTTAGTGCATCACTGTTATCCAGAAAAGCACAAAAGCATTGAGCAAGAGAGCAGCTACTTCAAATCAACAATCCAGAAGGAGGCATCATGCCATATTTATGTGTACAATCTTGAGCAATTTGCTCATTCCTTTCCTGTTGCAAGATTTGATTATTCTCTTACAAGGCCTGCGGGAGCACCTTGTAAAAATCTTTTCACACGATTCAACCATTTGATCAAAAAAAGAACAAAACACTTCTTTGTGTTGTCTGGGAACAAAAATGTTTGTTGAAACCTGACCAAAGCTTCATTCATAGCTCGCTGCTCTCTGGGGTGAACGCTAATGTTAGCATTACATGTGCAGTTTCATATTTGCTAATTAAATGTACGGAGAAAGCAGAGCTGAGGCTGCTGGGGATATCATTACTTTTACAAGTATATGGTCATAAACTGGAGAACTGGAACAATTTGAATCCTGATTATGGTGCCAAATAAAAGAAAAGGTTTTCCAAATTTGTTGTTTGCTGTTTATAAAAGGGGAGCATGACAGATTGCTTCAAGTGTCAGGGCAATGCAGCCAAAACAGAGGACATATTTTACACAAAACAATAACCACAATAACCTAATAGTGACACTAGATGGTAAAGAGATCTTATGGGGCAGGAATTAAGCTTTCTTTTCCTAACATTTAAAGATGGTTAAACTAGAAGTGCCAAAAAAACAAAATCAACAATGCCATCATCACTTCAGAAGACAAGCCGTGGGATCGCTCGAGACCAGACTTTAATTTGAAGACCACAAAAGTTTTTACAACAAATGGCAGGGTATGATTTGTGGCACATTTTAATTCATTCAGATGAAACACAGAACTTTAACGCTCTGCCATAATTTAGGACTACTTCTTGGAGGACTTGTTACATAGACCTGAGCAGAGAGAAAACAAAGAGGAAGGAGCTCTCCTCCTAGATATGGACATTAAATAGTTTTCTAATTTAATATTTTTGGATGGCTGCATTTTTATGAATAAACAGTTATCTTTGTGCACATGATGTAGTGACTAAATACATAGTCAGACACATTTCAAAGAGAATTATAATGTTTGTGTGAGTTATAGAATAAAAGCTAGAACAGTTGGTCAGACTCTGGTAAGTAGAAGCAGCAGGAGGCGCAGTGATGAAAGTTGTGAGTGAAAAGGAGGAAATTAAAATAAAACTTGGAAGAAAAACACATTTTCGGTTTCATCACAAAGTCAATCCCCCTAGAACATAACAAGAGAATAATTTACAGAGATGATTATGAAAAGATTTCTACTTCTATTATGGCAGAATAAAGATTTTTAGTTGATTTTACCAGCATTAAATAATGAAACCTCAAAGAAAGAGCAAGAGAGAAGGAGGAGGGAGAGGGAGAGAGGGAGAGAGAAAGAGAGTGCTTGGGCGATCGAGACTTGTTGCTCCCAATACACACAGAATAAGAAAAAACTTAACCTGAATCACGTCAATCCTCTTTAACCTGTTTGTGATATCTGATAAAATTATTAATATTGCATCAACACTCAGTTGGATTTATCAGCTGCAAATTTTCAGGTCAGAGAAATTCATATATTGATATTAATTTATTTGAGTGCTGAGGAAAAATCACCGCATAAACAATGGACAACCAATTCACAGTGAGAGTTTACTGTAGGGCTGAACGATTTCAGGAAAAGATCTGATTGTGATTTTTCTGGCAGATGTTGGGATTTCAGTTTGATTCATGATTTTCTTCAAATCAAGCTTCAGTGCAATATTCACTATGTTTACAGTATAGACAACATAAGGAAATCAATAATCAAAAGCACATAACACATTATTCATCATCTAATATTGATGATAAATAATCTGTTTTCATTATTTAAGGGATCCTCCAACTTCTACTCCTAAACAGAGGCTTTGTATTGTTGACCTGCTTACCAGAACTTCCATAAATGTAAATCGCCTGCAAATTTGTAAAATAGTTGGCACAACAGATCCTGGTCAGTCAGGAGCGCTGCAAAAAAGTGCAGCTTTGGTGATCACAGGATTGCATCGTCTGAAAGTGTGATTTCGATCCAAAAACGATAAATCTTTCAGCTGTAGTTCACTGAGCTTTACTATTATTATTAGATCACTAATGATCCACTGCTGACCAACTGATCTATACACTTTATTCACTGAGCGTACGTGTCTGCTCCTATTTGATGTATTCTCTAATAAAATTAAGAAATATCAGAACAGATAATAAAACAAAGTTACGTTTATATTCCTCATTTCTCGTGTTCTGCAACTGTTATGAAAGGTGAGAGGCATTGTTTTGACCGGGTTAACTTTAAGAACTGGATTATACAGAAGAAGAAATTCTTCAGAACGACAGATACCAGGACAAACTTCTGTGTAAACTGAGGAGCAGGTGAGATCTTGAGTTACCTGGTGGTCTATGTGTATAAACTGCAAGCCTATGCCAACAAACCTTCCTGCTGTTAGGTCTGAACCAGAGGTGAGCATACGGAGCCTTCTTCTATGTGCACAGGTGGAAGAACACATAGCCGTGCTGTATCGTAAAATAGTGCCAAGCACAGAGATTTTTCGCTCAATCGTACATTTAACCCAACATAGACGTGGTTAGTTTTTGTTACATAAAACTCACACAATTACATGAAATAACTGTACCTGTTAGAGCCCTTTAAGCCTCTTCACTGACTATTGTCAAGTTCCTTGTACAACCTAACTTCAAAAAATACTGAACTAACCCTTTAAATATCATTATGTTTGATTGGATTGCTGGAAAACAAACTCCTGGCAATGCTTTATAAAAGGTCAGACTAAATCCTCAGAGCACCATGAATGCCTGTACCAAATGTCATAGCATTTAGTCTCATGGTGTCAACCAAAACACAAGACAAACAGCATCCATCCATCCATCCTTTCTACTTTTTCAATGGTACTTAATGCTAACGTCTATTTTTTCCCTGATTAAGAGCATTAACTGGCTTACTGAGCTGGTTATAGCACTTGAGTACATTATCACCACGCAGAGTCTCTTAATCCACTCATTAATTTACTCAGAAAACCTCTGTCATGCATCACCCCAGCCGTGGTTTTGTCAGTGTCTTTTTAATGGCCTGTAATTGGTTGCTGGTGTTTCTGGTTTACTGAATGGTTATGGTGACTTAACCGCAGGTGCTCCCGGTTGTAATAGGTTGTTTAATGGTTAAGCAGCAAAAGCACAGAGTGTTTACGGATGTGGAGTGTGACTAATGAGCAGAAGTCCTTAAAATACATGCTCCATGCACAAACAGAAGGATTATTTTTCACCATTGGAGGATTATGTTGCACAGACAGGGAGCAGAGCAGAGCAGGGGATTCCCGCTCAAACATTGTTTTCTCTTGGCAGGGATGTTTTCAGTGTTTGGTTCCATATTGATTTTTGACCACCAGCGGATTGAGAGTGGCTAATCTATTAAGTTTTTCTTGCCAACTTTTCTATTCTGAGACAAGGGGCCACATGAGCCTCTCACTGGACTCCCTCCACCTGCTGAATGTTAAATCTTAGGTTCACTGGTGTTGACGTAACTGGGGCTCAGTCCACCAACTTCAGAGAAACATTACTGGAATGGGGTTTTCATCACTCCATTGGATGCTGAGAAACATCTGCGGTTTTCCAAAAATACCCAGAGGATTCAAGAGGGAGGGACGTAACCAGAGGAGTCAATGGGCTGAGGGCTGAAATATGCTGAAAGCTGCAAACCAGGGTGCTGTTTCTCACACCTTTTTTCATGTCAAAGGACTTGAACTTGTGGTATTTTTGGGCTTTACTCACTCAGAAATTGCTTCAAAATCCAATTGAACTGTTTAATTTGCTTTGCTTTTGTTCATTACCAGTTTATCACCTGACAGTGGTTTTGACTAGGGCTGGGTGTTGTTAAGAACTTCACAATTCGATTTGATATCGATTTTTTAGGTTGTGACTTGATTCAGTATCGATTTAGTAAGAAGCATAAATACACAAATAATCAGAGTACCTGTTGACAATTTTTGAAGTTTTACTTTCATGTCAATGTGAACATATGTGGTAGGTCACCTCACATTTTTGAGCAACCAAACATCTGAGAATAAAAATTTGCACAATAAAACATAATTTGTGCATATGGAGTACAAAAGTAAAAAACATGACAGTTAACACTATAATTATAAATGTCCAAGTATTTGTCATTACGTTATAAATGCTTAGAACAGTATGTAATTACAAGAAAAGAATAAAAACTGATTTTTTCAACAGGATTCTCTTCAAAAACAATTGCCAATGAACATGTAGAAATGTTTTATGAGATGACCAAAAATAAACTTCACCTATTTTACATTAACTCAAGCATTTTTGTTAGACTGCAGTATTTAGTGTCCATGTTACAGCCTGTTATATTAGACCATGTCCAGGCATTATTTTTTAACTGATGATAATCCCTGAAGCAGTTCCTGTCCAGCTGAAGACAGAGATCTCGACATTTCTTCCTCCAGTATTTCTAAAATGACTATTTATGGAATCCATTAAAAATGAACTATGATGAAAAAGACGTTCAATGACAAAAAAGACGATAAAACATGGGGAAAATACATGGGAAAAACAGCAAAACACAGAGAAAATACGGCAAAAGAATGAAAAGAAAACACTCCAGAATGATACTAATGCTATTGTTTACAATATTTTACATCATTTACACAGAAAATACTGATAAACCACCATTAAATCACTCACATTTTTGGCTCTCAGTCCTGTAACTCTGCAAGTATGTCTTCTTCTATGACCAGCGACAGTTGGATAAACACTGAAAAAGTGCACAGCGCCCCCCACTGGCCAGGAGGTGAATCGATTCAGAAGATTTGCTGAATCGATATTGAATTGGGAGGGGAAAAATTGCAATGCATTGATGAATCGATATTTCTGCCCGTCCTTAGTTTTGACGATTAATGGCCAAGCTGCACTGGATCTTGCAGTGCATTGAAACCTCCTGATCCAATGTGCATAATCAGGCAGATCCATCCTGCAGAGCTCCAGAACAATAGAGCTCACCTGCAGAGGCACTGACCAATCAGATTCCTCTGAGGAGAAAGAGGCAGGGGCTACAGGCATGACAACAGCAAGAAGTGACTGCAAGTCCATAAACAACGTTCAGGAATGACACCAAAACATGAGCAGATGAGTTCAGTCAGAGGCAGTCGATATTATCAATGTATGTTTAACTCTCAGACGCTCTGTTTAAGTGATATTTACAAAAAACTGTATTTACTGGGAGAAACGGTGAAACAGTGAATTTAGATTAGATTGAGAGTAATAAGAAAATGTGAAGAAAAAGGCAAAAGTTATTTGTAGAAAAAGTTAAAAAATGCGAGAAACAAACAGGGCATGTTAACTCCTCTAAAGAAAATACTAGAACATTTTTTTTCTTACTCTTTTTTTCACCTAAATGTGTCCCTTTCTTGGAAAAACATAAACCCAAAGACTAGACATTTGCAAAGTGAACCTGCTATTAGGGCTGGGCGATATGGCCTACAAATAAAATCCCTGATTTTTTTCCACAACACTTGATTTACGATTTTAATAGATTTTGTTTCCTATCAAAAAAAACTTCCCAGTGACACAACAATCACATGAATCAAGTTTTGCCTTTATGTTGTCAAAATATATTCCCAAACCAAACAGAATTTCCCTCTTAAAGATAAAGTGTGCCATAAAATGTTGATTATGTAGTTCAAACGTAGGCAGGTTTGTCTATATAAACACTGAAAGCTGAGCTATTTTCACAGCTTATTAACATGAAAAACTCTCTGATCAATATTAAATCTAATTAAAAAACAACAAATACATGCCCATAAACATGCTTGTGCAAAACCTGACAGGGCCTACCATCATGAAAACTGTACATTTTCTGTATTTATATTTCAAAGATTGCAACAACTTGGAATTGGAGTAAGTCAAGAAAAAAAATCTTGATTTCTGATTTTTAAATCTGTGCTTGGTATGCAATATCAGGCAGTTTATTGTTATTCATTTATTTTGCCTTTTTTATTGTTGTTTTGTTTTTTATTCACTACAGAAAGCACAGTGTTAATATTTTTATATCATTCTGAAAACTAAAAATAAATAAAATATACTTTTATAGAAAATTGATATTAACGTGCTTTATCAGCCTCTAAAGCCAACTTCTCACTTTTCACTTTTCAGTAGCTTGACTGTTTTACTTGAAGTCATTTTAATTCCTTTGAACTAGCTGTCAGCTAGTAAACGCACAATAAACACCAGAAAACCAAAGATCAAATTCCTGCTATTATCACATCCAAACAAGCTGGTAGAAGAATTCAGTGTTTATTTATTTGCTCCTCTGTTGAGACTGCTGATCAATTCGATGCTCATTTATTAGGATGTCTGAGATTTGTGTCATCATAAACAAACTCACTGCTCCATCTTCTCGTGTTTATGGTTCAAACATTAATATTAGTTCTGTATCACCACTACAAACCTGACGACATCTGAGGAGGAGAAAAAAGTCACAGATGAATCTAATTTCCTGTCAGCCCTTGTGAAAGCAGCGTGACTCCAGTTTAGCATTCCTGTAAAATTAGAGAATCCGACCACTTAACCCCGTCGACACGTGGAGTCACTCAGCGGGAAAAATAAACCGTTTGATCCCAATAATTCAATTTCAGAAAAGGCTGTAGGAGGTGAATGAGGAGGTAATAATGAAGCTGAAATCAAATGTAGACGTCTCAAAGCTGAAAGGACAATTTGATGAGTGAAGTGAAACAGGATGAGCCTCCACTGCCTGTCACAGGGCTGGCAGATTTCTTTGATTCAGCCCAGATCGGCGGGTTTTTCTGTGTCTCAACCGTCTGCTCAGGAGAAGCTTTGATCCAAATTTATGATATCTGACATATCAGTACAACAAAATGTTACATAAAAACCCAGCACTGGCTCCTTCAAAGCAGAAAAACTGATCCACCATAAATTCATGACAGTTTTAGGGTTTAAAACGTTGGAAAACATTGGAATTTATATTGTGCGGATGGATTTTTTTACTCATTTCCAAAACAGCATTTTTGTAGTAATGCGCTCATAATAAAACACATTTGTGCTTGTGGTTAAAAGAATAGAAATGGTGGTCGGGCATCATGCTGTGTCCAGCGCCGGGAAGCCTCCCAAAACCAGCGGCGATCATACGCTCAGAATTGAAGGGTATGAATATGGCTGACAGTATTTCCTGTGTCTCTGGGCGTCTCTCTATTCAGCAGAAACCTCCGGCCTGTCAGAGTGACAGCTCCATTGACAGCACGCTGGTGACACATTGAACCAGGACGAATAATAACAGAGGCTCAAAGAGAAAAATAGGCTGCCCCCGTTGTCCTTTGTCAGCGATGCCATTAAAATTCAGAGGAAAATAGCGGGGCAGGAGACTTGTGTGCAATTACTTATGGATGCTGGAAGTGAGCGAGAACTGGAATGTGATCTAAATCGATGCGTCCAACAGAAACATATATCTACTGTCATTTTAAATTAAAAGGTTTTAAAGGATTAAAATGTTAAGGTGCAGATTATACCGGTAAATTCCAAATCTCAGAGGCGATCAGCGGTGGGATGATCATCCAGTGACTGGAGGATACAGGGAAGGAGGCAGGAGAGGGCCTGGTGATTGAGGAGCAGGATTTTAAAGTAAATGGATAATAGGGGAAAGGGCTGAAAGATTTATCGTTTTTAGATCAAAATCGCAATTTCAGACAACACAATCCTGTGATCAACAAAGTTGCAATTTTTTGCAGCGCTTCCGACTGACCCAGTATCTGTTGTGTCCAGTGTTAATACTGACAGCATTTTTTAGTATAGTTTTAGTTATTGGGCTGTAATTTCCTGGCACAGCGCAGGGTGGCACAGGGTGGTGCAACCCGCGCAGTGGTAATTTCGTCCAGTGCACCGCCAATTTGGCACATTTGGTAGACCAGCTGCATCAAGACTGGTGTGGCAGCACACCAGGGGGAGGTGTCGACAGATTCAGCATGGCGCAGTGACAACGTCGTGCCAAAACACTGCGCGGAAGATGTGCTGCAAGCTCGCCAGCTCCAACCTGGTCTATTCTCGGCGCAGGCGAAGCACACCCGGTGCAGTGGTAATTTGGCTGACAGGCTCGCAGTGTGCACACATCACCAAAACCTCACAGGCAGGTATCCAGAGTGTCAGTGCATTCTTTGTCGCATGTTGCATGCTATACAACATAGCCTTATGCCATGGATGCCACTTTGACCTCATGGAGGACACATTACAGGACTTAAGGAGGTCGAACTGCATGTGCCGTATCAACAGGGAGAGCAGCAGAGCGCACGGGAGAGGAGAGACCACCTGGCTGCACAGCTCTGTCCTTAAATGCGAGTATATGCCTACCGTTTACACATGTTTGGTCCACAATTTACTCAGTCACATTAAAGTTACACAAAATAATTCATGAGAAATATTAATTTTATTTAGACGCGTCTCCTTCCTCTTCCTCCTCGCGCTTGGACTGCTGGTTGGAGAAGGAAGGACGGAGCCTGAGGAGAGCCGTCCTCTCCTGGTGCGGGGTCTCAACGGCCTCGGTCGGCTGTATCCGCCCGCCTACCAAGGCTGGAGTCAATGGAGGAGAGATTAAAATTGGCACTGCACCTTGCCTGCAGCGCATTTAAAGACAAGGAGAGGCGTTCATTTGATTGGTGAGGATTATACTCGGCTGTGTTAAACCCACTCAGGCCTTCTCTCCTCCCTCTCTGCCACCGGTGGGAGGGACGGAGGGGTGGGTGTCAGTTAATTGAGTTTTAGTTTTTGTCAAAGTACACTTGTATTTTTTTAGTTTAGGTCTAGTTTTCGTCGGGGGAAAAAAGGCTGTTGACGAAAACTATGATAAAATAATTAATCAACAAATTTAACACTGGTTGTGTTAATTATTTTACACACACTATTTTACAAAATTGCAGGCAAATGCATTTACAGAAGTGCTGGTAAGGAGGTCAACAACACAAAGCCTCTGTTTAGGAGTAGAAGTTGAAGTATCCCTTAAATAATGAACACAGATTATTTATCATTAATATTAGATTATGAATAATGTGTTATGTGCTTTTGATCATTGATTTCCTTACTGTTGTCTATACTGTAAACATACTGAATACTGCACTGAAGCTTGATTTGAAGAAAATCGTGAATCAAATGAAATCGCAATATCTGCCAGAAAAATCACAATTAGATCTTTTACTAAAATCTTTCAGCCCTGGTAGGCTTTTAAGGATGAGAGGGAATGTGGTGGGTGAGGGGGCTGGCAGCAAGATTCTGGACATATTGAAGTTTATTGAGGATGTTTGATGATGAACCATAAAGGATGTTAGTGATGGCCAAGCTTAGATGGAATAAAAGCACTTTTAAGGGTTTCAGCTGCAGAAAAGAGGAGAAATGAATGGAGACGAGCTTTGTTTTTAAGAGCTTAGTGATGGGCTGATTGCAGGGGTGGCATTGACTGAATTCTCCATCACTAACCAATTGTTTTGAGGAATGATGGAAAGTAAAGGAGCCCCTGATCAGTATGGGCCGATTTTTGTCAAAAAAAATGTGATCAGTTGATTGAAATTGATGCCTGTAAACATCAATACCTACCACAGATCACCTGTGGATTAACCTCATGTTAACTCGTAGATGCCATCTGCTCTTCGGCTGCTCCTGCTGCTCTGTCATCCTCTTAAATAAACTGCAGCAGAATCTCCAAAACTTTGTCTTCAGTCCATTAAGTCCAACATATTGATCCAGTGTCTAAATCTATACTGAAAGTCACGCTGAGAACAACAGCTTAAAAGCTAATCAGCTAAACATTGTCTCCAGACAAATGCAAGTCCTGTTTGGTGATGCATTTGAGGTCTAGTCAGAAACACTGTGATGTGTTCAGGTTTGCTCAGTAAAATGAGTATTTGATAAAGATAAGAACATGATGTGTTTAAATGTATTTTACAGAGTTAGAGATTTAGATTTTTGCTGAACCTTGAATAAATAAAGTTGAGTGGGGGTGAAATTTGTTTTCTTGGCAATATGAAATTACATCAGTTACATTCCTTTTATTTATTAAACTAGTTGCACTGTTTTGCCTGTTAGATTGAATTAATAGTTGAAGTCAGTCTGTCAATAATTCTGTTCGTCCACATAAAAAAAAAACATGCGATAAACGAGTCTTTTTATTGTCTGTAACACAGACATCCAACCAAAATCTGAAGGTCTCCTGAACTCAAACACACAAAGGAGTAAATAAGTAAACGTGGCCCTGTGGCAGTTTTTGTACATGGTTTCAACAGAAAGTAAAGACTTAAGGGCACCCCTGATTTAACTGGATTAGAAATAGGAACATTTTTATTTATTTCCAGTTTGGCTTCAGTATTAAGTCTGTGGTGACTTTATCATGTTAAACTTTGATCAGTGTAGCAGTGTTAATTTTGTTGACTAATTATTTTCGTCATAGATTCCGTCATCAACCTTTTTTCCCCTGATGAAAACTAGAATATAACTAATAAAAGCAAGTGCACATGGACAAAAACTAAAACTAAATTAACTGACATTTTCATCAACAAATAAAAACTAGGCGAAAATGTTTGACAGAGACTTAATCCAATCAGACCTAATTTGGTCATGTAGAAAGTAATAGGGACAAGTTAGGAATATATCCAATCACAGCTACTTTGGTTGTGTGGAAAGGTTGGATGAGTTTAGAGGGACATCCAATCACAGCTGCCTTAGCTTGGTGGTGGTGGGATAAGTTGTGGAGCGATCCAATCAGAGCTCCTCTCTTTATGAATTGATATATTCATGTAGAGCATGTTCACTGTTTGTTGTCAGTTCTGGTATTGTAACTGAGATGCTCTGCCAGGTAGCCTAAATAAAGGCGACTGCATTTCACACAAAAGTTCAATTTGTTTCTGTTCATTTATACATTCAAACTTTACTAGCATTCAATAAAGGGTTAGATGTTTCATTTTATCCAAGTGCAAAACATGACTTCAGAAATTCAAGGAAACATAAAAAAATGCCTTACCCTTTACACTTCATATTTTAGTCGACTAAATTTACAGTAGATTTCATCGACTAAAATGTTGTGAAATTTCATCAGCTAAAGCTAGACTAAAATTAAAACAATTTAGATGACTAAATTATGACTTAAACTAAAAGACATTTAAGGGAAAAGACTACAACTAAAACTAAATTAAAAAGTGCTGTCAAAATTAACACTGCAGTGTAAAAATCAATCATTGTGTAATCAGACATCAGACTGTTGGATACTTGTTTTGCTCCTTTAGACCTTTTTGTTCCTTTCAACCAACTGTTAAAAAAAACATGAAACATGATCCATATCAGCCCAAATTTTTCATGAAAGTGAAACAAAGATGGTTTGGTGCAGACCAAACATGTTGGTGTGAAAGCACTCTGAGTTCTTCCATTAAATGATCTTCAGGGTGAAGGCAAAATGTCATATGGACGTAAATTTATGGTAGAGAGAGCAGGTCACCGCATAAGCTTCTGCTCACTAAAGGAAACATGGCCATCATCCGATGTCAAATCTGTTGTAATGAACATCCCTATTCTTATCATGGACTGAGTCGTTTATAAATGCTTATAAAAATGCTCACGTTAACATTTTATATATGCTTTTTTACTATTTCATGCCAAATTTCCAGAGGCTACAAATCACTCTCTATAAATCAGTCTATTTATTTTCCCCTGGTTTATGTTGAATATATATGTGTGTGTTTTCCTCCTTTTCTCACAGGACTCGTATCATCTCACGACTTTAGTTCCAGCGGACTTGGCCCTGCAGGTTATTTGTCATCCTTCATTTCTTCTTTGATCCCTCTGCTTTCCAAAGCCCGAGCGATTCAAGCCATCCGCATCAGCCCTTTGTAATTAATAACAGGCTTCTTTCAGGGGAATTCTGCTCATTTGTTTTCTTTTTTTCCTCTCGTAGCCATCCAGCTGTGTCTGTGCGAGCCCCTCAATAATGGTTTTTTGGCCTTTGTTGCAGGCTCGTAAGGAAACACACTTCATTTCAGTCTGAGAGAATAAAGGGAGGTGGAGTGTGTGCCAGTGGGCAGCGAGGGAGGGGAGTTGTTCTGCTGCTTTACTGGCCCACCTCGGACCTCCAGTGATGTCATTTCCTGTTAAAATAATTGGTCGTGATTGAAAACACAAGCGCTCTGATATCCCCCTCATCCAAAAATATGAAACTAATTATTATTTTGGAATGGCCTGATGCTGCGGGAGAGGGCGATAGATTGTTGCTTTCTTTAGGGATAAATTCTCAGGTCACTTATCTCCATTTATGAAGAACAAACAAGTTTTAATCAGGAAGGAGGTTTTAATCAGGACAGAAAAAGAGCCCAAAGAACTCAGGGAGCAAGAAAACACAGCAGCAAATGGTGTGTTTCGCCTGGGAAGCAAGCCAGTGTGTGTGTAAACCAGGACTTTAGTTCTCTGCTCAGCATGTGGCGTCTCGTCGCGTCCAAGTCTCTTACAAGGTTTTGTTTCAGAGGAGGCAAAGAAGGAAAAGAGAAAGACAGGCTGGAAAATTACAACTGCACTGTAGCATACTTGATTTAATCCCTCCAGGCTATCGGTTGATGCAGATGAGGCCACAGTAAATGGTTTATGAAGCAATTTTCAGCTGAACTGGACTGTGTCAAGATGATCTTAACCTGAGAGTGAGTTAAACATTGAAGTCAGGCATAAAAGGTTTAAAGGCCGGATGGAAAACGCTTGACTCAACTTTGGATCTGAAGCTGAAACACCCGGCGACACTGGCAGTGCTTACTGATTTGGCCATTCACTGTGTGTAACATGCATTATAAAGAAGTGTTGCCCTGTATAGCTGAACAAGGCAAGGAAAAAAGGTATGGTAATATCTTTTTCTCCTATAATATATGTTCCAATTTTGAAGGGAACTTTTCTGATAGATGTCTTTTTATGTGCAGAAACTTCACCCACATACACACTAAGAGAGGGGACTTTACAAATTAACTTGAGGCCAAAGCTTTTAGGGCCCATGTCCACATGCAGCGTATTTGGGACTGGTAATGCTTGGTTTTATTTCAAAACCAATGTATTAGATCATCCTGGGCAGAAAAACGCCCTCAACTTCAGCAATTTTTTGTCAGCGCAATCCCAGCACTCTCAGTTGAAAACAGTTCAACTTTTGAGAGCGTGCCGCACTCGTCAATGTCAAGTCAACCTCACTTAGGGCTCTATATGTCATGATCCTGCCGTTTTATTAGTTAAGTTACCCGTTTTGTTTCATGTTTGTCTTGTGCTTCCTGTTTTATTTTGAAAATCCACCTGTCTTTCTTTGTTCCCGTAGGTTTTGCTTCCTTTCTGGCGCTGTGTCTCATCACCCCCAATCACCTCTTGTATTTAAACTTCATGTCTTCCCCTGTCTTGTTGCCAGTTCATAGCACCTCCAAGTCTCGTTCCAGCATTCATAGTTCTTGTCTTGCTGTGTATAACCTTGCTAAGATTGATCTTGATTTTTTGTCTCACATTTTTGGACATTGTTGCCTGATCTTTTGGACTGCTCCTCCTCTGATTACCCTGCCTGGTAATCATTAAACTTTTTAAAACCATCCTTAACTTCTGCTTTGAGTGTCTCGCTCTAGTGTCCTGTTTTCTGGTTCTGGTTCTGACCTATTTCATTATTCTAAAAAATCCACAATCACTGAATTGTGGATGGAATCACAGAATTGAGCATTAAAAGCAGAATTCTATATATAAAAGTGGAATATTGTGGAAATGGCCGACATTTTCCGCAAAGTGTTTTTCAGGGATAAAAAGGAATCTATTTCTCAGGATAATGCTCAGAGGGGGCCACTAAGGCTGGGGACAATGCACGCTTCACTTCCCCTCCCCCTCCCCTCATTAACGATGCAAACATGTCAAAGCGGGCACCTAAGACACGTGGGTAAGTTGGGAAAGAAGCTATGAAACTCCCGGCTAATTCCAAAGGACAGAGCAGAGCAGTTTCCCAATGATTATTATGTGTCAGGAGACCACTGTTCTGCAAATTTTGTCAACATACTGTTGGCCGGACCCGTAAAGATACGTGTGAGGACCACCTGAAGAGTGACAAACACCTAGGAGCAACACCGTACCGCAGCTAAACAATAAAGTCTTAAGTTATAACTGAATAAATTGTCTATATTTCATTACTTCATAAAGCGTCTTGGGGTTAAATTTGCCTAAAATACTAAAAACTGAATTATCGAAAAATTAAAACAGAAATTGGGAAAAAATAAGATGGATTTTATAGGGCCATCACAGTGGACTGTCAAAATCGGGGGGGGGGGGGGGCTCTGCTGTTAGCTTTGTAAACAACAATGGCGGAGGTGAAAGTGAGCTGCCTTGTATTAACAAGGGGGCTTTCTCCTAGTCTTCTGCTTCCATCAGTTGTGGGACATGATTTCTTGGCAAAAAGCGATCTTGAACTGAGGCTGACAGCACTTTCGAATGAAAAAGGCTTCCTATGGACACAAAACTATAACCATTTTTGAGATCCAAAATTGATTTGATAGCAGCATGTAGCCTCTGCAGAAAATACTAGAGCAGCCCCATGTTTTTGACTTCTAGAAATTAAATGTGTTGGGCTGCTGAGGGTCTGGTTGTTGCTGTTTGTGGAGACAGAAAGTTTCCTAATAGCTGTCTCACCAAAGACGTGAGAGTTGTTGTAACTATGATTAAAAAGCGGCTAAAGAAAGTAGCCCTTAAACTGTTCTGGCTGCTGTATCTGTGATAGATACAATCTATCGCTTGCACATTTGGAGCGCAGGAAACCAACTTATCATGCACCATGTTCTGCTTTGATTAGGACTAATGACAGTGATATCAGATGGACTTTTACTGTAGATGGATGAGGAAATGAGAAAATTTGTCATTTTCCCTCTAACATCACAAAAATGGCAGCATAATGAACTTGAGTCATGTGACAGTTGCACATTGCAGTTGAGTTGTCAGATGGACGAGCACGGACAGGCTATGTTGAAATAGCAGGATCACCTCCTTGTCTGAAAACAGAGATCAGCTAAGCCGGATAATGCATGCTACAATATCATGACCAGCTGGCAATGCATATGTCAGGGCTTTCAGCTTACTGTGTTACGCAGCAGCACATACAAGGCTGAAGTGACGATGTAAAAGGGGCTAAACTTTGGGATAAGGCCTGGTGTATTTTGATTGTAAATACACTGAACTGGGCAACATATTTAAGAAAACCTAACTGAGACCCTGAATTGCAAAACTTTCTTTCTAAACACTCCAGATGGTTATCTGACATCTTTTTCCAGTAAGTCCATTAGAGACAGCAGTAAGCTTTAAACAGCCTCCTTACCTGTCCTGTGTTAGACATCAACAGTCCTTTTTTCTGTCCTTAACTCCGAGGTAAAGTGCTTTTGCCCTTTCAGCATCAGTCCAGAAGTACAGTTAAACTTAAACAGCAGCATCTTTGGATTCTTCTGCATTGCTGAGCAGCTTTGGGTTGTATAACTATATGTCTGATTTCTCTTTCTTATATTGGGTTTTGTTTGATGCTACGAAACAAAGAAAAAGGTGCTGTATGCACTAAAGCATGTGGTATTTGAAAGGTATCAAATAAAACTCTGACAATCTTATTTCTTTGTGATTCATCCACAATGTTGCTTCTGTGATACTTAAAAAGGTATAAAGCCCTCACTATGCGGTATAACTCAGGTGGGGAACGTCCCATGTTGAAGTGGCAATGTAAAAAGGGCTGAACTTTGCGATAAGGCTTGGTGTTTTATACATTGAACAGGGTAACATCTTTAAAAAATAAATAAATAAAAAAAAAACTTAACTGAGACTCTGAATTGCACAACTGTCTTTTCAAACACTCCAGTCTCCTGGTTATCTGACATCTTCTGGTGCTCATATTTGTGAAGGCTTCAAAAAAACTTCGATCAGGATGGAAAGCAAATATTGTAAGCACACCCTACCTTAAAAATGGACACTAGTAGTTAAGTAGTTTCACTGACTAGTAGTTTCTAAAGGAGGAGTAAAGTTACCCTCTGCTCAAACAATAAGAGACAGACAGACTTTCTCTTCACAGTGACAGCTAACTGTCAACATGCTGGCAGGTTGTCTTACAAAGAGCCCAAAGCATAGCAGTCTTCCTCTTGTCTAAAACTGATAGGATAACAGCATTGACAATCAACACATCAACTGACTGACTGATTGATTGATTGGCACACATACAGACAAATCAGTGTTTACTTTAGATGTCCAGAGGATTTTTAAATACTGTGGGTGAATTAACATGTTTGAATCCTTAATCTTTGTCATTTTGGATGTAACAAGGCTAACACAAATTTAGCTTTGTTTTTCTTTAACAGAGCTTTTATTTTGTTAAGAATAGTTTCATTTAGACTTGAATTGTCGGCTGGAATGTGTCCTAAAGCAGGCTACCAGTAGGTGTTTTAGGTACAACAATGACCTGTTTCTGGACCGCAAAGACTCATTAGAGATCTCAAAATCTCCCTGGTGATGTGAGATTAGCCCACAGATTGTGCAAGTATTGGAGGAGGCCTGAGTGATGTCAGCTGTTTGGTCAGCGAGGAGGCTTTTGACTCCAATCCAAAGTGGCTGCCATGTTTGAAGTGCTTCCTGAAACTATCAATCATTCTTGGACAAAGACGTGGGGCTCAGTCTGTCCTCATAGCTCCTGACAAACACAGCACAGGCGAGCAGGAAAATCAGTCATGCCCTTCATTATGCATAACTCAATTCCTTAACTCAATAAAAATTGATGAATTAAAGAAAATTCAGTATCTGTGCCGCTTGAGGACAGAAAGACATGAACTATTCAGACCAAAGTCAATTCTTAAGGTGCTTAAAGCCCAGAATTGGCTGCATGTGTTTGTACAGTCTTATTGGCTTCATTTTTCAGCACCAGATTTGCCATAACAATTTTTTTTCCTTTTGTAAATTGCCTGCTCTGCACTCTAATGGCTGTTATGCTTTCCTTCTATCCCCTTGTCCATCTATCTATCTATCTATCTATCTATCTATCTATCTATCTTATGCGCTAAACTGATTCCTATCCATATTGTTAACTTAACTATAATGCCCTCATTGATTCATATCTCTCTTTGTCTACCACTCACAATTCTCCTAGGTATAAGTAATTGAACTGTTACTGTACTGAAAATAACTCCTGTTACCCAACACACGTCACTTTAATATCACTGCCACTTTACCTTCACTGCACTGCGCTGCATTGATGGCTCAGTTGTCTTGAATGACACTTACTTTGACATTGTGAATACCTCATACTTTGTTTGCTGCTACTTTATTGATTTCCCTATCTCATTATATGTCACTCTTTGGTCTGTCTTAAACTATGTGTAATTCTTTTGAGCCCAATGCATGCTACTACCCTTGTACTTGCCCTATACTGCTGCACCCCCTGAATTTCCCCTCTGGGGATTAATAAATCTTATCTTATCTTATCTTATCTTATCTTATCCATCTATCTATCCATCTATCTATCTAAGAACACATCCTTACTACGGTGGAGTTTGTAGTGCTGATATTTGTTCAGTTTTTAATAAAGAAATGTGGTCAAAATCTGATCACCTCTTCCTGCCCTAAAAGACTATGATTGGGCTGTCCCACTTTGGGCTGAGTACAATCATTGCAGACTGGAGCTTGTCAAGAAGGATCTGGCTGATTACAGACATTGAATCAGGCAGATCCAGCTGCTCTGCAAGGTTATGGCTGCTTACCACTCCACCAAACCAGCACCCACATAAATAGAATCTTATTGATTCTTACCCTTCGTCATCAGCGAGATTAATCAGTACGTTTTTGTTTGTGCAGCGCTGACGACACATTGGACAATTATGGACTTAATTTATCAGTTTGTCTCTCATAACTATTCCAGTACGTTGTGTTAATTCTCAATGATGCGCACAGCCGACAAATGGCCCTGGTGAAGAGAACATTGCAGCCATTGTGCATCCAAGTACTTGACAGCTTTGATATCTTAGGTCATGATCGCTCTAAAGAAGTGTCGACCTTTGAGTTGAAATAAGAAAAGTACATTTTAATTGGCTGAACACTTTAACAGTGCAAGTACAGGTCCACAATACAGCCAGAAATGTCTTAGGCAATGACTTTGTATTCATCTGTCTGACTTTTTACTTGGGGAACATAGACTTGAAACTAAAAGGGCAGATACCTCTTGAAAATTTTTATGGCAGCAAGCAAAAAAGCTGTAACAAGGTGATGGCTTTGTAAACAACCACCCACTGTTAATCAGTGGATAGACATGGTGATAAACATCCAACGCATGGAACACATGACTTAAAATTTAAGACTGCAGGCGGACAGGTATGAGGCTCTCTGGGAGAAATGGGAAACATACTTCACAGAAAGCGGTGATAACTTAGTCTAGAACTGAAACACTTCATTCTATGTAATAATAATAACACTAATAATAATAATAATAATAATAATAATAATAATAGCTTTATTTGTATAGCACTTTTTTAAAAACAGTGGTTTACAAAGTGCTTTGACAATCAGACAAGAACATACAGACGGCAATCACAGGAGCACAAAAGGAATTAAAACAAAAAACAAAACAAAAGGCCCCATTTAAATCAAGACACTGTTACAGAAAACACGTTATGTCGTAAGAATCCAGACAATACAACAACCATGCAACATAAAATTAGACCATGAGGACCAAAATAAAAACAGTAAGAAAAAGTAAAAAGGAAGTGAAAAGGACGATATTAGTAATGACAATAAAATAGTAATAATGATAGCAGTGATAGAACAAAACAACAGACATAAGCAGGAGATAAAATGATAAAAAGACTAAAAAGGTTCTCTATAAAAGGATTAAAAGTGGAACAAACGTGAAGCATAATTAGATAAAATCTGAATTAAAAGTAAGTCATGGCATTAATATGAAGCATTGCATAGAAAATGTAAATAAAAAGGACTTAAAAGAGGTAGGAGGTAAAATGATAAGAGCAATACTGATAGAGAAAAGCTAAAAGACAGTAAAAAAGAAAATAAGAAATAAAATAGATAAAACATAAAAAATAAAAGATAAAAGATAAAAGACAATATTGATAGTGTTGTAGTTACTGACAACACCCATGACTCCCCCAGAATATTGTTGTTATTAATGTTGTTTATGTTGCTCTGTGAATTATACTTATGTGACATGCAACTGTAGCTAATTTCATTTATTTTAATTTTTTTCCACCCTAATATTTTTACTGTTATTACTATTATTACCATTATTATTGCCTTTTTTATTGACTATCTATTGTAAAGCACTTTGGTTCACCGAAAGGGTTGTTGTAAAGGGCTGTATAAATAAAGAACATTTACATTAACATTTACATTATTATCATATATTAATACCATAATTTCTTGATCATAACACGCATTTTTTTGCTGTTAAATAAGCTCTAATTTTCGGGTGCGTATTTTACATGAGTACAAGCAAAGTACTTGCCATATGTCGTCTCGCTAACATCGCTAACAACTGCAACACATCTGATACAAAAAGCCCAAATATTCTCTTTTTCTGTGAAAACACATGCTAAAACAGGGCGCTGCCATCTTGTGAGCAAGTGGACTGAAATAGCTGCACTGTGTGTCGGCATGTTGAAAGCTGCTTTCTGATTGGTCGGTACACTATGACTGAGCATGCTCTGGCAGAAATCAAGTAAGAGCGCATGCGTGAAGCAAAAGGTGTTTCCACATCCATTTGAGAGAGAAAATCGTGTTTGGTATTTGTTGTGGAAATACTGAAATTTCATTAAATAAAACTTTGAATAAAGGTAATTTTTGAGTTGTCTGAGAGAGTAAGGTTTGGGCAAAATTCAGGTGCGTTTTATATTTGAGTACAGTGTTTTTTCAGGCAAAAATCATAAAAATATGGGGTGCGTGTTATAATCGTGAGTGTTATAATCGAGAAATTACGGTACTTTCATAATGTATATATAAATAAGAATCTGTATTTGTATGTATATGTATGAGTACACAGATGTGTATGTATGTGTGTGTAAACATGTATAGTACATGTATAAATGTATGTATGTGCATGTGAATGAGTATATATATAAATATTTATAGATTTTTTTTTTTCTTTGTTTCTGTTCACTGTTTATTTGTTAATTTACTAGTTTGCTTAATTTGGTGTTATTATTCTTTTTCTGCAACGTGTAACAATGTCACTTGGTAGAGCTGTTATTCACCTTGTTTATTTGGAAACTGTGAAAAATAAATTATTAAATAAAAACAGTGCAAGTACAGGAAAGGAAAACTATTCTTCTTGAATACTCTCAGCTTGTTGAGAGTTTTGCCTTCAGTTTGGGAACCATTTGTCAATAACAAGTCTGAAGTAATAAGTAAAGCAAACAGACATCGTACTCCTGTCCAGAGCAAACAGCAAGTTTACCACCTCAAGCCTTATTGAGAAAGGAGCAGAGAAAGTGGAAATGTATTAGTACTTTGGAGCCTGTTGAGCATACACAGACTATGAGGGATGAAGTTATGTATGTAGGAGAGAGCGTATTAACATTAAATTGCTGTTTTTCACTATAAAACAGTTTGAATCCAGTATAAGTGAAGCCGCACACAACCATGAGTTTAACTACACATTTTACAGCTGCCTTGAAGCCTGAGGGGGATTTGTGCTTTTTAATTCAAAGACTGCATTCTTGGTGAAGTCTCAGTTAAGCGTCGACCACCGAACACTGTTACATTTGCTAGTATTGATATCAAATAAAGCCCAGAAGTCACACAATAACTACACAGCATAGAGAGGAATGCATGAGCAAAGGCCTCTCTGCCAATAAAAAGGCTGCTCATCATCAGTGTCACGAGGCTGGAGGTTCCCACAGCACTGAACGCACCACGGCACAAAAACAAATGTCAGCGGCTACACGATCCCGAGCAGCCCGCAGCACACTTTTCAAATCCAATAACAAGAAAAAAAAAAAGGCTGTTAGGGTTCTTGAGCATCATTATAAGATACACAAAGCCTGGGTGATGGGAGAACTGAGTACGGGGATTCAGATACACAAACCAGACAAATGAGGGGGCTCAGTATTCACAACTACAAAAGTGTTTCTCAGTATCAGTCTGGTATTTGAACTGCACTGGTTCTTAAAGAGGGCTGCAGAGCTGCCGTTAGTGGGTTGTGAATGTGTGCCTGGAAGAAAATGTGACAGCGAAAGTGTGATGTAGTGAAGCTCTAAGTGTACACGCGCCAATATATTCTCAAACAAAATAGTAGAAACATTATCTGGGCATTTATTTCTCACGTTGAATGGTTCTAATGTGTATTATATTTTATATCGTTGGAAAGCCTGATAAGTCAACTTTACAATGAGGGGCAACTTCTAAGGATTGCACATTCCTGCACAGCTAAGAAGAAGGTATCGCCCGAAAAAATGTGCTAAAATCTCCTGCAACTGGAAGCTGCTGTCCCAGTTCGTACATAGAGTGACTGCATTATTTGGTACCACTTTCAATCTTAGGACCAAGCTCTGTGAGACTGGTAAAGTCTAAGACAGACTGCAAAGTGGACAGAAGACTGGTTCTTCACCCGTACTTCAGTGAGGAACCATAGGCTGTCCTCTAAGGTAAGAGGGGACTTTTTGGGAGGGCTCACTCCACGAATGCAAGATTCTTACAAGTTGAACTTCACTGTTAAAGTGACTAATCAGGCTTTCCAGTGATATGAAATACAATATCAATTTCAAAGGGGAAAAATTATTCACAGAAATAATGTTTCCAAACTGTTATTTAGGAGGACACATTTTATCCCGTTAAGCTGTCAAAACAGTAAATTTTACTTGTTTTTGCCAGTTTTTATCTCTGTCATCATCAACTATATTTGTACTTGACATATGGTACAGGGGCCGGAATGGAAACTAATTGAAAAAATAAGAATATTTTGTTCTAATTTACATAGTACTACCTATTTTTTTTTTCTAAATAAACATATGGTAGCCTTTAAAAGTGATATCATTCCTTATCACCCATGCAGCCTCCAGCCACATAAGGTCAATCAAGATATCTTGGCTACTTCCCTCGGGGCTTGTCATGTTTTCAGTCACTGGGTTTGAACCTCCAAATGCTCATACTTCTGGTTTAATAGTAGAGCTGGGTATTTCCAGCAACCTCATGATATGACACATATCTTGATATGTGAACATTGACTACGCCTTTAACAGAATTCCTGACAAGTTTAGCTTTTTATTACAAGAAGAAAAGGAACAAGGATGAGATTTAAATTATTGTTTTTCTCAAGACACTTTAAGTTAAAGGTGCAGTGTGTAGAATTTGGCATTTGAGCGACATCTATCGTTCAGATTCTAGAATGAGCCCAACCGTAACCAAAACGTCACATCGCTGAGCAACGGAAGCCTGTGAAGACCAAAAGGGATCGTGAACATAGCATAATTTACTAAAGTGACAAGGTTTGCAACCATTATTTTTATAGATTATAGGTCAGTTGTCAGCTGCCGATTGTAGGTTTTGTAAACTTGTAGTAACACAAACAAACATTAGCGCATTAATGCTAATCAGATCAGAACCAGCGGACAGATTCGCATTTTGCTCTTTTTGTCCCTAAATCCACCCGTAGACAACATGGCGGATAGTTATGTCAGCCTACATGAACGCGGCCCGCGGTTATGTAAATTTTTTGAAGCTTTTTCTAACTAAATAAAAATAAAACAAACGTTTTATGGGGTTGATTGTACTGCTATTTTGACAGACTATACATACAAATAGAAACATTATGTCCTATATTTACCGTTTCTGTTCGTCGAAATGCTGCCAACTTCTACACACTGTACCTTCAAGTCCCCAAAGATCTAAGACCTAAGTTAAAATTTGGAAAAAGTGCTTTGTATCTTGTACTTTGGTTTTGACTTTGAGCTGTGCCATTGATAACATTACCCAAAGTGCATTGACAACAGCCGTAACAGCTTTGGAGTCTGCATCTATTCTGTAGAAGCTGTATCGAAGGACATATCTCCAAGGAGTGGATGATGATATTATGCCGTGTCGATACTTTGAGCACAGACCTATTTAATAGTGGCTGATATTGGCCTAAAGATGGATTTCTGAAAAAACCAGATCAAAGATGCAGTGACTCCTGCTAAACTTGTTTCATTTGCAGTTGTTTTGTTTTTCTTGGGGGGGGGGGTTGACAGTGAGATACCCTTTAAAAAACAAGAGTTTTCCCCTTACATTTGATAATAATCTGGGGGCCAGATGTGAAGCTGTGGGGGCCTGATATGGGCCTCGTGCCGCCAGTTGATAATAACTGTTGTAATGCTTCAAGCTGAAATTCTTGTTCCCAATTGGACAATGACCTGGATTTTAAGCCCTTAACGAAGCATCTTTATCAGACACCGAAAGGACTTGATGAATCACTGTGTTAGCCGACAGTCTTCTGTGATGACTCTTAAAGTCCTGGAAGAGTGGAGTTAGATGCTGCATCTATTGCTTGCTGCAGATAAGGGTTCAAACTACAACTGCAGATCCATTCTGTTTATATGAAGCTTCAGGTGCTATACTTAAACCCATAAATGTGAAAATAACTGAGATTGTAGCTTGTGCTTACTAAATTTGACAATTACTCAACATTACAGTCCGCATGCAGTGATGCAAGTCCCAAATACTATAAAGTAAAGGGCTGGAAAATAACTTGGCTTTAATAAAATGTGACCACAATCATTGCACAGATTACAAACCAAGCTTTTTTTTCTCTTGCCTAATCCAAACCCTAGCTCCATATTTTATTTTCCACAACCCTGATCTTCCCCTCCCCTTCCTTACAAAACAAGCTACAAAGTCATCACCCAGATTCCTTCACACGCCTTCATAATTTATTCTCTTTCTTCTCATCTGCTGCTATTGTTCTTAATTCTGCGGCCAGGAAAAATATGTTACTGTAATTGGTCCCGACTTGTGCAACACTATTAATTACGGCTGGTTAGATCTGCAAAACATTTCCACAACAATCCTTGGCGGCATTGTTCATAACATATTCTGGGGCTGACTCAGCTGACATCAGCTCTGCTGTCATCCAGTCTGTATTCACCTCAAACTCACTCTTTGCTTCAAACTTCTAATGATACTTCACTTTAAAGCTGCGGTAAGCACTCAGGGGAAACCCGCAGGAGTAAGCAGGATTTTAAAGTGTCCAAAGTGTCCAAGTGAAAATCCCAGCCCTTAACTTTCAAATTCTTCAAACTAAATCAAAATGCCCTTTTCTGAGAGTTTGGCAGAGCAGTTTGGTAGATTAAACTGTACATGCAATAAGATTTTTCTACTATGTTGACGGTTCAGTGCAAATACGAAGCCTAATCTTTATGTCAGTGTGGATATTATTAGGGTCCTCACCCAAAGGGAAAGGACGTCTTTAGCTTCAGCTTCAGCTAGAGAGGTTTTTGTATCGTTTCTTCTTATTATTATTATTTTTTTTTTCCCTCTTGTCTTTAAACCTCAATTTGACTCCCTTTACACGCTCAAAAACTTGCCATAATTGGCACACACCTCAGAATCGGCAAAAAATTTCATAAAATGAAAAAAATCACCCCAGCATGCCAAAATGAGCTCTCTAGCGCCACAGCCATGCCAAAACTGACACACATGCCACATGGAGTACAAAATTTCAAAACACGAAAAAATGAACCCATAACATGCCAAAATGGGCTCTCTAGCGCCACCTAGGTACAATATGGTCACCACAGCCACAAGGCGTGTCATAGAAAAAAATCCTCACACACACACCAACAAAAACCCACCATGAAAACAGACCCTCCCAAATTACAAATATACAAACACAACAAAAACCTCACAAGACACAACCACACCATACATTGCCCAGAAGAAACAAACACACAACTTCCTCCGCCAAACACCTATCCCACCCAACAAAATAAAAAAAAAAATTGTTGTTGTTCATAGCAGTTTTTCTTCCATCCATACATCCTCCACCACAATACCATTAACAGGATGCAGTGGGCACAGAATGTGGCTAAAAACCTTTTTATTGTTAAAGATATTTTCAATTTGCATTGTCTCCACTAGCTACATCAAATCAAGAGTTATGTGAAAAAGTTAACAAACAGAAATATCTGTGCTTATCAAGAGAAAACAGTATAAAAGTGTATCCTAGTGAAAATCTGGTGGTTAACTGCTTCAAGCTAAACAGTGGAATCAGTCAAAAAACAGTCCTGTATTCCTGTCATCATGTAACTACAGGCCAGATGACAGGGAAAAAGACCACAGCTATTATTTCTCACCTTTAATAACAGCAATTGGTATTTTATTTAGATTGTTGGAAAGCCTCATTAGTCAACTTTACAACCAGGTACAACGTGGTAGGATTGTGCAGTTGTGGGATGAGTAACACAGTTAAACGTGTGCGTAACGCCCCAAAAGTGTGCCAAAACCACCTTGTCCCCTGAAAGAAAGTCTACTGTGCCTCAGTGAAGGAAGGGTGAGGAAACGGTCTTCTTGGGGCGTTGTCTTCCAGGGAAGCCCACTTGGCAGTCTGTCTTTGTGCTAGGTTAAATATATACACGTATAAAAGTCATTGTCCAGATCATTGCGATGGCCAGAAATGATCCAGGTGGGCCAGATTTGGACCACGGGCTGGTATTTGCTGACCCCTGGTTTGTATAATCTCTTCATCAGGTTACCTGAGCTCAGCTGTTCCTGATTACAAGCATTTGATCAAACTTCTTCTACATGGATGTTTTGGTTGGCAGCTCCCAAAGCTGCAGTTGTCTGAGTGATACCATATCTTTCTACAGCTTCAGGAGGTAACTGAGAGGCCTCCCTCTGCTGCAGGTACTCACCAGAGGGTTCTTGGCTTCCTGTCACAGTCGGTAGTCTTCTGGCCATGACTCTGAACGATATACTCGAGCTCCCATTGGATGTACCAACTGTTCGTTCAATGGTTTTTTAAAATCAGTTTTCCTTAGTTTTAAATAAACTGGCTCAACAAAGTATGAATGTTTCCTCCCTGTTTCACAAAGAGCTATTTGAGTAATCAAGGAGTGCTACTCGAGAGGGGTGGGAATCACCAGTTGCCCACGAAACCTAACGGTGTTTTGATTAAGAGTCCAGTTCACCATTTATCCAAACACATCAAATATTCATAAAACTGTACGTTCGTCTGCTGACTTCTACCCTGGTTGTAGTGTAAGGGGGTTTCAATATGGCTTCTGAGAAGGGCATGAACATTATCCAAAGGGGATTCAGAATATCCAACGTCAAAGACCAACAGAAGCTCACCATGTTTGGGCATGGGCTTGGTTTTATGGCTGCTCTAATAGCCACACTTCCCTTTTCCCCATTGCCTTATGCCAAGGTTAGGGGGTTGTGCATATGCAGAAATAAAGTTTGCTTAAAACTTACTTCAGTGAAAGTTCATACTGACACTTTTTTGTTTTCTTGACCTCTTTTCTCCCGCTTGTCCTGAGCTTGTTGGGACTTTTTCACAGCGTATTTTTAATTACATTTAAAGCAACGTCACTTGATCCAAGGTATGCTTACCAAACATTTTTCTATATCATGTCGAGTTAACTTGAATTAAAGCTCAAAGTGATGTTTTTAAGTCAGACCATTTCGTCCTGTTGCTGTGAAAAGCTTCATAGTGCCTCTAATATCCTTAAACATTGATTACTGGTGTAGCATCATGTTAGTATTAGCACCAGAGCTAACGGTTACGTTGTTTACGACTCCTTACAATGATATTTTCTGTCCAGTTTTTTACTGACGATAGTCCCTGAGGCTATTCCTGTCCAGTTAGACCCCTTCCATGACTCTCCTCTGGCCTCCCCTCTCCCTGGCAGATCTCCTCCACATTTCCACCTCCAATATTTCCAAATTACTACTGATAAAATCCATAAAACACGAACTATCATGGAAAAAGACGATCAATTAGGAAATACGGTAAAACACAGCAAATAAACAGCAAAATAACGACAAGAACACAATCCAGAATGATACTAATGCTATTATTTACAACATTTATACATTATTTACACAAAAAATACTGATAAAACACCTATAATTCACTCAGGTATGGCTCCCTGAATCTTCTCACTCTCACTCTCTCCAGCTCAGTCAGCTCACTTACTCGAGGAGTTACAGTAGTTTTAATCACGCACGTCATTTTCTCCCGCCGGTAACAGGGTGACCGTCTTCAATCAGTTTCCCCTCGGCATCCTTGTAAAATCCAAAATTTGACCAGACTTTGAGAGGGTAAAAAGCCTCTGGTATATCATCTGTGCGGGCACCTGGCCATACTTTTACTTTCAGAGGCCAAAACAATGCAAACTGTGCATGTGCGCCTCCGTCTGTGAGGGACCGCGGCTGCTTTCTATACATGCCTACGGCTTTACCGAGGAGCAGCGGATAGTTCCAGCTTTTCGAGGCAATAAGCAGCATCACTGTGAGTTATTGACACAGTGTGGTAATCAAACACGGTTTACCTGTAATTAAAACAGGAAACAGTAATACTAACCATCGAAAATTTTACTGCGGGTTATCATTTTACCTGTAACCGTTACATCCCTACACACACATCAGTCTAACAATCAGCAGGTCAAAGGTCAAAAAGGGATGAAACCCTCAAAATGGAGGTCAAACGGGCATGAGGGACGTGCGACCGAGCGAGGCCCCTCCAACGCTGCTTGCAGCTTTAATTGGCTTTGATTTTGTCACAAATTATAAAGTAGACCGATAGGCCCAGGTTTGAATCCTGCCTGTGGCTCCTTTCCCACATCACCCCCTCCCACCACGAATTTTGACCTCTATCATGAAATCAAAGACCTTTGGCAGCACTCAACCTCCAATTTCCACAAAGTCTGCCTGCGTAGCGATCTGTTCATGTTGTGCACTCCACACCAAATCCACCACCGTCTCTTCAGTCAGTCTATTTTCATATCCTTTACGTTTTTGTCATGTGCCAGCAGTGCAGCTTCATGCCTGTTGATGGAAATACACAGCAAATCTTTTTTCAAAGGGAGCAGCTTCAACTCTGCCGAGCAGATCAACCATAGACAGGAAAACAAGCACTCAGAGTTTTGAGGTTATTACAAAATACAGCGCTGTGTGGAAATAGCATCAATACAGACAGAAAATCAACATCAGGCAGGCAGTATCACCTCTTCACTGAGTGCTGATTCTTTCATTCTGGGGCAAGTGCCGTGTGCTTCTTTCAAATGAGTAAATTAACCTTTTTGGAACTTTCAGTCTCTTCCTCATTAAAGAGGTGAAAGCCTAAAGCTAGATCAGAATCAGAATCAGAATTTGTATTTATTGCAAAGTACATTTGCACATACAAGGAATTTGACTTGGTAAATTGGTGGAAAAACAATCAACACATAGTTAGAATAAGAACATAAATAAGAGCAGGAAGAATAACATAAAGTACAAAATTAGGTGGAATAGTGCAAAATTGACTCGGGAATATATCAAAAATATGCAAAATATATAAAATATCCAACAGGGTGTTCTGACTTAGGATGTCTTTTGCTATCTGTATTGCAGTTTATTTAATTTTGCATCATTGCTGTCACTGCGTTCTTCAACATCACTCAGATCTTCCAGAGGAGGTAGTTGTTCAAAAACTGGCACTGGAATTTCAGCTGAATGAGACATTGGTCTTGTAGCTGACAGTAGATTAGGATATTCTATTTTACTTTTATTGTTCTTATTAAATCCTTTAAAATGCTTTAAAATATGCAAACTATGCTGGTTTGACAAATGCACTGATGTTTGCCCTCTGACTTGGAATGGAGAAACTACCACAAGTATAGCAAAAGGAGTCGGGGTTGTTTAGGCATTTACGACGAGAAGTAGCAGGAGCAGACATGATCTGAAACAAAGGAAATATATACTTATGTAAATAAAACACTAAGATGGAAGACTTACAAGCTTTGAAAACTAAAAAAACAGCATAAAACAAAATTGAACTTAAAACGGTATGCCCATAGTTACAAGGTTAAGAGAAAAGCCAGAACAAATCCTCTCAGCTCCTCCTATGCTAGCTTTCTGGTAGCAGATATTGATAGTACTGACCTATTGGGAGCTGCACACACCTCTTACTGCACTGTCTCAATAGTGACTGCACAAACAAGTTGCCACGAGGCTGTAGATGAGTCCAATCGTAATCAGCCGGCAAGTCTTAATACAGCTAATCAGTGGAATTTTGCTTATCTGGAGGGTAAGCTGTGGAGAGAAAACTTGACATGCTAGAAAAAAACTGACTAATCAGCATGTCAATTTTAGTCTAAATCAGCACAAAAATCTAACTCAACATACGTGCCCCAGTGTTATCTTTCATTTTTTTAATTGTCTATTTTTGCCCTAGTCCTAATTTTTAATTTAATCAATTCAGTTATTTTTATTGTGGCTGTTTTAGTTTTATATAACTTGTTTGGGTATGCAGCAATACTTAAGTGACCACTTTCTTTTACTGCTGTTTTTCTAAAAAGAAAAACTGTATAATTAAGTCTTTGTAAAGGTTTTAATACAATTGCAAAACTCAATAGAAGAAGTTAAAAAAATATCCAAAAGGGGCAAAAAGACCAAAAATACAACCCAGCAGTAAATCCAAAAGGTGTGGTGAAGGAGCTGTATATGCATTGAACTTTTTAACAGTATAAATATGATATAAATATAAATATACTGTAGATATAGATACAGTGTGCACGTGTAGAAGATAAAGATTAGGCTGGGTGACAGTCTGTTTTATGGGGGGTGGGAGTAGGGCTGGGGTACTGTTCTTGATGCTTGCAGCAGAGGGGAAAAAACTGTTCAGGTGGTGTGAGGTTTTAATCCAAAAAAACAGTTTTACAGACTTTGCTCTGTTGTTTTAAAATATTTCAACAAGCTCATCTTGTGCTTTTTCAAGTTTTACACATCCTTGAGTATTTTTTACGTATTTTCGTCCGTGTGATAAAGAACTTAAGTGCACAAGAACACAAAGCCTGAGGCCAAAGGGACTTCTCCATGTCCTCCTGTACACAGTGTCAGTAGCTGCCTTTAACACTTGATTCCCCCGACCTACCAATGTGACATCCCACCACTGCTAGTGGTTCAAGACAACTGCCTGGTTGCTCTTCATGTTATCTTGTGGTTCTGCTTTTATCTTGTGAAGTTGTGTTTCAAGCCCAAACTCAGCTGCGCAAAAAAAAAAACAAAGAGCTTGAACACCCTCTCTACTCAGCAGATCTAGCACCATGTGACTTTCTCCTTTTGTCCTGAGATCAAATCTGGGCTCAGAGGAACACATTTTGACTCTGTGTCAAAGGTAAAGAAAAGACCAACAGAGGTTCTGAGACAACTGTCCAAAGAAGATCTGCTGCACTGCTCTGAATAGTGAAAAAACTTGAAGCAGTGGTGTGCTCACTGCAAAAAACTCAGATGTAGGCAAGTGTGTTTTTGTCTATTTTCAAGTCAGAAACATACAAAACACTTATTCTAATCCACATTCACTCAACAAGTGGAGATAAATATATTACTTTAAGGAAGAAAAGGCAAAAATAAGGCATTGAATTGCTTGCAATGATAAGAAAATATCTGCCAGTGAAACAAGGAAGGTTTAAATGAGTGAGGGTCTTAAATTAAGGTTTCTGCTCTGGAGAAAAAAATTCATTATCGTTGGCAGATTATATTACATATTACAGGGTACTCAGGCTTTATTTTTAGCTTTTATGCCTTCATATATAATCTAAATCCAGACATGTCAGGAAATTTCAACATGTTACTGAGAATTCTAGAATGGAATTTAGAATTTGAGGATTGATGGCACTATTCCAGAATGTTATTGAGAACTCTAGAATGGAATTTAGCATTCTGTAATTGAGATGAATAATCATTTCTTTTGTGTCAAAATTCTAGAACGTTAAACAGAATTATGGAATGAAATTTAGAATTCTATCATTGAAGTTGGGGTTCAAGAATTATATCAATATTCTAGAATGTTAGAGCACTGGGGTCTGTTGTTAATAAGCTTAAAATCTGTAAAGATCTTGGGTATGCCACCTTCACACCTCTCTATGAAGCCTGTGCTTCTCCTGTATTAAAATATGCAGCAGGAATATGGGGATACAAAGAAAGTAAAAGTTCAGATGCTGTTCAAAACAGAGTGATACGATGTTTTTTAGGTTGGTTAGGATGTTTTTTATTTTAGTAAAATGCAGAACTCTCCCTGGGCTACAGAACTCCTTTCTATTTTTGAGGAAGCAGAACTACTGTACGTTTAACGAAACAATCTTGTTTGCAGTATGAACATAATTAGGGAGAAGCTTGTTGCTAAGTTTGAGGAAAAATGGTTGAATGGAATTTTGTTAAAGGCAAAATTAAGAACATACATCCAAATCAAACACAGTTATGGCCATGAGTCTTATGTAATAGCTAATTTAACAAGAAGTCAGAGATCTTTAGTTGCTCGGTTGAGAACAGGAATCTTTCCACTCGCTCTTGAAGTCGGCAGATTTAAAAACATCCAGGAGGAACACAGACTTTGTGAATTATGTGAATTAGGTGAAGTTGAGAATGAATCACATTTTCTTTTGTACAGTCCCTTTTACGAAGAGTTGAGAGCTCCTCTGATGAATGAAATGTACGTTAAAAGTCCTGATGATAACAGACCGAAATAGTTGTTTAGTTATAATATTACAAGTTGGCCTCTTTTGTATCCAGAGCCTGAAAAAAAACGTCAGGATAGTTTATTTTGTAAGATTTTGGGTTTTTTTTGTAAGTGTCCACAATGATCTCTGAACTTGATGATTGAATAATGGGGTCTTGTAAGCCTGTTGGGCTGGGCATATTGTATATGCATGACACAATAATATGTTTTAGAGAATTCTAGAATGGAATGTAGAATTCTATAATTGAGATGAACAATCATTTCTAGAATTACGTCAAAATTCTAGAATGTTAAACAGAATTCTGGAATAAAAATTAGAATTCTATTATTGACGTTGAGGTTCTAGAATTACATCAAAATTCTGTAATGTCACAGAGAATTCTAGAATGGAATTAAGGATTCTAGGATTGATGGCACTATTCCAGAATATTATTGAGAATACTAGAATGGAATTTAGAATTTTAGGACTGATTGATTGATTTTCTATATATATATTTGAATCTGTAATACTGAACTGCTACTGTATCCGAATTTCCCTGAGGAAGGTTTTCCAAGGGGATTAATAAAGTATTATCTAATCTGTCTAATCTCTAATCTCATCTCTAAATTGTGGCTTAGAATCAGTCCAGTGGGATTTTTTTTTACTTGAAATTGGACAAATACTCTCACCTAGATCGAAGTTTTTGCAGTGTTGATGCAGAAGGGGAGGAGACTGAAGGAGACGCTGAAAAAAAATCGAGTTCAACTGAATTGCAGTCTTGTTTTTTTAATTCATTCATAATTCTGCTTGTGTAGCCCCTAATGATGATACTCTTTGACACCTCAGCTTCTCTCCACTTCATTTTAGTTTAAGCTCAGCTAGCTTGAAACCTAAACAGAGGGGAGGCAAAAAGGGAGCGGGGGAGTCAAGGTGAGTCAATCTGATACAAAGCAACATTACACATACTTTTACGGTAAAGGAGAAACTGCCCAGTAGAGTGTTTTTTTTACCTCCTTTTCAAGCTCCTCTATGGAAGTTTCAGTTTGTGGTTTGTGTTGAAACAACTTTTTTTCAGATGAGAGTTTCCTGGAATCACAAATTGATGTTGGTGGGAACTCGCCATGTGGAGGTATTTAAGGTTGGATGTATGGGTGATTACGTTTACCATCAACTCTGATGCTGATATGAGTCATGGTTCTCCTGCTGTGAGAGGTTGTTTAGTTTCAACTTCCCCAACCTTTAGATTATCTCTAAGAAACTCAGAGACTACTCCCTGCCAGATCTGAACAGTGTCACCTTGTCTGAAGCAGAAGTGGAGTGCTCCCTGAGTATGATGGAGTTTATGGCGGCGAATCAGGAACCTCCACCATGATTTGCAATTATCACCCTCCCTGGTGTCGCCCTATTTCATTCCCATCTTACCACTGACCTTCATTGAACAATGGATCCTGCTGACTTAAAGGTTCCCCTGTCCTTTCTCCATGGATGATGGACGCCCCAGCTGTCCTCTCTCCCCCCAGCATGGGCACGCCAACCAGGCAGATGTCTGTGTCTCAGGTGGAGACCCACACCGCAGCCGCCGATAAGGACAGTCACCGCTACAGTCCTCTTTCCTGGAAATTGACTGCTGGCTCTTCAATTATTCACACGGTTGAATAATGTCGTTCTCCATCTTTATCTGCGCTTATCCTGACCGCCGATCCTTATCTGAAGGTTGAGTAATGGCCGAGTCAATGAGAGATGGCAGAGTTTCAATAGACGGGCATCCTCTTTGTGTAAGTTGACTAATCTCACAATTTAAAGCAAGAATGGAGATTACAATCGATTACATTTGCATCTGTTGAGCTACACTGGCTTGAGATTTCCAGTCGAGCAAACACAGGTACAGGACTGAGAAGGTCAAAGCTCCACTTAAACAATTACACCAACATGACAGCAGTGAATCGAACCCTGGACCTGCAAGGATCCACCCTCTGTCTCCTCAGGCAGAAGGAGAGTCAAAGACATCTGATCATCCTGTCAGGCAGAGCAGCCTAACAAGATTTAACCCATCGTTTAAAAGGATTGTTCTACATTTCATGAAATAACTTCAGAACAGCTTCAGGTGTTAGGGATGTGTGCAGTGAGACATCCAGATGGTTTAAGTCAGATTAGTTTATAGCAGGGGGACCAGATTAACAACTCAGTCAGAATAATCTTCGTCTTTTTATCTTTAGTCTTTTTAGCCTCTTGACTTTTTTTTGACCTAACTTCCTTTATTCTTGTCTGCCATTATTTTGATTCACTTTATTTGTATATTAATTGATTGACAGTATATGTATATTTATGTATGTGTGTGTTTTGGCATATGTACACGCATCAATAGGTCTTTATTTGACCTTATGAACTGTACAATGTCCTTGAGTATCCTGAAAGGCGCTTTTAAATAAAATGTTATTATTATTAGTATAGCACCAATTCATAACAAGTTTTATCTCAATACACTTTTCAGTAGAGCAGGCTGAAGACAAACTCTTCATTTTATAGTTAAACATATATGTATATGTACAACTATAGATATATAAACATATAATAAAAACATTGAAGTTTGATGTATATGTGGTGCAAATTCTCTTGACAATGTGCAATTACATCCATGTGCAATCATTTACATTCATGTGCAATTACTTTGTGAATGTGTAAATAATCCTTATAGGATTTGCTTTTTAGTTTCTGTAGTCCAGCCCTTTTTATATTGGTAGAATTATGTACATATTGCTATTTTTATACTTATTCTTTATGCTTATTTTTTATACTTATTAACGCTGTCCCCTTTGCTGCTGTAACAATGCAAATTTCCCCGTGTGGGATGAATAAAGGTTTATTCTATTCTATTCTATTTATTCTATTCTATATTTGTGTGTATATACTGTATATAGGTAAAATATGGATATACATATATTTTTACATCAACATCTCCTCTGTATATTTTTAGTTATGTCAGTTCTGTGCTTTTAGTTTATTTGATGCTTTACATTTCTTAACTGCCATTATATAATTCCATTCTTTCTATTTCTCTTCTTCAACTCTTTTACCTCTGTGCTTCACTCTTTGGCTTTTACCCACTTTTATTTATTGTTGTAAATATATTCTATTATTTTATTACATTTTATTCTCTTTATTTTCATATCAATAGCTTTTCTCTCCCAGTATTATTGGTCCTCCTGGTCTTATTTTTAGGTTGCTGGGGTCTTGCGTTGCCTGGTGTCCTCTGCTGTTCTGTTTTATCGTCTGCTGATCAAGTTTGAGTTCTCCCTGCTGCGCGGGTTTCATTGTTTAGGTTGTAGTTTGAGGTTTTTAGGGTCTTGGTTGTTTCCTTTGTGCTTGATTTCCCATTCTTTGTTGTTTTTATTTGTTGTCAAAGCATTTTGTAAACCTTTGTATTTAAAAATGCTCCATAAATAAAGTTAGTAGTATTATCTTTATTAAAGCCTGTCTGTGGGCACTCAGTCCGTTCTTCTGCCAGTTTGTATTCTCTGTTTAGAGCTAAATAACACTATATTCTGCTCTATACTCTGTTTAGGGGTTGTTTCTATTCAATATTTCATATTATTTTACTTTGTTGGTTGGTTGTATTGAGGATTGCAGTGGTATCTGCTTTCTAGTATCCATAAAGGACTGCTTTAGAAATGGTAAGCAGGATATGTAGTAGGGCTGAAGGATTTATCATTTTTGGATCGAAATCGCAATTTCAAATAAGGCAATCCTGCCACAGCTGCAATTTTTTGCAGTGCTCCTAACTGACCCAGGATCTGTTGTGTCAACTTTTTTGCACATACTACTTTACAAATTTGCAGGCAACTTGCATTTAAGAATGGCTCGCAAATGAACGGCTTACTCACAACTGCGAATCGGTTCTCATTGTTCACATAAAAGAGCAGTTCAACGAGAATGAGCGTCGACTCGTTCGCCAATGTCACATCTCCACCACCAAAGTGTTGGTAAGCAGGTCAACTATACAAAGCCTCTGTTAGGTGTAGAAGTTGGAGTATCCCTTAAATAATTCAAACAGATTATCTATCATCAGTATTAGATGACGAATAATGTGTTGTGTGCTTTTGATCAGTGATTTCCTTACTGTTGTCTATACTGTAAACATAGTGAATATTGCGCTGAAGCTTAATTTGAAGAATTAATCAAACTGAAATCACAATATTTGCCAGAAAAGTCGCATTTAGATCTTTTCTTAAATCGTTCAGCCCTAATGTGTAAAATATAACTAAAGGACAAGTATTCCCACAGGGACAGTACTGTATTGTGCTGCATCATATTGTATCATATTCTGTCATCTTGTCATAGAGTTTTTTAATGTAAAAAATGTCTCTGTGTTGCTCCTGTAGTCTGTATCAGTACACCTTTCCTTCTCCGTCTCTTCTGTTTTTTCTTTGAGTCACACGGACTTGGAACCAAACTTTCACGCCATTTTTTCTCAAGGTAGTCTCCACCAGACTGATTATTATCCCTGGAGTATGCCCTGAATCTAATCCTGAATCAAGCACAGAAAACGTTCAACAAGAGGGACTCAGATCACTCAAGGGCCCACTTTCAATGGAAATGAGCAGAATTTTAACTCCAGTTATATTTCAGCTTGTTTCGGTGTCTGCCATATTTACTGTTTTGATCAATACGCAAGGTTCATGACCATAGAGAGAGGATATATCTCACAATCGATGCTGAACGATTTTCCCTTTTTATTAGGCTACAACAAGACCCTGAGAGAGTAAAATGCCTGTTACCCTTGGTGACCCCATCAGTATTCTGTCAGGGTTAAGAGCTGAATGCACTTAGGCTGTATTCGCTCATGTTGGACTGCTGTTTGAAGGTACTTCAGGGTTAATGCTTGAAAGGCTAACTGGAAATTCTCCCTTTCAGTGGAAAAGGGTTTGACTTTTAAATTGAAAATTGGATATCAGTAATATTGTAGAGATACGGTAATTTAGTTAAATAGGAAAATGTTGAAATTAAAGGTAGAAGCTGCTCTGTGTCCCTAAAACTCATTTAACCTCATTATAATCAGCAGCTTGGCTTTCTGCTTCCAGCTTCTGCAGACTATTGTTCAGTAATTCAGAAGGACATCAGAGTTCATCCAAACTAATTTGCTTTCACAGACACAAAACTTTGGCCCAACTCTTCCTAGCAACAAGACGCAAAATAAACATCATGCACTCATCAGCAGAGTTCTGACTGATTGTTTAACTTTATTACACAATTATGAGATAATTTTCTTGAATTACAAGGACCCTTTTCTTTTCCAAGACAGAAATCTCACAGTAATAATGACAAAGCCATATCATGATATGATTAAAAGTGGAATATTGGAGGAAAGAAATTGGATTTAATTTTTATTACAGGCTTTAAATATTAATTTGTTGCTAAATACAAAGTCATTTGATAACTGCTATTTTGAAGCTACAAATAAATCTGCACTCCTTGGCCACTTTATGGGGTACTTTTCACTAGAACTGAGTTGGACCCTCTTTTGCCTTCAGAACTGTTTTTACTCTTCATGACAAAGACATGTGTTTTTGTGCTTTCAAGACAATTTAGAGCCAATCAAACTAGACTGAATTATCCAGCACAACCTTCTGCTGATCTTCTCAGCAGATGCTGTGTGGGTCATTGTGGATTAGGGAAAGGTGATCCTAAATCCTTTAATGATTTATAATTTATAATAACAATAATGATATTTACCCTGCTGTTTCACCCTGTTCTTCACCCTTTCACACTCTAACCTTGCACAGCAGCTGGATCCACCTGATTCAATGTCTGTAATCAGGCAGTGTGATCTTTTTATACTTCTTCTTCTTTGTGTTACTGTGCATTATTTTGTTCTTTGTTTGTTTGTAACACTCGCTTAATGTCAAGTGCTAACCTAAACCTAGCAAGTTAATGAGCTTCCCATGACAAATTCCTGCAGATGATTCACAATTAAGTCATCTTTAATAAATAAACAGTGTATACCCACTGAAACAGTTGAAATATTTTGAAAAGGATGCAGATTTTGTTAAGTCTGTATTATACAAACTTAAATAAATTACCGTAAAATACCAAATAATAGCCAGGGGGGTTATTTGTTTCAATCACTGAGTAGACCAGGCGTTTATTTGGGACTAGGCGTCTATTTGGAAGAGGCATTTAATTCCTTTCTCACAAAAATCTTGCTTAGCAAAAAATGAAAAAATATGGCAAATGTAATCATATTATTTATTTACACCAGTATGAATATCACCTTTACTTTTTTAAGGCAAGATTACTTTTTTATTATTATTATTATGAACTTTATTGGGCAGTTATTCTTTCAACTCAGCACTCTCTGAACACTCTTAATACTGGTAAGGAACTAGTTAAGTTAAGGTCTTACTTTTTTTCCCGCTGTACCGGGGCCATGGCGATCAGCAGCAATGTACCGGTAACTGATGCGACTGGCCTCCTGACGTTAGTTAAGGGCAAATAACATGCAGTGGCAGTGGCAACGTCTTCTTCTCTGAATGTTTAAAGCCCTAGTATGTAAGATTCCAGCTTTCTGCTCTCTAGTGCCCTAAATGTAGTGGTCGTTAAGTGTAACTGCACTGCTGTAAAACAGAGCGCCTCACACCAACGTGCATTTGTTGACATACAGAGGGAGGCGAAGCGAGCCGACAGGACGTCCTGAGAGACAAATAAACCATGTGGACTGAAAAGGTACAGTCTGATCATGTTTCTTTTTAAATAAATCACTTTTCAAGCGTCAACTGTCAGTTGGTAGCTCAGCGTTTGCAGGTATGCTCTGTAACTTTGACCGTAGCTCGCAGGCTGTGCCTAATAAATTGGACTCAGCGTTTATTTGGAAGGGGCGGTTATTTGTCAAAATGTGCTGCTATTTGGGACTCGGCCATTAATTGGAACTCTGCGTTTATTTGGTATTTTACTGTACACTTGTGAAATATGTAGTTAGAGAAAAAAGTCCTGTTACCCTCTGTAGTTTAGGTAGATAAAGGTCTCAGTCACATTTGAGTAAAATAATCCTATTTATATGAATGACATGTTAATGTTTTGTAAATTATATCTTATTTTTAAGGACCCCTTGCAATAACACCACAGACCACTAGGGGTCCACTGACCCCTGGTTGAGAAACACCGCTGGAGATCATCTGCTCATAAACAAAATCACCAGCTGGTCTCTTGTGCAAACCAAGTGCTGGTGTTGGTTACAGAGCTGAAACACTGCAGCTTTCTTTCTCCAGTGTAGTCATCTCACACGTGTTGATGCTGCTTTATATTCACTTCTACATGCTACGATGCTCCTCACAACTCTTTAATCAATGCTGCTGATACACTTATTTAGCATGTATCACTAAAGTAAGGATGTAAATTGTGATCATATGGTAAAGCTCTGCTTCTGCCACGTATGATTGATGTTGTGTTCTGCTGGTCGGCGACCCCACCCGCACCCTCCACCACTTCTTCCCCCAAGTCTAGCAGAGACTTCTCCCTGCTGAGCGGAGCAAGTGAGAACGACCATATCAGAGGACTATCCAGGTGGACTACCTGGACATTATCCTGATCATATCAGAGTTGCAGGTGTGGAAAGGACCAGAGGCCTGAAGTTACTACTCTTATTTAGCAAAACTAACCTACAGACATAGCTGCAGCCTTTATTTCCTCAAAAAGGTCCCGATAAACCAGGTCATTTTTAGATTGGGATCAACTGTTTCAGCTTGAAGCTTTGTATGATGGATCCACCTAACAAAAGACAGAATCTGGCAAATGCAGCTGCTTTCATGGTTATTAATGACCAGCAGATGATGATAATTACTGGAATCGTTAGGAAAAGTTAACAGGCTTGACTTGTTTTTGGAAGGAGCCAACATTTTATCACTGTTTGGATGAGCTGAAAATCATTTGCGTGAGTGCATCAGTCCAGGTCATCGAGTCAGCCCGCAGTCTCACATAAAGCAGACCTACTTGACTCCTCTGAAAGGAAAAACTCAGTGATTTATAAAGATTTAGAAGTCACATTATCAACCAAAAAATGAGAGTCATTCCTCAAAGTGACAAGACAAGAAAGCACTCGCTCCCCTTTTTTCACCCCATTCAGGGGGAATGTTGACAAGAAAGAGCAGCTCCGGAGTCTCATAACGCACGGCACATTCCTGAGCTGTCAGCGCCAACATGCACATAAACAAATCACTACACTGCAGCGAGGCATGCACACACACAATCAAGAGAAAAATCAAATATACAACCCTGACAAAACATTCATTGTCTGCAAACATATTTTCCAACAAATCTGCCATGGAAACTTGTTTTTATTCCTGACTCTGAGAGGATTAAATAACAGGTAAATTAAAACATAAACACATTTAATTAAACTTCAGCTTTGGTAAACAAATATGAACTCTCTTGTGATAAAGCAGGATAGCAATCAAACAATAGTAACTCGCCTCAATGGCTGACATGACTCATAACATAATAATTTCATTTTGATCGGGCACTTATGAGGACAAAACAACCAAAGGCTCGTAGATTTCTCTGAAGCTGAAGCAAGCCTCCATTATTCACAGCAGATTTTGCTCTTTGACACCAGCGATGCCCCGAGACAGACAGAGGAGGCGACCAGGCCATCCCATCTCCAGCCTCATGACTAATCTGTGACAACGATCTGTTCTTTATACGGATTACATAACACGCCATCATTAGTCATGTTCCATGAGCCATATGTTGAGCTATGGCAACAATACGGGTGAAGTGGAAAAGCTGTGGAAAGTAAAACACCGGACAGACACATGGTTTTGTTTTAGCTCTATTCTTAGTGGCTCTTTTCCTACATTAAAGACAAATAACCACCCTGATTCTGCCGTATGTTTTTCACTCCAGGCAACTGTTGAATCAACTCAGAGTGCAGCAAGCTCATCCAGAGTCTGAATCCAATAAAAGACTATTCTTTAAAGCTTTGGTTACAACCACGAATAACAAAACTGAATAATGATGGCATCACACTATTGAACGTATATTCAGATGGGCATAGCATAAGCTGTCCAGGATTGAAGCCAAAATACTTGGCCCTACCCCTGCTCTTAAGCTGCAGTTCAAGCCCCACACCTCTTTAACCCACCTCCTCCATTGTTAGAAAATGGGTAAAAAATATTAAGTATTGAAGAGATAATCTAACATGACTAATTGGTTATGATTTATTATCCAACCAAACAGTGTTCAAGAGGAAAATTCAGTGTGAGATTTTTTTTTTAAGACTGTAGTTAACTGACCCGACAATGAGACCGTTTGTCTTTCAGCAAAAGGGTTTCTGGCTCTAACCTTAGTCTGGATCTTTCTGTGTGGAGTTTTCTGGGTGTTCCAGTTTCCTCCCATCCATCCATCCATCTTAGCCACTTATCCGTTTTGGGGCTGCGGGGGGTGGAGCCTATCCCAGCTGACATTGGGTGTGGGGTGGAGCACACCCTGAACCGGTCACAAGCCGATCGCAGGGCCCCACAGACAGACAACCATTCACTTTTACACTCATACCTAAGGCCAACTTAGAGTCACCAGGAAACCGGAGTGCATGGAGAAAACCCATGCAGGCACAGGAAGACAATGCAAACTCCTCACGGACAGACATGGTTGGCAAGGGGAGTTGAACCAGCAACCTTCTTGCTGTACAGCACCTGCTTTGCCACTGTGCCACCCCACTTTCCTCCCAAAGACCATTTATTTGTTCATTAGTTAAATTTTGAAGGTTTTCAATTGGTGTGAGTGTAAAAGTGACTGGTCATTTGTCTCTGTATGTCCGCTCTGTGATTGACTGTCAGCCAGTCCAGAATGTATCCTGCCCCTCGCCCAGTGACAGCTGGGAAAGGCTCCATTTAGAGGCATAGATAATGGACTGATGGATGTTCATCTTTATGAGCAGGCCACATTGATTGTTTACTTACAGCTGATTATGACCTGACATTAATAAGTACCAGACAGACTTATGGAGTTTGGTTATAATCTGATTTTTCTTTGTTATAACATGCCCAACTAGAAGTGCCCCTGGAGCACAAGCCTCAACCAGGGCATTTTCAACACTGGTGGGTGAGTTATCATCAAGAATGTAGAAAACTGCTTAATTTCTCACTGGCTACGTTATATGCAGTCAATATTCGGGTTAAGATCAATATTCCGGTTTCTGAAACATTCGGAATAACCCAGTTTACATGCGTGAGCAAACAGGGTTATTCCTCTATGCATAGTATCCCGAACAAAACAGCGACGCACGGAGAACGTCATCACGCGCGGAGAACGTCATGACACAATGCGCGTCATTTCCACTTCTTCTTCCTGCATCCAATAGCAACGAGAAAAACAGCAGCAGCACGGCGGATAATGAACAGCCCGAAGCAGGTAACAGTTGGCTTCATTTGCGCTTTGGAGCTGGTACTGACCCACCACCAGTACTTCACACTAATCTTTGTCAGTTTCTTCATTAATGGAAGACGAGAACGTGAAGAATTAGGAAATCAAGCCAGAGCTGTGCCATGTTACAACAAGTACTTCCTGTACTCAAAAGACCAAGATTCCTTGCGAAAGGGACATGTGCAGAACACAACTTAATGTTCCTTTCGATGAGGATATCCCGATCGGCGTATACATGATCAAATATTCGGGTTAGAAAAGGAGTAACCCAGGGGTGACATTCGGGTTTTTAAAAACCGGAATATGAGCATATTCCGTTTTTTTTTTAAGTTTTTTTGGTGTTTACATGGCTGCACGCAATTGGGTTATAGCTAATATTCCAGTTATGAAAGGTTTAATGACTGCATGTAAACGTAGCCACTGTTTCCTGGATCCACATCCGGATTCAGATCACCACCAAAATCCAGTCACTTGCCCCTTGTGCTATGATTAACACTTCCTGAAAATGTCATACAAATCCACTTAGAACTTCTTTTGTAATAAGCTAAAATGTGGAAAAGTGTCCTGTCTCCCAATGTTAGCAAACCCTTAGAGAATTTCTTGATCCACTCCCAGATTCAGATCAACACCGACATCTCATCAATTGGTCCTTTTTCCATTTCTAACATATTGAAGATAGAATCCAATTCAGTTCATAACTTTTTTGACAAACAAACAAACAAACATCGGCAAAAACATAATGCAGTCCTAAACATTTTTATGTTAGCCTGTGCAACATAGTCTTTATCTAATCTAAGTCAACCTTCCTACTGTCTGTTCATAAACATATGGGAATGTCACTTTTTTGTAGTAATATGACAAACCAAACCCCGTTTCATGCATGCAACCCTGATTTTTTAGGTTGACCTACCCTGATAGTTCCCTGATTTGTTTGGTCACACTCGTCCCTCATGGCAGAAATCTTTCCTTCAGTTTGTCTGCCAGTCAAAAGAGGGACAAGAGAGGGGGTGAATACCAAATAGTTAAGTCTCTGCCTCATGACTGACAGCTCTGTTGACAAAAATGCCATCTTGTTATGTTTTCAGTGGGATTAGCAGAGTAGAGGCAAAGAAGAAGGAGAAAAGGCGCCATAAACTAATAACAGAGCTGTTGAAATTTCAGTTTACACAAGTATCTGTGCAAAATCATATTTCATATGTCCTTTACTTTATTTTACTTAATTTACTTCAGAAACAGCCACAAAGTGGTTCATTGGTGGGTCCAAAAATTATTTTCAAATAAATCTAAGCCTCTTTTTAATTTGTTTAAGTTAAAGACATCCCTAAAAGGAACATTAAAAAATTGTGTTTACAAAGAGTCTTCTGTAAGTACATCATGTTTATTTTTCCCTCTAGTCACACAAGGACACATCAGAGGTGACCTTTGCGGGAATGGAGAGCCTTACGGTCCAAATGGAAGAAGCCTTCATAGCTGATTAGCTGTGTACCATCCTCTCTTATTCAATTTCCTCTGTCTGAGTATAAACTGCTCCGCCGAACAGACATGGACGGTAAACAGCTTTGAGACAGGGTTGACGGCACAGGTTTGCTTTTTTTTTTAATCAAGCTTTGCTAAGTTTCGAATGACCTACCTCACTTTATTCATTCATCAATAACTTTTAAATGAAGCAAAAAAGATAAACAAAATAACTGCAAGAATCAAGTGTCCTCCTAAACACCTTTGACTGTCCTATTGTATATCATATGATAATCAAGCAATAGTATTTAGTCGACTGTTACTTCGAAGAACTTTAACACAACATCAAGTTCAAACCAATTTGGAGTGGAAAAAAAGTAGTCTGCAAATGCTGCCACAGTCTGAATACAGATATTTAACAATACAGGAGACAGAGCTTGTGATTCCTAATTGATCTGATCCACAGCAAACGGACTCTTCTTCTGCGCTATATCTAAAAAATAATGCATAGTGCGAAGGGAACTGTCAAAGCTTTATGCTCACAGATGATTGCTCCTTCCTTCCTGTTGGCGTGGTTTCACACTAATAACTGTGTAACTAGACGTGCGTCTACATAGAACGCGACTTTGGCAACCTGGGCGGCCTGGGCGTCCACTCTCCATGCCAAGTCAATGTACAGCAGCAGTGGGTTGGGGCCAACCCTTACGCGATGCAGCGGACCTGATCTGGGTGACTTGGTCACTCTACCCAGTCGCTTTGGTTGTGTGACCAGGTCACATCGCTGTGTCGCCAAGGTTAAAAAATTTAAACTTTTCAGGCGAAATCGCGTGTGGCTGTGCCGCAACAGCTAATCAGCATTGTGTGGGTGTGTGACAACACCCCTGACAGAACTATTTTTATTCCAGTTCACATTAGAGTGACAATCCATGTCCATGTGGGAACATTAATTAGTGAGTACATTAGTTCCACCTGGACGGGACCACAGAGAACTCCCAACTCGAGGTACAGCTGACAGACGATGCTGCAGCAGGGCCATCAGCTGCTGGTAGATGAGTGAAAAGGATACAGCTGGAATAATATCAAGTAAACCTACATACAAATATATGATATGATATGATTGCGATGAAACTCGAGGGGTATGGCATCACTGAGCGATGCAATGGTGACAAAATGAGCTACTTATGGACAGGCAACGTGGCTTGGGAGAACAACGCGATCTCGGTCGCCAAGTCGAGGTCAGTGAGAACGCACCTTTAGGTCAATAGCATGTACTCACTTCATCACAGCAGGCAGTGGTACCTTGGTGGTAAAAAAGTCAGACAAAGAGAAGGGAGAAGAAGAACTAACCATGACAATGACTCGTTCATGTTCCTTGTGGACAAACTAAGCTGCTACTAGAGATGTGGGGAAAAATTTTACCACTGTATTGCAATATTTGGCGTGGCGATATTACATCCAATCACGGCTGCAAAGTATGTGTTTTTTAAGTATATATTTCCAACATTTAATAAAGCTTTTGTTTCCATAGTAAAAAAAAAAAAAAAAAAAAAGGACTCAAGTCCACACAATGCTGCTGTTGAGCCAAAGTAAGGTCAGTGGGGGCGATGTTCATTGAGCAGAGTTAGGAACAAACATGACTGCACAGGAGAGAGACAAAGGATTGGCATTTACACCGTCGGCATTTAAATCAACTTTGTGAACTTATTTTGGAGGTGACATAAGAGATGGACATGACACAGAGGGTTTGTAAGGAATGACACATGTAAACAAAATACAGTGGGCGCACAGTTCATCTCACGTGGCACCACCCAGTGAAAATGACCGATGACACTAAAGTTAATGCTAAGGTAATCCTGCTGACAAACCAGCCAACCCTTGATATGCTTTCCTGATTTGCTGAGTGAAGACGTAAGGCCTCACTATGTTGTGGAAAACTTACCATTGTCAAAATCAAATACACAAGCCAAAGTTTGCAGAGGTCAATTTTAAGTATGATACAGGGGCACCAGGTTATATTAATTATTCCCTTTCAACAGAACAATGTCTTTAGGTTAAAAGTTACAAAAGGTGCTTGAAGAAACATTCAATAGGTGATCACAGACTCATGTTGTGTTGTTATCAAGTCATCTTAGTTTTTTTTTTTATAAACGGCCTTATTTATTGTGGAGGAATGATGTTACTGTAATGACAGACTCTGCAAACCTACACACTCACATGCAGGTATTCAAAAACATGGTTTATTTTATGGTATGACTTTCATTTTAATTATTTGTATGCTCTTAACTATTATTTTAACATGTTGATTTTTATTCATGTCTCTTTAACTTTGTGATATTTTAACATTATTTGGCTGAAGTCTTCAAACAAGCTCTCAGCTTTTTGCCTCCTCCTGTTCTGTACAGGATGTATCCTTATAGTTTATGTGCTTCTTACTGTGTAAAATAAACCATTAAACCATTAAACAGAGGTGATAATGTTGCACAGTGTGACATCACACCGAAGAACCATTGCAAAGTTTGATGTTTCAAGCCCAAAAAGCTGCTTTTCCTGTCGACACTGAATCACCTCAAACAGAGTTTCTAAAAGTCTTCATTCTATCAGAAGTTTCTAAAATGTGTTTTCAAAGACTTTGTGTTGACAGAGGGTCAAAATGCACTTAAAAAAAACTCTGTTTTCAAAACTACCTTCCTAAATGTGAGCATGGCCTCAATCTTACTTTTGGTTCAAAGAGGAAACAAACCACAGTCTGTGTTAATGTCAGTGTCTCATCTAACCACACGCACTCGACCTCCTTAATAAGTTGACTTTTCTGCTCCTTATTAACCACATCAGTGGTTCATCAAACAAAACATCACACTAAGGGCAACATCCAAACATGACACTTTATTAGCACCAACAGCGTCATTGTTCGAAGCTTTGGGCATCCAACCAAAGCTGCTATTTTGGGCAAGTCAAGAGTGACAATGAGCTGAAAATACCCATGAGCCTCGACCTTGGTTGCTATGTGATGGAAGCATTAACTACAAAACACAGCAACACAATCATACATTCATCCTAAATTTCAAAGCAGAGCCGATGTTCCTTTTGCTTTTAGAGGCGATGATGCGGTTTTAAGCTTTGTGGTTGAATATTTATTGCTACAAAGCAACCTTGGAGTTTTAGTTAAGTCCTCTGTGCAGCTCTGTGAAACAACTAAACGTTAGGAGGATCCAAGCAGTAAAAGTGCTGAAACTGCGCCTCCCATTACATCATTTAGAAATGATTACTCCAACTTCAGGAACCGTTGGTGCCCAAAATGGTTCCTCCTCATTCACAGCCTATACAACCATGTTTTTGTTTGTTTATGAGTGTTCTTTGGTTAAATACACAACTCTCAGCACTAATCAGCGTGATGCAAAATATATGAGGCGCTTTCATTTGTAAGCTTTGAAAGTTTCCTGGGAAGCTGTGCTCGGGGATTTCGTGATCAGAATTAAACATCAAAACAAGATGGAGTTTTTTTCCCTTGAAGGAAAAAACACATCAACAAAGTTTCAGAGCACATTTCAGACCCTGGATCAGTGTGTGAAACATGAAAGTGAAAAAGAAGTTTGAATGATGGAGGTAAAAACTAATGGAGGCAGATGTACCCTCCTCTAAACGGAGTATCCCCCCCTTCTTCTCACAATGCACAGATGAATGTCTCTGAGGCTGCTGGTTGGATAGCACTCAGCATCCTATCTGTTTTGATCATCAGATTTCTGACAGCACCGCTGATCGTAGATCACATAGCATGTTTGCAGCTCGAGTACCTCCTCCTCTTTCTCGGCCACTGATTTGCCTCGCTTGCACATTTTCCTCCATATGCAGCACTTTGGCGGATGGCATACTTCTCCTGATGAATGGAGGAGACCTTTGGCCCCCTCTCGCAGCATTTGAAAACAAATGGAGGCCATGAAAGTCGAGTGACGCTGCAGGCTCAGACTGGCACACGATATTTCACCACTGACATGCAATGCACTCCTAAAGGGGCCTGGAATGCAAATTTAAGAGTGACGAATTTCTGCACTATTATCTGTTTTGAATATAAATTTTATAAAAAGAAAACAATATAGATCAAATACCCTTGAATAAATGATGAAATGGATTTTATTGTTTTCTTTTAAAGTAGGGAAATGTGTAAAGATGATCAATCCTTTAAAGATATATTTCTCTAATAACTAACCGTAAACCAGTTTTGCAGTGCACTCTAGGAACTACACAGTGCCAGATCCACCCGGCCTGTTCGATGGCCACGTCTGGCCCATGTATCTGAAACACAAGAACTTCAGTGCTTTCAATGATTTGTATCTGTTTATGTCATGATGATATGCAGGGCTTTGAATGGAGACATTTTTTTCTCATTTTTGTAACTGTAACAGTATTTTACTGTAATATCTACAGCTACCTACCTAAAAGTCTATACAGTAAGTTACTGTGAAAGGCAAAGGATTGTGGAAAAGCATTCTGATTTCTATCAACTGTACCATGATACTTACAGCTACCTAAGTGTATCATAAAATGTCTGTACAGTAAATAACTGAAAAGGGCAACGGAACAACATGGCTTCAGTCTACTCCATCGTATTGTGTCTTGAGATAACATTTGTTATGCTTAAGCACCATACAAATAAAGATTAGTTGATTGATTACTTAAGAGAAAAAAATTATTCCCTCCCAAAATTCCATTTCCCCTGGGGAAAAAAAGACAAGATTCCTTTCAGTAAATGTTTCACATTTTTTAAACAATTGCTTGAGAAAAGTATTTGATTCGATGAAAATGTATGCATGTGATATTTTTTTTTCTCTATAAATCTATATACTGCTACAAATGATCATTTAAGTAGTTAAAAGTAAAGTAAAATAAATGATAATACAGCAAGTTCGCTGTTATTTCAAATGCATTAAAGACATTGTAGAATAAACCACAATGATACTGTTAATGAAAATACAGTGAGGATGTTGTTTTTAAAAATCCAGTAATTATGCTATAAATTAAAATAGAGTAATGCTACTGTAAAGAAATTTACAGTAACTTATTGCCAGTAAATTACTGTAAGATTTACAGCAACCTTTTTACAGTGTACCTAAGGTTTGTCCTTGTGTTTATGTCCTTTGGCGTCATGAGTTTTTTGTTGACTTGCCTACATTTGCTGGAGGTTACCCCTAGAGGTCGCAAAAGACCTCTGGCTTTATGTAACTACCTGTTGTGTTAGAAGTAAACTGCAAATATGGCAGTGATTCTGAAAGTAAAAGTAACAAAATCAACACCAATAATCAATATCATCATCAAATACTTGGTAGTTACTGATGACAGATGGTCAAACCTCACCATCTACATCGTCTGCACTCAGTTTCTACAACATTTTCCTCTGTGAATCATCTTAACTGTCACAGAGTGTGGGTGTAATGAGTGACCGTGATAACTGATGACCTGCAGCCAAATGTGCTGATAGATTTTATACTCAAAGCACTGGCGAAAATAGAGGATGTATGCCCCCAACGCTTCGCTGTGAAGTATTTTATAAATCATTGTGTCAAAAAATATCAATCAGTATTTTATGTGTGAGAATAAACAGCCAAAGAAACAAAGCTAACACAACACATCCATCGATAAAGTCATCAATCTACACAGCCACTAGCTTAATTAGTACACCAAACACATCTCCCAGTCTCTCAACTTCTCAAGAAGAATTTATCTGCCATGAGCATCAAAGGTCTTCTCTGTGGTGATTTTTCAGTTCAGTGCTGCTTCATGTCATGTTTTCAACAACTCTCCATTCATTCTGATGTCTACACTCTGCACTGAGCCTCCAACTGTGAGCCAGTGGGCTTAATGTGAAAAATAAAATTTAAGGACATCACACTGGTAGGTTGATTCAGGGTCTGGGGGAACGGGATGAAATCGGCAGCTGCTGGCGCCACAGAGAGGGACAGAGGGAGACTTTTTGTTCTGTTCATAGAGGAGACATGAAAAACACACTAAAGCGCATATTTATATATGTTTATAATATGATGTTACAGTCTAATAAGTTCATACTTGAGTGAGAGGAGACACTTTGCAAATTCTGTCAAAAATCCCAAGCAGAATTCCTACAAAAAAAAGCTGACATCAGCAGCCTACCTTAAACAATACTTAAAGTATCATTTCAAATATCAATTGGACTGTTTTTCTGTGTAGGTCTGTTTTTTTAAAAAGGAAACAGGTTATGATAACAGCATCTAAGATTATATACACCTTTGATGATGGTTCATTTATTTATGAATGTGATATGAAACTAGGGATGCATATTATCGGTTTGATTTCAGTATTGGCTGATATCAGCCTAAAAAGTTAAGTCTCTATATCTGCCAATATTGAAATTTTGGAAGATATTTACAGCCAATGTGTCGGCCACACATATTGGCCCTATATCATCTAGAATATTTACAAATTACACAAATGTACAATATTGATGCACCTTCTTGTCACTGCACTTAAAAAATCAAGGCTTTCATTTTTGCAAGAGTGAAATTGTTTTTCTTGTTTTACATCTGTTCCTCGCAAAAATATACTGTAACTATTAAAGAAACCAGTCCAGTTGTTAATTACAGAGCTTGTGCTCTTGACCAGAAATATCGGTATCGGTATCAGTATTGGTATTTGTGATAAATGAATAAAAAATATCTGCATATCGGATACTGGCAAAAATCCACTATCATGCATCCCTATATGAAACATAGTTCGTCCTGAATTCCAGATTTTCTAGACTGCTTTCTTAATTTTATAGCTCATTGTTTAAAAAGAAAATTACAATAACAACAGTCATAGTGGGCTTCTTTCTCTTCTTTTCCTCTCTTTGTGTCAGCAGGTGTTCTCTCAGCTGCAGCACACTTGGGTGCATCTTAACGAGCGGTAATCAAAATCAGCTGGGCATCCAGCAGATCAAAATACATCAGGTAAGGTTCACAAGCTAAAGAAACAACTTGAAAGCAATTTATGAGGACATTAAGTGCCATTAAAGATGTCAGAAAGTCAGTGGATGTGTTTAAAAGCTCAGAGAGACCATTACCAGATTTGACTGACAGCTGCTTACCCCTCGTCTTGGTGCTGCGTACCTGCGCTTAATCTTTTGGTGGTACTCAGGACCAGACTAATCTCAGGGTCTTGTTTACGAGTGAGTGTAAAATGGATAGAGAGATGGACTGAACTGTTGTGGTAAAGAAAGAGTTAAGCCACAAGACAAAGCTCTCAGTTTAATGCTCCATCTTCGATCCTGAGTTCTGGGTTATGCCCAGAAGAATGAGATCACAGAGACACCATCCACATTCCTCAGGAAGGTGGCTGAGTTTAGCCATACAGATAGGATGAGGACCTCAGATGAGGGCACTCAAAGTCGAGGTTTTCCTGGCATGCCCAACCGGGAGGAGACCCCGGGGCAGACCCAGAACTCGCTGGAGGGACTATACATCAAATTTGACAAAAATATGGTAAAAAAAAAAAAAAAAAGTAACCAACATGGAGCCCAGTGACCTTGAACTTTAATCTTTGACTGATTTAGTCTAATCAAGCTCACCTTGTGTCAAAGTGGACATCTGAGCAAACTTTAAAAATGGTCCTATAAAATGTTCTTGAGATATATTCAGACGCAGATGATAAACATATCCCCTAACCCTGACCATTGACCTAAAACTGTAGAAGCAAACACAAGCAAATTCTGAGGAAAATCTCTCAAAAGTCTTGGTCACATAATGCCTTCAAAAGTGCGGGTTATCCATGAGACCTCTATCTTAGACCTGTCACCTCCTAAAATCTCGATCTGCCACTCTTGAGTCAGAGTCGATGTGTGAGCAATGTTTGAAGAAAATCCCTGAGACGTTACATTCATGCATAAAGTATGGCCTGGCCAGATGGACAGACAACCCAGAAACACCATGTCCCTGGCCCTGACCGTGGCCTGCTTGGAAACATAAAAATCCTGCAGACATTTAGCTCACTTTTCCCTGGTTTTACCCTCATGCTATAAAATCAATCTTGGACCACTTTCTCTTCATTTTGTTCCAAAGCTAGAAACACTAAGCCAGATTTTCTCAACCTGAACAATTAGAGCTGACCCGAAGTCTGAGCATTACTGGCGGTTTGGGCTCTTGTTTTAGCCGGGCTTCGTCACGGCAGGTCAGCGAGACAGAGTGTGTGTTACAGTGAGGATTTCCATCCCATTGGCTAATTACAGCCTGAGAAAACGACCCATATGGAATCCATATGCTCGGCTAGTGCCTCCCTGAATGGGTTAATGTTGGTCACGGCCGGGTCGACGTGCTTCAGGGGCACGAGACTTTGATCGACCACCTACACATCCAGTGGGAACAAGGCTTCCTGGAACATGTAAGGAATGCAGAGTGAGCGGTGTTATTATGTTTAAACACTAGAATCAAGGTATTACAACTTATTATTGCTATGGTTCCACAACAATAAAATATTAATGTCTCTTTTTTAATGGAAGATTTCAGTCTCTTAACACATCAAACACTGGCAAGATTACAGTCGCATAAGAAAGAGACCAGGGGACTTAGTTAAGGGAGGAATGGTCTGAGTCAGTGGAGCCTATGGGGAAAACGGCTTGTGCAAAAGGCTAACAGAGAGATACTAAAGCAGGCCTGTTTAATTAGCATCCAATAAGTCCAACAAACGCTTCAGCTACCTCAATCTGTTCCTACATTATTCATGAATGATATAAATATGAACAAAAAATGAGTCTTTGAATGAAGATCTTAAATCTTTAAGCAAAGCTGTCATCAGTTCGTTTGTTAATTCATAAAGCATAATAATTGGTATCATTATTTATGTGTGGGCTGAATATTTATGTCATTAGCTTTGGGGGTTATTAAGTTCAAAGTTACTGCTGTTGCTCTGCATTTCATGTGTACTGCATGATCCAAACAACATATCTCCACTTTAATATCTCTGTATGTTTCTTTCTGTAGCTTCTGTATATACGTCACATTGTTTTCAGTACTATTTTGATCTGCTCTTATTTATACTTCAATGTCTTTCCAGCCTACTCTCTAGTATGTTGTAATAATCAATCTTCTTATGAAGCAAGGAAGAACATACTGTACGTATTGTGTCTATGTTTAGTCCAGGACTCGTGGACAGTTTCCACCTGCACTAACAGGAGACTAAACAACAGCCAGACTTTGTGTTAATAACATGTTTTGTAATTCAATGTGTTGCTGCATTGAAATTCAGATCTGAACTGATGTCATGCTCCTTTGTGACTGTTGGTTTGGCACTGAGAACACAGTCTGCCCTCTGCCTTGTAACCTTATGGTGCTGTAACTCTTTAAAAGAGCTCAAGCGCAGCAGAATGAGCTAATTGGGTGGAAATGTGTTGACATTTTCCCAACATGTCTCCCTAGAAGAAGCATGAAATGAATGAATTATTCAGATGATACAGGCATGAAACAGGATAACACTGGACAGATCTCCCCTGAACATACAAAGAAACATTGTTTCGTCTTTACTTTTTTTTTGACTACTCGCTAATTTAATAAACTCTCAGAGGATGACAAACTACCATTACTTCAGCAGCCTGTTATGGTCAACCTTGCAGTGTAGCTGGATCAGCCTGATTTTCTTACCAAGCTCCAAGCTACAACGAATGTGAGCAGACTAAAGCAGTACGGCCCAGTCAGAGTCCTTTAGAGCAGGAGGAGGTGGAAACTACACGCGAGAAGACAGCAGGAAGTGACAGCTTGTCCAGAGATTAGCATAGTTGCTAACAGCTTTAGTAGTAGTTTTATCAGATCTGGACCACTTTTCTTTATTGCCTCCGCCAATGAGGTTATGTTTTTGCTATCGTATGTGTGTTTGTTTGTTTGTTAGCAAGATTACACAAAAACTACCGGATGGATTTTACTGAAATTTTCGGGAGATGTTGCTAATAGCCCAACTTAAACATGATTAGATTTTGGTGGTGATCCAGATTACCGCCATTAACAAACAATCGTTTTTGCTCGATAGCTGTCTAACAATTAAATATATAGACATGATTCCAAGTGCTAGGTGTGGGTTTTCAGGGTCACAGAATCATATTATAATGGTAACTTTATCATAGAAGTATTGCTTATAGATGTAACAGCAATATGTGAGCCACCTTGGCTGAGGTTTGTGCTCTCTGAGAACTTTCTAGTTATTAAAGGGAACATATCATGCAGAAACAAGATTTAATACTTACAAATAATGTTGTTTAGTGAATTGCTGACTCTAAACCTCGAGAAAATCCCACAACATGAGATCTGCTCCTGTCCCGGATATCCGGGAGCGAGACTTCCGCCCCTGAAAACGTCTCATTGCGAGATCTTCATGAGATTTCCCGCAACCTGATGTCAGGTATTTTCAGTCTCTTCTCACTGGACAAGCCTGAGAAAGCAGCTCCTCCCTGCAGCTCCTCCCCGGTAATGCCTGAAGCACCGAGCTGCAGCTAGGACACGCCCACCAAGCTCAGCCGTTTATATTCTCTCCAGGACCGGCAATGTCAGGAGCAGTTTCAGTGTTTGTTTTCTGTTGTTTCCCTCAGCTATATACTTGAGAGAAGACATGTCTGGGAAGGGTCTTCATCTGTGTTTTTTTGGTTGTGGATCAAAATCACAACTGTCTTCACTTCCAAAGAATGAAGACACCAGAAAGCAGTGGACAGCCCTTGTTTTCTCAGATCAGCCGCTGTCTCAGCTGTTTCTGTGTGCTCATCATTTTACCCCAGAGGGCCGTTTGATGCAGGATTTGCATCTCAACTGCGGCTCAAACAAGGAGCAGTTCCCTCCATAAAGACTGTCCTCAGAGACCCGTAACCACAAGCGGTAAGTCATGTAATCAGAGGAAGTACTGTAAATAAGGCCATGATGTAATGTCGAGCTAATGCTAAGCTAGTTAGCGTTAGCGTCAGCTGCGTTGTGTAAATTCGGACTTGTAGAGCTCTTTTATGACCACACGGTAGCTAAAAAAGAAAAACTCACAAACGGTGCTTCATCCTTTGTTACTGAAGTATCTATCTTTTAATTATTATGATGAACATGTCTTTGAAAAGGTCTGCACACCCCTCTTAGCTGCTGAGAGTAATGGGAAGCTATTGTTAGCAGTTTGACTCACTGTTGTGTGTAATCACATAACTAATGTGGGGTTTTTTCTACTTAAAAACTCGTCTGTATTCATGGAGATGTGCATGATCGATCGGCGAATCTCATAAGTAGCCATTTTAAACATGTAATAAAGGCCAAACAAAAGTTTAATGTTAACTGCAAAGTCTATACAACGATCCGCGGACAGCCGGGGCTAGTAAACAAGTCACTTCCGTATGTCACCCCTCCGCTCCGCCTCGGCACCCCCTCCGCTCCGCCTCCGGCTCAGCCCTCACAGAACTGGCCAATCAGAGGACAGAGGACAGAGCACACGTGGTCTCGGTTCTCACGTGTACTCCGTCTGAATCAGAGCGTTTTGAGGGAGAGCCTGAAAAGCGGCTAGAGAGAGGCTTTTGTCAACGCGATTGTGAGGCGAAGAAGGAGCTTTATGACCTGCAAATCATACAGAAGTACCCCAAATGCATCCCAGATTGGCATAATGACATGGAAAACAGCATGATATGTTCCCTTTAAATGAAAAACAAACAACAACACTGAAAGCATTTCTCGTAAGAAAGAATACTTTCCTTCCACTTCCAACATGTTTTGGCCAGAGTTTGTTCTATGTCGTGGCTTACATTTTGTACTTTACATCTCCTACTAGCCCGTAATGAATGGGATTGATGGAACGACAGTCCAATTACCTGCTGGATATGCTTTGAAAGGTTCTGCCCATTTCCAAACACTTTCTACAGGCTGTTGCCCAGATGGACTAGTGATATATATTGAACAGTCCATTTGGTGTGTCAGGTTGTCTCATGGCACCATCTGCAGGTTTTAATGCAAGCTGTCCTAAGAGGAGAAGTTTCTTCTTTCAACATTACTTTCTATATTATATTGCTTTATTTAAAGGACACTGAGAAGAACAAGTGGGGCTTTTAGCTGCTTTAAAAGTCAAGAGAAACACCATTTCTGCACACAGGCATGCAGAACAAAGTGGAATGAATTGATATTGATTCTCAGTCAGAATTGGTTTTCTATTCCCATCCCTACCTCCGCATAGTGGTCAAATTGTTGAAGTTGAATGTCATGACCACATTTGGATTTCACAAATGTGTCTCTAACTATCTAACCCCTCAGCAGTTGTCATTAAAAGTTTAAAAGAGTTGAGCCACATCCCTGGACCTTGGCGAGTTAAACCTGTCACTGTGTGGAAAAATGTCAAATCAAAACCAAAGGTAAAAAAAGGCTTTAGCTATCAAGACAAGCCAGGCAGATAACTTCTAAAGCAACAGACACTGAAGCAAAGAATTCCTTTGTTTTGTTTCTCTACTCTGAAGCAGATCGGAAGACAGTGTGCCAGATAAGAAAGGAGAGATTTTGCAGCAGCAGATGAACCATCTTGGTATAACCAAGTCAGACTGCAGCCTGATATTAGACCTGCTCCCTCTCACCCTCAGTGAAAATTGATCGTGGCTGTCAGAGATCCCTGATGTCTCAGAGGAGGCAGACGAGAGGCTGGTTGTATTTACTGTATGATCAGTATAATCAGACATGAACGCAGCCTGGAATAAAGACAAAAAAGAGCTCTTTCTTCTCGGTCATCCACTGATTTCACTTCCCCTGCTGTCAGTAAAAAAACCCAGCAGCCCTCTCCTCTCTGCACTTTTATCAGCAGCTAAAAGCATCTCAGATTTCAAAGCCTGATATGAAGCCAGCGGTTCAGGGAAGACTTCTCTTCCAGAAATGTCTCTTTCCCACATCTGAACCAGACTCGTCCTCTTTTTTATGTGCACTGTCTTTAGATGGTGCCTAAAATCCTCTGTGTGATTATTATGCGTTTCTGAGACTGGCCTGCAGACATGACTCAAACACTGTAGGATGAAATGCTGCAAAGAGGAGAAATTGTGATTAGAGCATAATACTGTATGCAGGAAGGAACAGTAACATTTATTGTAGCGTGAAAGGTTGTTTTTCTTGTTATTTTTGTTTGTTTCACATCTGTTTTCAACATAAATATTCTCAAATTTAAGGCACTGGTTCATTAAAGTAAAGACTTTGTGCTCTACAAAAAAAATTAGGTTATCGATATTGGCAATAATGAGCTCCAAATTTACCAGCTAAAGCATATCAGCAAAACTCCAATACTGTATATCACTAGTGAAATCCATCATAAGGCCTCAAAGGGTTGTCAATTTACACAAAAATCAATATTGATAAGTATTCAAGCATACACATAAAAAAATGGAAATATTCGGTTCATAATGTGCATGCTTTGCACATAATCGACACACAGAGGAGCCCAAAGTGCTTCCACATGGTGCTACATTGCTGTATGGTGTTGTTATTGTCCCCTCGGAGTGGCTTTGCCAGTTCTCCATTTTCTTGTGTCTTCTTTGTCCTTTTGTTTCTGCTGACCAGATGCAGCTGTTGTTGAGGTCAAGAGAGCACCCTGAACCAGTCAACAGCCGATCACAGGGCCACATAGAGAGATAGACAACCATTCACTCTCACACTTATACCTAAGAGCAACTTATGTCCCTTTTCCACCAGCCCTGCCTTAGCCCTACTCTACTCTACTCTACTCGGCTCTACCCGGTTTGCATTGCGTTTCCACCAGCACAGTACCTCCTAAAACAAACCAGTTTTTAGTACCTACTCTGCTTTGGTTCTAAGCGAGCTGAGTCGATACTAAAAGGTGACGTCGACAGACTGCCGGCTACTGATTGGTCAGAGAATGTCGTCACCGATGGGTCATCAGTGCGATGCCCAAAACAGGACTGCAGTACATACACTTTGTTACTTTATGGCAATAACTTGCTGCCCTCACAATGTTAAACACGGGACTTTATCATTACGAGCTGGCTAACAAGCTAGCGGTAGCTTCCATTAGCTTACCCTCATACGTCTTTTCTTTGCAGCCCGATTGCTCTTGTCCTCGGCTTCAAACTGTTGTATAGCTTCCTAAAACTCTCCTGTACTTCTCAAGGGTATTTCTTCTCACCGCCTGCAGCCTTCTTCTGCTTTCCTCTTTGTAACAAAAAGCCACAGACCGAGCATTAAGTATACTGTTGCCTCCAAGTCCTCCATTGTTTTGGTTGTTGTGTCGCGCTCAAAATGACATGAACGCAGTGTCGCCCAGCTGTTTCACGGCGACCCCGCCCCCACTGGGTAGGGGACCAGGGTGGTGGAAAAACAGCCCAAAGCGAGTAGAGTAGAGCCGGGTAGAGTCAGGGAAAGCCGAGCCGAGTAGAGTAGGGCTAATGGAAAAGGGCCATTAGAGTCACCAATCAACCTAATGAGCATGTTTTTTGATCTGTGGGAGGAAGCTGGAGAGCCCGGAGAGAACCCATGCATGCACAGGAGGAACATGCAAACTCCACACAGCAAGGCCCTGCCCAACCCAGGGGTTGAACTGGCAACCTTTTTGCTGTGACGCACGTGCACTACCTGCTGCACCGCCATTCCACCTGCCTAGTTTTCTATGTTTATCTGTATTTGATGTTATGTTTGTTGAAAAAATAGTCACTATTGGTCAAACTCTGATATATAGCCATGTACTTCTTACTAATATGTATTGATACAAAAATGTACAGAACTTAAACAGCCCCAGATGTTGGGATGGCAGATTTAAGTGAAATTTAAGTGTTTTAAGTTGTAGGATCCTGTCCTTTCTGTTTTGGTTTCCACAGGAAAGACACTGCTCTTGTATTTTTTTTTTTAAACTGTGTTAGATCAAGAGAAAATGTACAACAAATGTACCAAAAGGTAGCAACAATGTGCAAAACCATGACAGCCATGAAACCAAAAACAGAATCAACTTTTTCTGTTACACCCCTCATTAATACCCAATAAGACTTGACATTTCAAAGCCAGTTTTAATCTTCATTAAGCACATTACTGTAAATGGTTGTTATTGTCAAACTGGGCCTTTTGGTTTTGTCCAAATCTAATTAAACAATATTAACACAAACAACGTCTTCACCCTTCTAATCATTTGGAAATACAACAACACATCTTAAAAACTCAGTTAATTCTCAGCCCTACTGTGTGTCAGTGTACGGGAGCTGGATGGTGCTGATAGTGGTCATGTACAGGAAGCAGTGAGGTGGGCTGGGGGATTTAGAGGAGGAGGAGGAGGGGGGAGTCGATGGCGTTCATTACACGCACCGCTGCACACACATAACGCTGCTCAGACGCACTGCCATCACTCACTCACACACACCTGCCACCCTCACACAGATCCGTGCAGCAGAGGACGGACTGATTCACCTTCCTGCCTTTCACCCTCCACACACAGACGGACATGAATGCACATTACCTGCTCCTCCGTCTCCTACAGCAGACGTCTCTGTTCAACTCTCCTGCAGCACCATCAGTCTGGAGATAAAAGATGGACAAATGAAATAATTAATTACTCCTGATTCCACTAAAATAAATAAAAAGACTTTCAGAGCGTGATTACGTCTCTGGGTTGCTTTTAGCAGCTTGTAAAACTCAAGAAAGGTCTTAAAGCGTCTCTGTTACTTCATGTTTTTACAGAGAGAGGTCTGCTAGTTTTGAGTTTCACTTGTTAAAGTCTCCGAAGAACAAACAAAACCAGAGCAGTAAATGGATTTAGTGCATAAACATGTCGAAGAGGCAGTGAGATATGCAGGACTGATGACAAGGATTTACTTCTAAGAAAAGGAGCTGGTCAAATAAATAAAAAAGAATGCAAAGACAGTGCAGGTTGTTTCTCTGCATTCATGTTATATAAAGCTTAAATATTTTTTTTTTCAAACACTCTTTTTTATTGAATTTTTGGCACTTAATTAACAGGGTTTTTCCAAATGTTACAATGAATGCGTGCATCTTGACATTGGCAAATCATGTCACCGACATAATAATAATAATAATAATAAATTTTATTTATAAAGCGCTTTTCTAGGCACTCAAAGACGCTGTACAGAGGTTAAGAGCATCATAGAAAACAACATCATAATAAAAACATGATTAAAAAGAAAAGAAAAGGAAAATAAAGTACATGTAAAAGCAGTCATACATTAAAAGCAATTCTAAAAAGGTGGGTTTTGGTGAGGGTCTGAATGTGGGCAGGTTCGGACAGTTTCGTATGTGTGATGGTAGTGCGTTCCAGAGGGTGGGGGCGGCAACAGAGAAAGCTCTGTCTCCCCAGGATCGGTTATGAAGTTATGAAGTTGGTCACAATGGACAACAGAAGGGCAGTCAGTGCAATCGTAATGCAAATTATAAGTATGCGTATCTATAAACATACATATAAATACATATATAAGTACATAAGACCCCCCGAGAAAAAAACAAACAAACAAACAAACAAACGGAGGCAAACATATGCGCCCATACCTTCAAAAAGTAGAAAAAAATATATATATATAAAAACTAAAAATAAATAAGTGAAAAAGAGATCATGAAAACTTTTTTTTAAGTAACAATAAATAGATTAAAAAAAACATATATAAAAATAAAAAAAATAGTAGTAGCAATAATAATAAATAAAAAAAGAACTAACAAAATATAATGATAAAGTAAAAAGAGTTGAATAAAAACAGTTATGATAAAAAGAGGTTATGATACTAATTTTTTATCCTTACTATCATAGTAATATATAGTGATAATATAATAATAACACATACTGATACTTAGAATAACCGCAGGGATAAATAGATAAATAAGAAAAGATAATAATGATAATAATTATACTAATAATAATAATAATAAAAGAAAAATTTAAATAAAGTAAATAATAATAATAATGAGAAGAAGAAGAAGAAGAAGAAGAATATTAATAATAATAATAATTATAGTAATAATAAGTTAAAAAAAAAAAAATGTAAGAAGCCAAAGGACAAACATATTATCTACCAAATCTGAAACTGGTATTTCAAGATGTACTTATGCGTGCCAGAATACCGAACATAAGCTTATATTTTTAAATGTGACTGTTGCAGGACAAATGCAGGAATAAATGCTTATATCAGGAACATTTTGGACCTGGGTCAATATTAAAGGTTTTTTTCCTTCTACAAAAAGTTAATCAAAATTAAAATTCAGAACACAAGACTTATTTTAAAAACACAGATTCAACCAGAAAGTCATGTAATTTAGTGTTGTTTGTGTTTCAACATTGTTTTTATTAATTTTTTATTATAATTTCTGTGCATTTTTTAAATTATTTTTCTTGTTCCATCATGAGTAATAATCTAAAGTTTAAGTACGGAAAATATTATAGAAATATAATGTTAACATTTTCATATAATATTAAAATTTGAATGGGAAAATGAAGTTGGGGGTTGAGCTTGTTTGTCTATTCATTTATTTTTTATTTTTATGTGTTGTGTGGATGTGGGAACAGTGTCTTTGTTGTCCGTGCCGATTTGTTTTGCTTGTCTTATTGTCTTATTGACAGTATGTGTGTCACAACTGTCATTGTTCACTTGATCTGTCTATGTTATTAAGAAAATAAAAATAAAATATTACAAACAAAAATGTGTGTTTTTCTCCTTGAAAATTGCCCGGAAAAGGTTCTGGTGCTGTCATTATTTTTGATGACCCATCCCCTTCAAGCCCTCAGTGCACCTCCATCTTTAAATTATTGATCTTGGAAGGTGGAGGGACTTTTGTTGTTTTCAATCACGGCTCATCTCCGTCCCATTACAACAGATTCAGGTCAGAAGACCTGACAAATGATTGGCTGAGTCTCAGTGACCTGCGGCCCAATCAGAGCAGGGCGTGGGGATGAAATTGCGTAGCAGATAATGATGCTGGCCGTCTCATCATTAATTACTGCCCTTCTATCAATATCTAATTATACCGGCTGTCTGGCTGAGCGAAGAGGAAGATGGACCTCGTACTGGAAGTCTTTATATCGGCTGTGAGGCCACCGAGCCGCCGCTCTTAAAACAGATGTCCCCCCCACCGGGTCATCACTGCCCACAGCGCTGCCACGTTTCATTGGAGCTGTTTAATCAGACGCCATTTTGCCCTGGGGATGCAAAGTGAATGCAATTAATTTCCATTAAGCATAAGCACCTGGCAGGAGAGATAACAGGGCAGCAGTGTGAGTGTGTGAAGAGCTGCTGTTAGCAAAGACGCTCATTCACACCTTGTTTACATTCACTACATATCCACTCAATTAAAGGTGGAGGTGTTCGCACACCTAATTTTACCAAAAAACACGAATCTGAGGAGCTGTCAGTGACGTCACTTCATTCATTATGATACTGATTTTAACAGGGAAATACTCAAATAAGCAGATCACCTTCATTTACCCTCTGTGATGTTATTTCAGTGTGTATGTGTGTGTCTGTAGAAATATGCTGACCATGCTTTGCCGTAAACAGAGTCCTGTAACAAGCAGAGCTCAAAAAGCTGCTGACTCAGCACCATGAGGGATGTTGACAGGACTCTAAAAACACTGCAGCCTGTCTCTCCTGAGATAGTCAAAGAAATATGATTTATCATCAAATACATTTTTTTAAATTGCTGTACTTATCGACATAGTTTTTCTGAGAAACTGTCCACTGCTGGGTAATTTCAAAAGCTCCATCCTAAAACAGGAAAATGCACTATAATTCTATCAAAATGATTTTGTTTCAGCATTTTTACCTGGTTAGGGCCTTTTTTTAATGTCTCTTTTATTTTTAATTTTCTGCTTTAGTAGTTCAGCCTGAAAGGACTTGGTTTGAGGACTAAAGCCTGGTGCACACAAACATTTTTAAAATTTGAGACGATTTTGAAACAGTGAGGGAGCAACACATGAAGACAGATAATGACAGATTTAACAGTTTTGTTCTTGCAGTGTGTGGTGTGCCACAAAAAGAGAGACACACACACCAAACAATTCATTCACCAACAACCACGGCCTCTACTCTCGCAGCTCATAACCTCAAATGATAAAACTTCAATATAAACAAACATGGTGGACACTGTCAGGAGCAATTGCTAAGCCAAACACGAATAGCAGTTAGCTTCATATGACTTCCTTGTTAGTTGTGATTTCCATCCAGCTTCTTTCCTTCTCAGTTTGTCATGTGTAATTTACAGGTTACCTGTTTAGGCGCTCTTGTTTTGTCACAAATTTTGTGCTTGATTTCTGAAGCTTTGCCTTTATTCTCATTGCCATGGCTACGTTTGTGTCCTGCTTCAGCCAGCTTGCTCCCTGATTGGCTTTGTTTTAGTACATGTGACAAAACTAAAACCCCATTCAGACTTAACACAAAAAACCCTCTGAAAATATCGGGACCCTATGTGAGTGAGCTGTAGGTGTGAATGCAAACTGCAGAGTTGTTCACCACGACTTCAGTTTCCTCTGGACATTGGAAGTGTTGTTTTCACTGCACATCATCAAATTTCTGTTTAATGTCGTTATTAAAACGATCAGAAGCAGGTCTCCCGTGCGTCCAAAGAGCGGTCTCATGCTGTTGTTGGTTACAGAGCTGAAACACTGCAGCTTTCCTTTTCCGGTGTAATCATTATTAACATAGTGACATTGCTCCATGTTCTCCTACTTACGAGGTAATGATATAAACTGTGATAATAGCATAAAGTTCTGCCCTGCTGCTGTATTATGAACACAGACTTCTGCTGCACATTTTTGATGTAGCGTTCTGCCGAGCGTTGATAATATCAGGACTGCATGTGCAAGAGCTTAACAGGATGTGCTCAGCTGTCTACACATCAGGATTCCAGGTCGTAAATATTGAACACATTTAATAAATACAGTTTTAATCTGGGCTACCACGATCCTCTTCAGAGATGATAAAATGACTCTTCACACACCTCGAACCACAGGATAATCAGTAAAGGTAATCTTCAGGACGAACAGATATCAGACCTTTGCTGACTTTGGTTGGAAGCAGCGATCCGAGCAGAAAGTTGGGCCGATTGTTGTGTGGTGTTTACCACCCTGAAAGGGGTTGCCAGTTCGAGCATATTTGGAATTCAACCAGGTGGATGGAAAGGTGCCAGGTCTCCTCCTGGGCATGGCTGAGGTGCCCTCGAGCAGGTCATTAAATCCTCTCCCTCTTGGGCACATATGATGCACCTCTTTACTCGTCTCCACATTAATGCTTTACCATAGGACCCTTGTGCACATATGCATCACTGTGGCCTGTGCTTGAGTTAAGGTTCATTTAAGCAACAACATGTAACTTTTTCTACCTTTGAGAAAGTGATTTAACTTTAAAAAAGAAAAATGGGAAGGCTTTCCACTGTGGCTGCTTGATTATGCAAAAAAAAAAAACCTCAATTATTTTGATTGACATTAAGATCATTAATATTACACGATTACTCATCGATTTTACAACATCTGTGCAAAAACTTTAATGTATAATAAATCATTTTGCACTGAGAAGCAGCCACAGCTGTGTAACTAACAGCAAGTTGATTAAAAATGTCTAAAAAAAGTGTTGCTATGGATTAGGGATGCATGATACTGGATTTTTGCTGATATCCGAAAGGCCGACATTTCTAATGACAGCTTGGATAGAGTCAAGCCCTCTGCAACCCCAAAAGTTAAACAGCATAGATAATGGATGAAATATTTCCAACAAGAATTGTGCAGCCCTAGTTGACATGACATTTGTGTTCTAAAGGCTGAAAAATGTTAAATGCAAATGAACTGTTTTTGATAAAGGAATTTTTTAAAGTCAGATTGTTTTTTAACCTATGTTTGATTTTATAAACTTAAAGACATATGGCAATCATTTATAAATAACAAATATCAATGATTTGATTTGATTTAAGCAGGAAATCTCCAATTATTCAATTCATTTTCTTTTTGCTATGCTTTCCTGAGGTAATCATCATCTATTTTCCTTTGATTAATCCCTTTATGAACGCTCAAGTCAAAAAGCTCTTGTTAATTTTAAGTGAGTCATTCAGCCAAAAGTTTCTGTTTAAAAATCCTCATCATGTAGAGAGGTTTGAAGCTGCCCTCTGAAACAGCGCCGTTCAGTCTAAAATGATGCCGTAAAGATTTACTCCAAGTGCTTATTTTTATCAAAGGGAAATATTTATTGCAAAGTAATGCACCAGAAATAAAGCTGTGTATAGTACATCAATAAAAGGGCTTAGAGTGAAGGTACGTCCAGATGAAAGTTTGGATCTGATACAAAAGCACCATTATGGTTTTAATCAGCGTGCAGTACAGAGACACACGGTGCATTAGCCGAGCCGTGTGTTAGAGAGCAGCCCGGTTATTTTGGCAGTTAGATCATTGTTGCATTAATGCGTTCCCCTCAAGAGGACGATGCAGCTGTCCTTGAGTAAAGCACTTAAATGCTATTGCCTCGGTAAACACTCGCTGAACAGTCGAACGAGGAAAAAAGGGCTGCAGAGGGAAAGGCCTGCTGTTGGGGTGAAAGTCTGCTGCAGCATTTTAATCATCTGAAAAGCACCTGAATAGAGAGCATATCAATAGACATAAAGTGAAAGCCCAATCCCACGTTTTCAAAGATGAATAGAAGCTCGAACAATTTTAAAAAATCATGCTTTTAAATTGGTATCAAAAGGGCATATCAAGAATTTTAGTCTGTAATTCACCAACAGCACTTCAGGCTAAGAAATTCTCAGTGAAAGAACAACTGCTAAGACGCCCTAATCATGTCAGCCCTGAAAGAAGAAAAACATTTCAATGATTTGTATCTAAGAACTTAGCGTTAACAGATTTTGGCGTGGTTAATTAAAAGATAGCTCCATTAAATATAAAACCATTATGGAAACTGTCACTTTGACAGCACTTATCCAGTATTACTAAACACACATCAACATCAGATCTTTGCAGCATCTACTAATTGGAGTTCTTCAGAGGCCATAATGACTTAGACATCCAGAACATTTTTATCAACATTAATTTTCTGCAAATGGAAACATACAGTTTATTATACGAACAGCATGCATCAATCAATCAATCAATCAATCTTTATTTGTACAGCACCAGTTCATAAAAAGTTTTATCTGAAGTCACGGAAAAGTAGGGCTGTCGAACAATTACATTTTTAAATCAGATTAATCACAGGTTTGCTGTGGATTAATTTCAATTAACCACGATTATATATCACTTATTTTTAATCTATATTAATCATGTGAGGGCGGTTTGTTGCAAGCTGGACGGAGCATTAGCCTAGCAGTGCTAGCAGGATCCCCGACTGACGCATGCTTCACGTTAATGTGGCACGTCAAGCTGGAAGTGCTTCAGTAAAAAGAAAACTCCCTCCTGAGTGTGCACATAACTGTCAGTCCACGGTTCCATCTTGCGTTTTGTTGTATTGAAATTTCCCACCGAGAGCCACCGTGCTGTTTAGCATCTTCCTATTCGAGTTGGTTGATTCTAACAGATCAACTGCCCATTTGCGTATGTGCGGCAGCATGTGCTACGGCAAGTCTACTGGGACAAACTACTGCCCGAAACGAGTCGCCAGAGACATGTAAGGGATTAGGGATTTTGAGTCATTCAACATGTAAAAGCTTTTTATTCGGAAAAAAAGGAACGCATCTCTGAGGAAAATGCCAAACTGTACTGAACCAAACCAGACCACTTGGTGGAAACGAGGCTGTAGTAGCATCTCCTGGGTAAAAGAGAGGGAGCTATTGGTGCCGCCATCACTGAGTTAACATTTTCACCCACTGAGTTGAATCCCAACCAATCAACGTTAATGATCCTTCAGGACTCTCATGGCACCGCCTAAATCTGAGGGATTAACAGCTCGCACTAAGGGATCAATAACGTGGATTACTTCAGTCTTCCATGTGACAGCATCAGACACAAGTGTTCCAGGATGTATTCAGAGTTTTAGGAATGAAAAAGCCTTCAAGCATTCATCATCATCACTCAGCACTTACTCTGGGGGAAGTGGGCTGTGGTCTCTTTCCTCCAGTGAGTGAGTATAGAAAACATAAAACAGACCACAGGAAAACCTCCTCCAAACCCAGCTTGTACAAACTTAATTTAATGGGCAGAGAATGTTTTGTATCTGAGGAATCAAATAAAAAATGAAAATAAATAAAACACGTTTCTTTGCTCTTGTGGGACTACTTATTTACCAAAACATTTTAGGCAAGATTGACGTCTACCCCGTGGTCACGGCTGATGTCTGAGCGCTGGGAGACAAACTTGATCAGATCATGAAACTTCATGTAACTTTTACCTACTCCATCCTGGTTTGATCAATAAAAGCTCCAGTGTGCAGAAAACTGTAAACATGGGTCAACAACACTGATGCAACACTGGGTTAATCTTCCCCCTGTACCCATGAGAATATTTGAGTCATGTGTTTGTTTTATGGTTTTAAATTTATGCAGTGTGTCGATAATGCAAAACAGAAAACATGTTTTCATTCAGCCGTCAAACACTGCTGTAGAAATACAGGGTAAAGGTTTTCCCTGCATTCAGGTTGCAGTCTGAGATTTCAAATCTACTTACTGGCCACTTTATCAGGTACATCCATTCATCTGCTCGTTAATCCAAACAGCAGATCAGTCATCAATAACATGGCAGGAACTCAATGACTTAGGCATGTAGACAAGAAAAATAGAGAAGAAAGGTGATGTAAGTGACTGAATGTGTCGTGTTGTTGGTGCTGGACAGGCTGGTCTGAGTATTTTGAACCTGCTGGTCGACTGAGACTTAGGACGACTGAGGCACTCAGCTTCCTCCCACAGACCAAAACATGCTCATTAGGTTGATTGGTGACTCTAAATTGTCTTTAGGTATTAGTGCGTGAATGGTTGTCTGTCTCTCTATGTGACCCTGTGATGGTCTGGCATCTGGTTCAGGGTGTACCCCACCTCTCGCCCAATGTCAAGACCCACCATCACCCCTAATTTCAAGCTACGACCCAAATCGAGGGAAATGTTCAACTTCTCAAATTTATTTAATAAACATATGTTGCACTTTGAACCTGGGACAGTTCAGAATACCACAGTATGCCAACACAAAATTTTTGTTTTAGTGAGAAACCAAAATGACCTGCAGGTGGCGATGCTAGAGACGGAAATATTCTCTTTTACACTCAATGAGCTGCATTTTAATTGATACAAAAAAGTGCATCTTAGGGACACAAGGTCTTAAGTAATAATATCAATCAGTAGCACTAAATAAGCCGTTGATTACAGGACTGTCACACGAAACACTTCAGTAACTTCAGCCTTTTTCAATAGATTTAACAGAGCTTTAATGGGCAAACATGAGATAAAAAAGTCCAACTACTGTCATCACCACCTATTGTTAAGCAGACGGCACTGCACTGCATAAAACATCCCCTTCAAAACATAAGCACAGGACTTTTTTCCTAACTTTTGTTTTTTTTTTGCCCAGGCATAGACTCGCGAACCATTGAAAGGGTTGAGAATCACTGGTGTAAAGAATGGACTCCATCTGCTTGTCATGGACATGGGAATGAGGCAAGACACGAAAAGAAAAAACAGTAAGCGTATTCCTCTAATATTAAGACACTGTTTTGACCAGTTTTGCCTCATTTTCCATCTTCGTTGTCATTTCTGCTGACTGCCTCTAATGAGAGTGTGACGTCTTTGATTTTCAAAGCGTTCAGAACAAAGTGGAAGGAACTGAAGAGCAAAAAGACTAATTATATTGATTTCCCAAAGGTGGCTGTTATCAGTTCTCCACTGGATTCCTTTTTGATTCCCATCTGTGTTTAGGGTGTGAGAGCTCTGCGTCATGGATGTGCAGCCAACAAACCTGTAGCGAAGTTTGCTGATGCCATCATGTCTGTATGGACCAAAATCTCTGAGCATGTTTCCAGCACGTTGCTGAACCTTAGTCAAAAATGTTCGTTAAATGTATGCACCATGTGTACAAGACTATGACTGTCAGTGTCACAAACTCAAAAACACAACATCAATAAAGAAGTGACTGAGTTATTGTGCCCATCCTTAACGACAACTGCTCTGTAGTCTGTGTAATTCTGCCCAGTTTAACCTTCTATTTTTTCCCCTGTGTTCAAGTGCAGATGATGAAGCTGCACCCACAGGTGAGATTAATTTGGTATAATCCTCCTGACTCAGACTGTTTACCGCTTCAGTTAAATTAAATCAGGATACATTCTTCTTTAACATCAGCATGTTTACAGTTGTGCCTGATGAAACAAGGCTCCAGTGAATCAGCCCTGCGGAAAGTTGTAGAAATGTTTAGAAAGACAAAAAGTTAAAGAAGAAAATACCTTAAACATCAAACTCTAGTGCCCAGATGCTGCAGGATTTGTTTTCTACTTTCTGAAGCTACACACGGAATAAGAAAGAGGAGTGTTAAGTTATTCAGTTAGCTTTCTCACTCTCTTGGAGTCACGCCACACTCCAGCTGTGGTCTTAAATTGGCATTAAAGGTGTGGCGTGATGTCATAGTGCTATTTACAGCTGTTAAAGCGAAGTGTAAAAGAAAAGCAGGTGTGCACAGTCGGAAATACTGATGTAAATATAAAGTCTGATGGAAGTCTCTTTAAGTCAGAGATCATTAGCCTCTTTTTTCGTGACTCTCAATTTTGGAGCAATATCCAATAATCATGAAGTCAGAAATCCACCAGAGAAGAAACAGAGACACGTTCTGACAGCAGCTTCAATAAAACTTTCAACTTACACCGAAAAATGGAAAAGAGAATTTTTATTCCTTGGAGCTGCTGATGTTCAGGTGGAGCAGAAACAGAAATGTGGAAAAAAAACAGACATTTCTGTAAAGTTTCTGCCAGAGAACTATGATGATATCAGTATGTTTGAGAGTCAAGATGACCTCGTTCTCCACATCCAAGATCTGATTTGATTTTAAGAGTCTGATATTTTATTTGATAAAATGCTTTTTCCAGCACTCACAGCTACATTGAGGGATGGAATACTCAGATTTTAAGGGTCCCATATTTTGCAAAATGTAATTTATTTTTGCTTAAAATGTTCCAAGGGTCTTTTACTAAACTCTCAGTTCACAGAGAAATGCTCCATCCCTCTTTAAAAAATACCCCTTAAAACATTCTGTCTTTTACTTCCTGGGGTTTGTGATGTCATAGCTGGACAGTCTCCACCTACATGTGCATTTTCTGCTCATTAGAGGAAGACACCGTGACTGTTTTGGAAGTCTGCAGCCTGTAACCCCTCCTTCCCCCTCCCATCAGGCATCTTTTGGCATCATCACAGCCTCACATCACCTCCTCAGATTAGACCGTTTTCAGAGGGGAAGGGAAAAGAGCTGCATCTGATTACTTACAGCAGTGATCATCAAGTAAAGGCCTGGGGGCCACATCAGGCCCGCCACAGCTTCCCATCAGGCCCCCAAAATGTTATCAAACTCAGTTCTTAAGGGCGTCTTTTTGTTTTTAAATCCAAACAGCAATTAATGCAACCCCCAAAACAGTTATGACTGAATTTTACAAAAATTTGTGACAGCGTAAATAGAGGTGAAAAATCTTGACTCTGCTCTGGAGAGTTGGAACCAAACAGTGCTAAATGCTAACTCACTTCTGCATTTTCTGTCTAATTCCTGCACAACCCTGTTGAATACATCCTGTTGCTTTCATTACTGTGGATTCACAGATCATTTTTTTCATTTAATGTGTTTGGAGTTGAAAGAACTTTTCATTTTTCACCAACGATTTTGGACAAGCATTGTACTGAATCTGAAAGAAGGAATTACAAATGGCTGCAACTTGTTGTCCTCTGCATACTTTGGTTGTACTAGTAGTTATTTGAGTTACTCTGGTTATTCTCCTCTGATCCCTGGCACCTCCAAGGCAGATTTACCCAGAGGACCACCACTCACCGGATATTTTTACTTCTCAGACCATTCTCTGTAGAGATAGCTGAGCATGAAAATCCCAGTAGATCTGCAGTTTCTGAGATATTCAAACAACTATGCTTCATTCAGTCACTTAAATCCTCATTCTGACACTCAGTTTAAACTTCAGCACGTTATGTTTTGTCATATTACATTCATATTGTAAATATTTGTAATGTTAATACTGTAAATTTCTTGGCCTTGCTCATAGTCTCACTTTTATTTATTTTATTTTTTCCTTCTTAAGGAAGTTGTTAAGTCTTAAAGATTCTGCATGTTACTGCTTGCTTATTTAAATTATTTTATGCTCTTATCTATTTTAATGTCTACACCTGATATTCTTACTGCTGTACTGCATATAAGAGCAACTGAAACAACTGAATTTCCCCTTCGGGATTAATTAAGTATTTCTGATTATGATTCTGTCTTGATCTCTTCACGCCTGAATGCATCGAGTTGCTGCAATTTGATTGGCTGATTAGCTATTTGTGCTACCAAGCAGTTAGGCAAGTGCACTCAATACAATGAGTGAGTGTATATTATCAGTTAATCGAACCATAGCGCATATTTACACCCCATTGTGAAATGTACCTTGTGTTTTGTCGATTTCATCCATTTCTTTGTTTTGGCAAAATGAAAAATTCTTGAAAACTTCTCCTGTGTCTTGAGTCTCGCTGCTTGGTCCCAAACATCAACATTTCATCAAACCACAAACAAACAGCAAACTGCAAATCAAGCACAGACAGGCAAGGTAACATGATGTCCTGGCTGGAGCCGTCAGACAGGACAAAAACATGTCATGGACAGAACACTGCAAGTCGATCTTGTGTTTTGTGGATTTGAGACAGACAGTTCCCTGCCGCCTCGCCTCTCTGCGTCTCTTTAAAATAGCAGCACACCTGCAGGTCAATTATCGTCAGCGCGCCTGTGAGCGGGGATTATTTCACAGACGACCGGCAGCGATGATAATCAATGCTCCAGGCTATAAGCAGGAGCTTCCTCCAATTATTGGAACAAGCACATTTACTGCTGGGGGGTTGTTTGTCATTTCTTGCTTTGTTCAAATACTTCTTGTTAGGCCGCCACGTTAAATTATCCTCCTCTCTGCATACAAAAGACTTCAAATCTAGCAGGGGGGCTCAGAGGGAGCGGTGCTGAGTCAATATTCCTCTTAGCTGGAGATCTCTGCTTTGTTTTCCTGCTGCAGACAGGGCCACGTGTTGCTTCAGTATGGAAACATTCGCAAACAATGTAAAGGTAAGATGCACCATATTAAGAGTTTCTTAATTGATTCCTGTGGAGAAACTGGGTCATGGAAGCAGAAAGAAAAGCAGGCTGAGGAGAAAATGAATGAAAAGGCAGCTGAGGGTATGAATATTTATGAGGCTGTGTGATGCATTTGAAAGTTTCTATTATAAAAGAAACTCCCTATGATGGAATCTGACAGACTGCAGTTAAAGTATTAGCATGAAATGATCCAGCAAAGACGTCGTTACGAGGAGGAGAAATTAAGTCTGACTGTTTTTAAGAGAAACACAAGCACTTTGTCATTTATAAACATTTTACTGTCTGGAGATTTCTGCAGTCGCTCTGTTTTAGACAAAAGATTATGACGTGTGGCTATTAAATAATGAGCCTGTGAGGATAAAACCATCTGGTTCAAAGTCACACTAAACGTAATATATTAAAGGGATACGCCAACATTTTTTTTTGCTTTTGTGTCTTGCCTCACTCACAAGTCCATGACAAGCAGGTAGACTCCATTCTTTTGACTATGTGTGCAGTAACAAGGAGGAGACGGGCAAAGCTCACCCACTGCTAATTAGCTTTAGCTCAAACACTGTGAGTCAATGGGAAGCGTTAGCCTGCTTCTGCCTACAGTCATCAGATAAACTTTTCAGCAACTCTAAATGGTCCTGTGTGTTTGTTTTTTTTACCCTGTTATGTTACGTTATCTATTTTTAGACTAAGATTAGAGCTTTATGTAATTTTCGAAAGAAATATATATAGAATAGAAAAAATAGAATAGAATAGCTCTTTATTGTTACTATTTCAACATTTGTTAGGCACTAGAATTTGTACAATGAAACATGGTTTGGCATCCTCTGTGGCAGCAAAAGAACACACAGAAGAAATAAAATGTAAAAGTAAAGACAAGTTATAAATAGACAGGCTATAACTAAAAACAATTAAGAAAATTTCTTATATACATTCAGGCATGTAGAGAAAAGAGAAAAACATGTAACTAAACTGCAGGGTGCATGTGCAAACCACCGCGGACGTGATTGTAAGCAGGTCAACAGAACAAAGCACGTCTGCAGTGGTTTGCGCTCTGCGGTTTAGTTTTGTGTGTGTTTCTTTCAAAAATTACATGAAGTGCTAATCTTAGTCTAAAGATAGATAACGTGACGTGATGCGGTAAAAAAAAAAAAAAGACATGCACTTCTATCAGTAGCTCTCAGTGAACTAAAATGGTAAACAGATTTGGGCTTATGTAGCGCAATTCTAGTCTCTTTGACTACTCAAAGCAGCTTCACACCACAAGTCACACCTACCCATTCACACCCATTCACACACTGATACTTGGAGTTTCTATGTCGGTTGTCCATCAGTATCAGCAACACATTTATGCCCTTTCATACCCATTTACACACCACTGATGCAGCAGTGGGAGCAACTTGGGGTTAAGTGTCTTGCCCAAGGACACATTGCCACATGACAGCCAGAGCTGCGCTTGAACCTGCAATCTTCTGATTACCGACGTCCCTAACTGTAAACCTACAGATCCAGCCGCTTCAATTTTCCCCTCACTGTCAGCTGCCTGCTTACTTCCAGCCACTAGAAGCCACTCACGTCTCTGAGTTTGTGCCTAGAATCCACTGAAAACACACCCATTGATGCATTTGTGTCTCCATGACATTGCGCTTCTCTTATAAGATGGCACAGTCTCAATCTTTTCCTTAGTTAGTAAATCAGCCGCCAAATCAACTCAAACTCAACACAGCAAATTCAGCAAAATATGGAAAAGAGTTTACAAGCTATGACTGTCAGGCTGGGCAGGTCCTGTCAGGGACCAGCCAAGACCTGATCAGGCGAAGTCAGGAAGTTTTAAGTGGCTGCATTTGTACAGCAGTATTGATTCTGTAAAATCTGTACTTGTACATGTATCAGCGAGGATTATGTGAGGATGTATTTACTTATTTATATTTTTGCCACAGGCCTAGAGTACTCATACATAATCAGCATTCAACAACACACCTGGTATTTGTTCCTCAGTGTTTCATTGGCAAACCTCCACAGCAGACCTGATTTTAGACCACACTGTTCCTTAAATTCTTAAAAGCTTAAGACCTGTTCTTGGACCAGTTCCTCCAGGAATGAACTCTGAATCACAAGAACACCATCCCAGTACTTTCTGTGCTTTCAAGCTGTTTTTGGTGATTATTTCAAACCAGATTCCAAAGATAAATCCAACCAAGCATCAATCTCCGTTCTGAAGTGTTTAATGACACCATTACAGCCTGTAAAGAAATATCAGCGGCCGCACTGCATTCAATGTTTTCCATCTTGTCGAGTAGCCAAACATGGTTTAAAACAGAATGTGATAAGATTGGTGACCAGCAGGTTGTTCCTGTCCATGGCTTTTCTTTCTGCCTTTTCCACTGTAGAGCATCATCCAGCAGACACAGCTCTGGTTTTTCTCCGACCATGATATTTATTTTCTCTGATTTATAATATAATTTGTTCTCAAGGAAAAGACGTCTCAGCAGTAATCAGTTCCTACCACAACATCATTCTGCTGACACCTAACAATGCTTACTTAGTAAATGGACTATTATCATTACCAGCTCTCCAAACAGTTATTGTGATTAAATCCTGTTTTAGGATAATTAATGTGTCTCAAATATGAATGTTTGTAAAAAAGGGCTGAGACATTCCCAGAGCCTGAGCTTCAAATAGCTTTGTTAGAACTCCAGCCAATACAACTAAAGGCATTATTAATCTCTCTAATGAATGTTTCAAACGCAGTTCAGATTTGGACGGTGGTCTTTGTTTATTATTAAAACAATCTGCTGTGATTTGACTGTTGAGCGTAACGGTATTCAGAGTTTTATTAATACAAACCAAACTAGCATGCAAGCTTTCATCTCCAAAGGCAACATGTTACACTTTATGGATCCTCTGTTAACCCTTCATCCTCTACAAGGTAACACTTCCTGCATAGAAAAACACAAATAAACATGGACTATAAACCCTCAGCTGTAAGTTATAACACTGACATAGGCCTGGGCAATACGGCCTCAAAATAAACTCATCAATTTTTTTTCAACAACACTTGATTTAAGATCTTAATCTTTTTTTTTCTCTATCAAAAAAAAAATAATAATCCAAGTGACACAAAAATTACATGAGCCAAGTTTTACCTTCATGTTATAAAAATATATTAAATTAATATATAAAAAAAAAATTAAACTAAACGGAATTACCCTCAGATAGCTTAAGTGCATGTCATCAAATGCTGATCATGTAGGCCTGTCTACATAAACACTGAAAGCTGAGCCATTTTCACATTAATTAATACCGGGCTCTCTTAATAGTATTTAATTCCATTTATAAAAACAAATACAAGCCACAAACATGTGTTTGTGCAGAACCTGACAGGGCCCACCATCATGAAAACTGCAAATTTTCAACAAGTATATCTTCAAACACTGCAACAAGTTTGTTGAAGTTAAGAAAAAACATTCTGATTTTTAATTTATAAATCTTCTGCAGAAAATAATTTGAATTAATCGATTCAATCTATATATTGCCCAACCCCACAGTGACATAATAAAAGAGTTCATTTAACAGAAGTACAGGGAGACTGAGATACAAAAGCACTCTGTTACTGGAGCCATTAAAGATTGTCAGACTGTCACGAACAAGGCCATCTTCTGCTGAAATGAACAATCACTTAATTTAATCGAGAGAGTGAAAAAGATGAGTTTTAAAACAAAATCGAGGAATGCACTCATTAGAAAATAAATCACTTTGCTCTGTATTAAACATCCTCTATGAATGTAAATAATTCAAATTGTCTTTAGCAGAATTATCCAGTTTAATGAGTTTTTACTTGAATTATTTTAACCGTCTACAGATGTTGTCATGACTCTGGGAATACATTTAATTGTTATAGTGTGTTACGATGGCATTTACATTTTTATTTTTATCATTGTTTACTTGCTGATTCTTGTGTATTTGTCTAATCTTGCATGTTGTGTTGTTTTTCTGTCTGGACCCAGGGAGAAGTTGTTACCCGGCTGACAGCTAATGGGGGATCCAATCTGAATAAACAAATAAATAAAATTCCATTGTCAAACAGAAACATCTACATCTAAGCAATTAAGGAAGCACTTTTTAGTTTTAGTTCAAAATGCTCTATATCTATTCCTGCTTTGCCCCCCTGCAATATTATTATTTTTTACAACCCCCCACACCAAGACTAACCCCTAAAGTCAAGGTTGATAAGTTAAAGCACGTAAACCCAATTTCTCCATACACTTGTAGCATCTAAAGACAGGAATAAATAGTTTTGTTTGTCATTTTAAATTCCACATCTAGTTTATAACTTAGCTTCTAACACTACATCTTTAATAAAAATAAAAACAAGGTGGCAACCGCCATGCTTCTGTCTTTAAAAGGCTCAAACAAATATTTAAGCCCAGAGTCGCATTTAAACTTTCAACAAAAAAAAGTTCCACTTTGAATAACCTCAACCAAAATAAACAACGTCAAACAAAGGGGAAGAAATGTGTGTCTACGCTGCAACGACAAGAAACAACCAAATTATTAAATTTCAAAGTATCAGAATGTTTCAGAGATAAGGCAATCCTGAATGCTCCATGGCTTAATTTCATTTTTATCATTGTAGTGTCCTGTTTCGTTATAAACTGTAAAAAATTAAGTATGTAAAATATTATGTAAAATAATATTATGTATTAAGTATGTAAATATTTTTAAAGAAGAAAACAACTATTACTAAATAAACCCCACAGACCGGTTGTTACCCAACTCATATTGATTTTTACATAAATCCCACCTCAGACACTGCAAGCAAAAAAATCGCAAAGCAGAATTTTGGATTGGCGCCTGGGGTGGTAAATTAATTTCAAGGGTGCGCGGGCCCCAGTTAGGCCACACCCCTGCACAAACAAGTCTTGCCCCCAGGATAATATTTTACAGTGTGCCGGACACTGCCAAAAGGTTTCTTCTTCTTTTTCTTTGTGTTTTTTAGCAGGTGGAAACTGTTGCATAAGGTGCATTACTGCCACCAGCTGTGCCAAAGTCTGTCCCAGAGAAATCTTTCTAAAATAAAAAACTATGTAAAACACATATAAATAATTCAGTTTTATTAAAATACAGGATTAAGGCTATGTGCTTTCACTCCCCAATCCAACAAGTCAGAGGATTTCTTATTCTGGGTGTTGAAACAATAGTAAACAGCAGCTCTTCAATGACTAGTGCTGCTAAATTAGCATCAATTTACTGCCTGAAAAAATTCTCACAAGTGATTTATTTGGATTTTCATGATTTTCACAACTGAGCATTAACGTGTTAGATGTGCAATATATGCAACAAGTTAAAAAAAAGATATGAATGTATTGCTTCATTGGTCTATAAATGTTAGGGCTGCATGATTTTGGCCAAATGCTAATCACAATTTTATTGATCAATATTGTAGTTAGGATTATTCATCATGTTAGGGAAGACATCTGTATTTTTATTGCACTACTTTTAAAAAAAAACAATATGTGAACAGTTTTCAGTTTTTTTGTTGCTTTAATTTAGCATTATAGTTGTACCGTATTAAATTTAATTAATTAATTAAGAACTGAAATGACAGCAATGGCGTGTTTACTTTAATAATCGTCAACAGAAATAACAGTTAATTAACATGAGCCCGTGTTATCACTGTTATTATTGTCTGTGTTGTTGCAGTGTTTTTCCATGGGATCAGGTTTTACTTGCAGAGGGGAAATCATCAATATTTATTTGACGTCATCAGGTGGGACGGGGGCCAGAGGCCCTTTCTGATCACTTTTTGATCACAATTTTAGAATTATAATGAGGCTGTCTTGTGTTCTTTGAGGTGCTTTTGAAATCTCATATTAGTGTTTTTGAAGCTTTTCTCACTTAAATAATGAATCAATTTTAAGCTTCATGTCAACCTTGAAGTCTTTTCAAAAATATGTCAGATGAACATGTAACACATAACTCACACGACTGAGTTTGTAAGAAAAGATAAAATAAGATAAGATATTCCTTTATTAGTCCCACAGGAGGAAATTCCAAAGTTGTAGTTGTAGTTACAGCTTTGTTCTTTAAGTCCAGAGAGCCACTGGAGTTGCATATGTCGCTCTCATCAGTCCACCAAGTGACTTGAGGTTGCCGCTGCTGCGCTGCAGGGTGCGCTCGCTTGTTATTTAGGCAGCTTAATGAAGCCTTAACCATGCATTCGCCCCCTGGTGGTGGGCTGACTAATGATTGAGAAATGCTTGATTAGATATGTAGAAGAGTCCACAGTTTAAATGTAAATATCGCCAACGATCAGGTTCATTTAATTGTGGCAGCCAAAATAGTGATCAAGATAAAAATTTGATTAATTGTGCAGCTCTAATAAATAATAATAATCAAATAATAAACTTTATTTATATAGCCCTTTTCAAAACAGGGTTGCAAAGTACTTTACAAACTAAATTAAAAAATAAACAAGAAAATAGCAGAGAAATAAAAGAGAAATGTGAGGAATACAATGACCAAAAGTGTAAGAGTGTAAGTGTAAGTGGTAAACCACGCAAGAACCACAAATGACAGAAAAAAGAGCAAAATAAACTAGAAAAGCACTCCGATAGTGCAGACCTCCGCCAAGCAGCTCAGTTCCACCCATAAATTGTGATTTCCACCAAACACTTATAGCCCTATATTTATTTTTTACGCACATTGTGGAACGAAAAATATCAATCTCAAGAAGTCTGATTACTGTTGACAAAAATATCATCCAATAGAGTGGCCTAGTTAGTAGTGGGTCTTGTAACTTGTGGACTGAACCAATTTGCTGCTGCTTGTACAGATGTTGGTGTTGTGCGCTCCGCGGCTCTTCGGTGGGCGATATCGCCAGCCTGTCGGTCGGCGCAAAACCACTGCGCTTCGGTGCACGGCATGTTCGCTCTATGTGGAGTATGGGGGTTAGGTTTTTACTCACACACACACACAGACTTCTGCTATGACGGACTATGTCCGTATTGACATTATCAGCAGCCTTGTGTCAAGTGATTAAGAGGCTCCATTGGGAATGTCTTCCTCCTCTCTGCTGTGTCTGTGAGCAGAACTGTGCATGCACAGCTTTCAGTGCTGATTTACCTTTCGGGGTTTAGCAGATCGAGCGGTGTGAAGAACTCCTCCCCCGGCATTGCAAGGGAAGCTGTGAAATGTAGTGACATAGGCTTGAAAAACTAGATGTCAGTTTGCAAATAAACTACAATTCCCATAATGCCGTAAATGAATGGGATTTGCCATTATAAACTTTAATGTTTTTGTGTGACGCCAATCTACATCGGATCAGCACCAAAATGTAATGGCTTCTTCCTTGGACCAAACCACACCTCTGGTAAAATTTTCATGTAAATCCGTCCAGTAGTTTTTGCGTAATCTTGCTAACAGACAAAAAAAATAAACAAACAAACAGACAGACCCTGGCAAAAACATAACCTCCTTGGTAGAGGTAATAAAAGATTAATATCACCAAAGATAAGAAGGAGGAAGCAAATTAAAAGGCTAAAACTACAAAAAAGATAAAAGGAAATAGGAAATAAAATTATGGAAAATATATAAAACCAAAATAAGATAAAGAGTTAAAATGATGAAAAGATAAAAAAAACTGAAAGAATAAAAATGTTACAGAATATATGTTAATTCTTATAATGCAAAGGCTGTTGCCACGGAAATATGCTGTTGATATACACCATTTCAACCCGACCCGTTTGGCTCTTTGCATTTTAGTTAACAGCACATAAGATCGACTGGTCCGGTGCATACAACTCATTTCCCCAAAGCAGGACGACATGTCTGTATTTTTGGCACACTGCATACTACAGGATCACGTTCTGGCAAAATCAGCATGACTGAGACTTTTCTGTGCTTCGCTCCCTGCTGAAGCAGCTCTTCTCTCAAGCCCAGTCCAGATGAAGTCAAGTCCGTGTCTGAAGACGATTAGCTGACCACACAGTGGAAAACAGCACATAAACAACATCAGACATGTGAGTGGCAGGAGGCTCGTGAATCTGTGATGTGCAACAGCGTGCTTTAATTCCCCTCAAATCCTCCACATCCGAGCTTACAAGCAATCAATGCTGCTGACTTTCCACCCTCAATTGTCAAAAAGCAAAGGAGGTAGCTGCCGGCAACGGAGCAGAGGATTAAGATTCATTGTATTCCTCCCGCTGTACAGAGGAAAATGTGAGAAATGAGGAGCAGAGGAGCAGAGGAGAAGAGGAGCGGCGTATCCTCATCTGCAGGATTATCTGAGCCGGCTGTGTTGTGTAAGGCTCTCAGACGCGGCGTTCCTCATGTTCCCGCACACTCTTGACCGGAGGGGAGAAGACACTTGACACCTCCAGTGAACGTCTTTGTCGGCTGCACTACAATCTGAGAGGAATTAAACTAGCTCCACATGTACGGCATATCTCTGTGGCAGCACATTTAGAGCACTCTGATGAAGAGTTGCTCCAGTGCAAGTTCATGGAAAGAGCACTTCAATTAAAGCTCCGGAGACTTGAATACAGCGAGGATTTAACGACTCTGCTGAGTGTTTAATGCTTTATGCAAATGGATGTTCAGTTTTAATCATACACGGATCGGCTCTACCAAAGGAGATCATTATAACCGGGGTTAAGAAAAAAATGAGTCTGAAATATTAAACCATAATGTGACAACAAGTGCTGGAGTATGTACTCAGATCCCTCTGTCTCTTCATGCCATCCCAGATGGACTCCATGATGTTGAGATCAGGACTCTGCTGGGGCCACACCATCACTTCCAGGCCTCTTTGCTCTTCTCTACATCAGACATACCAATGAGACGCCTTCCTGATGGTACTTCATGATGGGTAAATGTGTGTTGTATTTCTCAGCATCACCATCACTCCAAACCACATCCACAACTCCATTTGCATAAATTCAGGCCGAAAGTTGGAGGGAACCTCTACTGTTCTTCTCTGTTGCCTGCAGACACTCATTATTGTAACATAGACTTGAGCTTATACAAAACTTTTCTAGTCTTTGACTTCCCAAAGCTGCTTTACACTGCAGGTCACATCTACACTATCTCCCATTCACTCTCACTGATGGTTGGAGTTTCTGGTATCAACCAACACATTCACGCCTTTTCATGCCAGTTTTCATACCACTGACGCAGCAGTGGGAGCAAGCGACAGCCAGAGCTGGGCTGGAACCTGCAACCTTCCAATTAACCCTTCGCTAAGCCCCTAACACAAACTGCTACTGTCCAATCCTATGTTAGCAACTAATTAAGCACGAGAGCCCTGTCAAGCTTTCGGCAAAAATCAATATGCCTAAGCGGTGTGCATACGGGACTTGCAAGTCCGACAGTTGATATCCAAGAAGTTTGGAGGGTGGTGTTGATTTTTTTTGCCTTCCTCAAGCCCAAGACGCAAAAAGAAAGATACCAGGTGTGGAAAAAACACAAGAACACCTATGTTTGTTCAAAAGTATGGTGCTAACTAATGTTAGCTAACCATAGCTCTGTGTGTTAGGTAAAATAACATTAGGAAACAAAGACATCTCAATAGTAGATTCCTTCTGTTAAACCTTGAAGAAATACTAGTAACAGATAGAGACAAGTTCTGACATACTGATATCTTTTAGCATTTTGTGAACAGACGCTAGGGCTGAATGACTTATTGTTTTCTGATCAAAATCGCGATTTCAGACCTGAAGAACAGACGTGAAGAATCACATATGAGAACATAGCTATTCTTGTCTGTGACTGTTTTGAACTTGAAGTGTCAACACATGAGGTGCTTGACGCTTGCATTGAGATCTGTGCACTTTCCTCTCTATTTTAACATCCTCTTCATTTGAACTCTGCAAACATTTGATTTGGTGAATGTTTCTCTCTTAAGCATACTGGAGATCCTTCTGTCCGCTTCTTTCTAATATCTCTGAAGAATTTGTCCTGAAATTTGCAGCTATTTCCTTAGGAATATCACTAAAAATTCCATATTTCTCATTCTCGGAGGGAAAGTTTGACAGGTGTAGCAACAGTAACCAAGGGGGGCGGGGCTTAGTGAAGGTTCAATTGCCAACCAAGCGCACTATCAGACAACACCACTGACGCCTCAACGTTGTACAGCTCTCCAGCCCTTCAGTGAGCAAACTACCTTGTGCTTCAGCCAAATCAAACCTGCTGCCATGTTTCTACACTCAAGTTCTTCTGATGTAATGCACAGAATAGTTGCTTAGCCCTGTTTCTACAATAATCACTTCATGGTCTGTCATGAAGACTAAATCCAGCCAGACTTCTCCATACAGGTGGGTGTGTCTGGGTTGTGCCAGTTTCTAAGAGTTCTAAGCAGATGCTTCATATTTTGATTTCAAAGGGAGGTAAGCATGATGAGCCTTTCTCCTGCTGCACTGAGTTTCCTTCGCCAACCACTGAATCTACGATCCTCAACATTGCTCCTTTCCGTCTGCCTCTTCGGAAGAGTCTGAACAGCACACCTTGAAACTTAGTCAGCTTTGAAATCTTTGCTTGGAAGAGACCTTGCGCACAAAAGTGAGCAAGATTAAAGAGTTAAAAATTAAAGCTATTTCTTTATTGGGGGGCTGATCTCTCCATACAAATGATGCACACTAAACCAAGCATCAAAAGATGGAAATGTGCCTTAGTTGCAACCGCAGACAGTATGAAACATGGACGTAGTGTCAGCGATGTTACTAAATGGTTTCTAAAGAGATTTTTTGAGGCTCAGCAGCAGCGTTTGCTTACTTGGAAAACTATCTCACCCCAACTTTTTAACTGTGGAATCAATGTGGGCTGCTGCTTCATAAAGCAACACAAAAAAAAATATTTATTCAACATCTGTACTGATTAAAAACTCACTGAAAATTGGGAAAATCAGACTTCAGGATACATCATTTTTGGGTAGTCGTGTCTCTTATACAGAAAAATAAGCTTTTAAAGTTTAGGAAATATGAATATATGCAAGAAAATAAACAATATATAACAATGTTTAAAATATGTATAAATTATTAATCCTACAAATATGAATGGTGCACTTTATGACCATAATAATATAATTCATTGTTGGGTCTAATGCTTGCCATGTCATGGACAGGTATAATCATTGGTAGGATCATTTCGTTGACCTAAAGCCTGAAAAATTTCAGAGCATTCCTTCAATCTGGAAAATTAAATTTATGAATTACCCTTAATATAAGTATCTGTTCTGCTTGATGCTGCTCATTAAGTATCAGTCTAATTTCATCTAACATACTGTCCTTTAAGCTAAACACATAAATATAATTTAATTTACACACTAAACACTTTAATAAATACAGTAATATCTGTAGATTATCAGCCTGATGATGATTCATTTACTGCCTGTTCACACTCATTACTTTCTCTCTGCATCACTTCACCGGTTATTTACAGTCTCTACAGCCGTTGTTTGTGCAGTAACTCATTTCTGTGGCTGTCTGGTCCAGCCGCTCGACTCAACACTATCTGAATGTAAAGGCGCTCTCGGGGTCTGATACACGGCAGCGTGCGACGCCACGCCAACAACCTGGACTGTCAATGCCCCGAGTCAGGACTCCAAGGACGAGGCAGAGACACAGCCGGAAGCGTTAATTATTTAGTGAGGAGACAGATACATGTGCTTAACTATTCTGCTCTTGTTCTTGTGCTGGAATTTAAACTGGAGGGATGAATAAACAGAATGTAGATTAATATTCACTGTATACCATCAAATGAACAAACCTCAACACAAACAATTCATTAAGTTGAATGGCAACAAACCCACAGAGGGCGTGAAGCTAAGTTAACATGCATGTGCAAACACTTTTAGAAGTATAATGTCACCGTAACCTGGTGAATTTTCTTCAAATATGGTTGCTGAATGAGTTGAACTTCATTAAAACTTCATACGGTCAGTATTCTCTCAGGTAGGGCTGGGTGACATATCGATCAATTTGATTAAATCAGATTAATTAATTTTCTACAGAAGATTTAAAAATGAAAAATCTAGATTTTTTTCTCAACTTACTTCAATCATAATGTGTTGCAATGTTTGAAAATAAAAATACACTGAAAATGTACAGTCTTGTCAGGTTTTGCACAAGAACATGTTTAGGCTTTTATTTGTTTCTTAAATAAGATTAAATATTGATCAGATGGTTTCATGTAACTATATTGTAAAAATAGCTCATCCTTCATTGTTTATGTAGACAGGCCTCCCTATGTTTAAACTAAATAATCAATATTTCATGACAAAAATAAAGCATGCATTTTAACTATAAGAGGGAAAGTCTGTTTAGTTTTAGAACATGTTATGATAACAAAGGCAAAACTTGTGTCACTTGGAGGGGGCTTTTTTTTAGGCCACATCGCCCAGCTCTACTCTCAGGGGACATTTTCTACCTTACCTGCCATCCTGCTCAGGCAGTTAGAGCCTGATATGTGACAATGACCCGAAATGTTATAAAAAAAAATGTAATAAAACCTCAAATGTAATAACTGGTCGATAATGTAACAAGATGCTGAGCCCAAAACGTACCAACTTTTTGCCCAAAATGTAACAACTTGATATATTTTGGGTCAGTTATTACATTATGGGGCAGGCAAAATATTTTTCTCCTAATAGTGTAATAATTTCATTACATCATAGTAATTCGGCTCAACACTTTCGTTACATTATTGACCAATTATTACATTTCGGGTTTTATTACATTTTTTTTTATAACATTTCGGGTCATTGTTACATATAGAGATGGGAATCGAAAACCAATTCCAGCTGAGAATCAATAACAACTCCCTTAAGGAATCGATATCAATAGACCTTTGGCTTATCAATTTCCTTATCAATTTCTTCCACTTTGTTGATCTGCATGCTTTGGAAATCAAAGAAGCCACACACTCTTCAGAGGGATCAGAAGAAATCACAACAAAAAAGTCAAAAATCATGGCAGACAGCAGGCGGGAGTGGTCAAAACGGTGTCTTATTTTTGACAATAAAACACTTACTGTCAATCTTTCCGTAAGTGGAAATACCAGCAACTTGTAAGAGCATTCATCCATGCAGAACTTTGGCACTGGATATCAGGAGTGTTGTGTTTTTGACATAATTGCCTCTGAAAACCTGTGGTCCAATTTTTTTCCACCAAGAAAATCAGCAGGAATTGATAAGGGAATCATTAAAGAATCTGATCAGCAAACAGAATCACTAACGGCATTGGTATCAATAAAATCTTATCAATTCCCATCCCTAGTTACAACAAGGCTGAACTTTTTTGTGAGCGTTATTTATTAACAGGGCTGTACAGAAAAACCAATGCATATCTATTTATCAATTTGCTGATCGATGATCCAATCAGATCAATTAAATCACGACATATCATGACTCACCTTTTAAAGTCCCACTACACAGCCATATGACAGTATCCGTCCAGCCGCTTGGTGTTTCCTGAGGGTTCAAACAGTCTTGTGCTAGCCCGAAGCTAGCATCTAGGTTTTAGTTTTAGGGAGGATGAGGAGGACGTTTAATCCACCTCTCTTGGCTGTTTAACAATAGTTCCAGCTTTGGGGTGCTGGTTTAAGGGAGTGGTAAGCACCCAGGCACGACCCATATGTACATGTATGCTTCTGCCGGCCCAGGTTAAAAATCCAGCCTGTGGCCTGTTTGCAGAGCGTCCTCCCTCTTCTCTCCCTCGCCCCCTTTCACAAGCCTATCGACTGTCTCCTGTCAATAAAGGCCTAAAAATGCCCCCAAATGGGAAAGACTGCTCAGCTTTGTATGTCAACCACGTTTACAACCATCAGAAGTTCAACTCATCCAGAAAAAACAATTTCCTCTCGCTTCAAAAAAAATCACCATAGCACTATAGTTTGACAGTATACTATAGTTTATAGAAGAGAGAGAGAGAAGCCTGCTGTCAGGTGTCTGTTTGGATAACTTTGTGTGTCACGGTTAATATATCTAAAACACAAGCTCCACAGAGGACAGAAACTCTTTACAACTCCCTCCTACTTATGAAGCCAGATCAGATCTGGACCACATTTCTTTATGAAACAAAAAACAGTCAACAACACTGAGAGGATTTCTCAAAAGAAAGAATATTTTGCTGCACTTCTGACATGCTTTGGCTATTGTTTGTTCTATGAAGCAGCTCACGTGTTGTATTTTCCAGCTACATTATCTGATTGTCCCTTAATGAATGTGACTGACAAAACGACATCTAATCACCTGCCAGATATGCTTTTGAAAGCTGGGCTATTGCCTATATGGAAGAGTGAAATCCATCGGTGTGTCAGGTTAACCGTTAAACAGCAAATAGCCAATCACAGTGCGGGATTTTAGCCTAGCACAGGACTCAATCTTCAATCAATCAATCTTTATTTGTATAGCGCCAATTATCTCAGACACTTTACAAGAGAGCAGGCTGAAGACAACCTCTTCATTTTATGAATACACGTGTATGCCTAAATACATATATACAATATACATATACATATATATTCAAATATATACATCCAACAGGACTGACAAATCCGAGGGCTTGTTTAAATGACGTAACCAGAAACAAAGATTTTTCCTTGCGTATTAGAAAGCGCTCCATGTTCACACGGAGACAATGTGATAACAATGCACGTTCACACGGATCTGCTGGAACGACTGAAAAAGTGGTAGTGTGCATGCCAGGCCAGTAGTTGGCGATGTGAGTTTGTAGTGAAACAGTGGTGTTGCAACACCTGTCAGCGCACTAATGCTAAAGACAAGTTTTCACAAACAACAATGTTGAATACAACAAATGTGTCTCCGCTGGTCAGAGTATTGATGCAGCAAATCAAAATTTTGTTGGAGAAACAATAACAAACCAAGCACAGTTGTTGTTGTTGTTCCTGGGTGCACGCGCAACCTTTATCTGAAAGAGTACTGCGCACGTGCCGCACATCCCTGACAACGGCGTTTCCTGTTTACACGGTGAAGACAACCAAAACATTTTCAAAACTTTTCACTCTGGACCCTGGCTTCAAAAGTCTGCAGATTCAGGCACCGTTCTTGTGTAAACAGAAGGCGCAAATATAACGAAAACTCTCCGTTTTCAGACGCTTTCGTTGTGGCGTAAACGGGCCCCAGGAGAGAAGATGAGGCTCTACATTTTGAAAATCCATTACTGCTGTTCTCTAAGGCGACACATCTATTTAAAATGAGGCCAAATACTATTTCTGTGTTTTTATGAACAAAAATCTGGAGCATACACAGATATTTAAATTGATTTACTTACGTTGTTTCACTTGTAATGCTTTCTGCTTGCATATTCAGAGTTTTACCACGAGACTCTGTGCATCATCATCATCTTTTATTTACACACAGTTCTTAGTAAAAAGTTGAGCTGATAACACATTTGGGACGGGAATGTTTTTATGCACTCATTATGCACAAATATCTGCATAAGCACAGTTGATAAATGAGGCTCCAGGAGTTTCATACTTTAGTAAAAAAGCTTCGTCTCTATGATAGAAAAGATGTAAGATGGTTATTTTCATTCTGCCTTCTCTGTGCACTTTTTTCTTATCTGGGCCTGTTGAAATGTTCATATATGTACATATATGTATTTTAAACAGGAACCATTTGTGCTTTCTTAAGTTTCAGGTTCTGACTGTTTGCCCTGTATGTTCCTGTACTCTTTAAAATGCATTTGTTTTTAAAACCTTTGTGCACTGATCCTGTCAAAGAAGGCAGAATCATAGCAGTGTTTATTTCATTCCGTAAAATATTTTAGGATGCAACTTTTCCCCACAGACAGCAGCGATGTGTAAATTATGTAAGTGTGCTTTTGAATATGTATGTAAGCATGTGTATGCCCCAGAGTCTGTGTGTGTGGATTCAGCTCTTCCGTGGGCACATAGATCTCTGCATCACTGTGACAAAATGCTCCACCTAAACGCCTCTACCACTTATCTTCCTCTGGGGATTACAAAGCCCTGAAAATAAACGGCGAGCGTCGTTACTGACAACAGTCACATTACTGTGGCAGGGCTGATGATAAGGCGCTGTGCGGACCCCAGGGAAGGCGACATGTGTGGCCTTTCTTTCTGCTGCAATCTGACAGGGGAACAGATAGAAATGAGGAGTTTACAGGAGAATCAGTGCTGTGTGAAATCTCTGTGATCTGATTATTGCAGCACAAACTCACTGTGAGCTGCTTCAATAAAAAAAATCAGGACAAAAACACCAAGGGCTTCCTGTTTTTCTTCTGTGGACTACAAATTACACTGGCCTTGCACCTTATATTTCTTCCTCCGGTTTAAAGTTGCAGACAAATTTCACAGTTGTAATGAAATCCTGACAGACTGGAGTCAGGGCGCGCTCCTGTGATCTCAGCAGTTCATTGCCAAGCGGTCCTAAGACTTGATTTTGCAGTTTCAAGGTGGTTTTCCTTCAATCTTGGTCTTATGATAAAACAAGTTTAAGATCATCATCAATCATAGAGTCTATTGTTTTGTCTAATTAATTTAACTTATTAATGTAAGTGAGACCATAATGACAGTCACTCATCACCGAAAAATTAAAATGGCTTGAAGTCTATTAATTTTATTTCTTCTTCTGTAATCACTTGTGAAACGACTATTGCTTACATGTACTTATTTCCATCTATTATTTATCAATCAACCAACCAACTAACCAACCAACCAACCAACCAACCAACCAACCAACCAACCAACCTATCTATCTATCTATCTATCTATCTAACTATCCTTTAACACAGTGTTAATTAGAAGAAATGCACTGTCTTCAGTGTGTTTATGCACATTCACAAGTAGCAGTTGCAGCTGTGCTAACTACTCATCACACAGGTAAAACAAACATGTTTGTACTTCTATCTATCTATCTATCTATCTATCTAAATATCTACCTACCTACCTATCCTTCAACAAAGTGTTAATTAGAAGAAATGCACTGTCTTCGGCATGTTACGCTCTGTCTAAATAAGCCACTTTATGCCCATTCACAGGTAGCAGTTGCAGCTGTGCTAACTACTCGTCACAGGTAAAACAAAGCTGAGCTCACTGTTTCAATTCTGTTCAGGTAAAAAAATCATCTTGACTAATATTATGAATATATTGTTTAGATCTGAGTCCAGACAGCACCCCAGTTATCCACGCTTTTTACGAAAAGACCCTGCCAAGAACTGGGACCAAAAAGCATAACTGGAACCAGAACTGGAATTGTTAGGTACTTAACGGTATCCAGCCTTAGTTTAGGGTACTTTCTTGAGTGCAGTAAACAATATACTGAATGCTAATATCAATCTGATTTATTTTTTCCTAAATGTGAGAGTCGTGCGTCAATTTAGAACTTTACAGAAACCATAACGGCCAAATATACCCTCTGAATAATCATAAAGAGCAAAACCTCTACAAGTTATAAAAGATTATTTTATTTGTACCTGTTGGTTAATTTATATTATATATTTATAATTTTGAATAGTTGGATTATTGAGCAATGTAGTCTTTTCTAAATGTGTTTTTAATGTTTCTTTTACTTGTTCTGCACTGATGGTAGACCCCTCAAACAAATTTCGCTGCATGTACCGAATGCAGTGACAATGAAGACTATTCTGTTCTTCTATTGGATTAGATTGAACTTTATTAATTCCTTTGAAAGACTCTCTCAGGGAAATCAAGATTCCAGCAGCAAAGCTGTTGCTGGCAAATTACACTGAAATCCTACATGCCTATATCAGTGTTACGCCCCTGATATTACCTCTGAGGACAGAACAAATGGAGGTTCAACCCGTTCTCCTTTCTGCCTCCTTCAGGGTCACAGTGAGGGCAAAATGTCCCGACAGCTTGAAACAAGACCGAGTATAGAAAATGTCATCTGGAGGAGAATCAGAGAAACAAGTCTTTCCAGCTGGATTAAAAAATATTCAGATTATTAGATGTGACGCTGTTTGTTACTACAGTGATTGAGTTAAAAGGAAAGAATTACAGCTCTATAACAGACAAATCTACACTGGACCAAGCACAGCCCTCGACCTGCACTCTTCTGCTCACATTAAAAAATCATCTCCACTTTCTTTCTCTTACTTTTACCACCACTCTCACTCTTAACCCTTGAACACAACTTCAACCTCACTTTCCCCGTCAAGGCCTGAAATGACTCCGACCTCAGACAGAGAGATCATGGATGTCCTTAAAGGAGGTTACGGTGTTTTTCTGCATCAGTCTCCAGCTGCAGGGAGTGTTTTCACTGACAGCTGTACATGAAGTTAAATCCAATACATGGGCGTGTGTTAGGGTGATAATCAGCTCTTTTGTACAGCCGAGGGCACTTCATTCTCTCAGTGGGAGTCTTCTTTGTGAGCTTTCAGCCAAATCTTTAGCCTCCTCTCTTTGTCCGGAGCACTTTGGAGACGTATAAAATAACTTTACGAGATCGTTTATACCTCCAAGACAGCCCAATAAAAGTAAACCTCTAAGCAGTGATGTATGCATGTGGCCTTTTGCCTTTTCACGGAGGATCCTCAGAGGCCCTCAGATGAAAATTGAGCAGCGTAAAGTGATTTTGGTGTCTGCAGAGACAAAGTTACCTTACACGGCCGCTGCTGCTGTTTCTGGGGAGAGAAGCAAAGAACAGCCAGCTGTTTCTGTTTCTGTTTCAGCAGTGGATCTGCAGTCAAAAGTGTGAGCAATTATGCAATATACAGTGGGGCTGAGAAACATGTCAGGTTTTTAAAAAGTAAATATATATTCAAACAATATATAGAGTAAGACAGTGTTGTTATCAATCAGTAAAGTTAATGTTGATGTGGAAAGAACAATTCTAGGTCTAAAACTCTTTACAGTGAGAACGACAAATAGTATAAGGCCTGTTGTCCACAAGATAATCCATGTTTCCATGACATTCTGTGTCCCCAGCATCAATTCAGAGCCTCAGTTGTACTGATAAATCCAAACATGTTCTCTACATCAATCTTCAATCTTTAATCAGTCTTCATTTGTATAGCACCAGTTAATAACATGTGTTACCTCAAGGCACTTTACAACAGAGCAGGCTAAAGCCATACTCTTCATTCATTCATTCATTCATAGACACACACACACACACACACATATATATATATATATATATATACATATACACACACACACATCGATCAGGCATAACATTATGACCACCTGACAGGTCTGCAGCTATACAGGCTCATATACAACAAGCTTCAATTCACTGTATTCTGACCCCCAATTTCCACACAGTGAGACCACGACAAGATGCAAACTCCATAGCAGATCATCCCAGCCTCTTCAATCAGTCTGTTACCATTTAGTTCATTTTGACAACCTAAAAAGAACAAAATGTTGGCAAGTCTGTACAATTTAGACAGTGAGGAGTTTACCTGCAATTTTGATCATCAATAACTAAAAATCGATCAGTGTCTGGAACTGCTTTTTGTTACTATGACATCAATTAGCAATCAATACCATTTGATTTACCTCTGAGAACTGAAATAAAGTTTATAATTTTCACATTGTGACAATCATTTGTCATTTCTCTGTGGACAAAAATCCCATGATAGACTGCATACCATGTCACTGTCAGGGCGTTCCAGTTCCCGGTCCTAACTTTGAACTGGCCGGTGTGTTAAGACGGGAAAAAAATGGTTCTGAACCTGAAAAGTTGGTTCACAGCTGGAATCAAAGCTCAAGAGCATTTGAAAATGAAAATGGAATCCACTTCAACTGTTATAAATGCGGGCTGTTTTGCTAAGAAGCACCAAGGTTCTGAGAATCCAGAACGAAACCAGTTCCAGAACCAGAAGGATGTCGGTGTGAAAGCCCTCTATGTGACCACAATCTGTGTGTTTTATGTTTTACACGCTGCTGTCCTGCTTTAAATGTTTATATCTCACAGGCCTGGGTCTGTTTCTTAAGTGCTTTATGTGCTTCTTGCTTTTAAGTGTTATAGGTGCAACTGTAGATCTGTTCTGATGTACCTGTGTGTCTATCTTCACTTACCTGCACAGGGACTACAGTTTAAAATGAGCCATGAAGGCTAAACTGGCACATTACAGAAATATTATGAATCTATACTGTCCCTGTGACTTTAAATTTGTTTAAATAAAGAAATATTCAGCTAAAAATAATCAAGAAGTTTTTTGTTCTGTTTTTCCCAGCCCTACTGTGAAGCTGTGGGACAGCATGCATGCTCAGCAGAAGCCTTGGCCGAGTGAGGGCGAGTTAAGGCTGATGAAATGTTGCAGCTTCCCAGAGCAAAGTCATGACAGAGAAGCGTGTTTTGTGCTGAAGGTTTCGACCAATTATATCAGATTATATGATCTTAAATTACCATCCTCTGTTGTCGGTAAAATGCCTCGAAGCAGTCACAGCGGGATCCTAGTTAACTCGATGCAATTTTTAGCTGTGATTTGCGTTTCCTTTTCTTTTTTAATTCATTTCAGCCCCTGGATTTGTCATAAAAAAAGGGCCACATTGGGACAAAAAGGGTTCACGGGGAGGCTAATAATATTTGTCAGTGTTTTAAAGCCAAAGGGAGAAGTCAGCAGAATGCACTGCTTTTCTTGTGCGGACAAAGTGGGAAAAGCACAGCTGGAGTTTGGTGAGAGCAGAAGCAGCAGTGGGGCTGAAGTTGCTCCCTCAGCACTTCAAACCTCCAAAGACATTATTGAATTGCTTGTAACTGTGAAAGAAACGTCCAAGTGTTTTTGATTGAAATAGATTTTTTTTTTTCTCTCAGTTGTATTATTTCCACTCGAGCCCAGATCTGCTGATGGTTTGTTTTCTTGTTGTGTTCTGACATGTGGACACAAAAAGGCGCGCGCTGCAGCAGTGACTGAGTTAAAGTCTCTTGGGTAAAACTGTTTTAGAAAAGTGCTGATTAAAAAGCTGTTTGCGTTAGTCTGGAAATAAACTAAAAGTGGAAAAATCTCATTTACAAGATGTTAAAATAACGAGGATTTGATTATCCGTATATGTGCATGTCTGTGGGCTCATTTCTGCATGAATGTGTGTGAGCTGCGTTTCAATGTGCCAGTGCTGCCACCTGCAGGGCGAAGGCAGCACCGCAGCCCACCCTCCCTGACGTGTCCTTGTTTGTTTTCCCTTCACTCTGCAAAAGTCAACATCATTAAAAATACATGTGGCTGAAAGAGAGCAAACATCTTCTGCTGCTGTCATGAGTTATGTTTGCATGGATTTCTCTGCTCTAATAGCATCACATGTTGTCAGAGACGACGCAGCAGAATCCGAGCAACAAATCCCTGCTGGAGGACGAGCTATGAAAGTATTAGAGCCTTGAGCCACTATTCAGAGACACGTAAAACAGAGTCTGATTGGTTTATATGATGGAAAATGACAACAGTAAGTGCAGCTCTGGATATGGAACAAGCATCAAGGTTGTTCTAAAAGCAAAATCAGTGAGTTAATCTGAGCAACAGATGCGCACAGGGACCAAATCAAACTTAACAAAATACACAGGTTCTGATTGTTCTTCATCAGGGGTGGGCAACTGGCAGCTCGGACTCCATGTCCGGCCCCCAAATCCATCAATGGGGCCCGCCAGTCAGTTCAAAATACTAAAAAAAAAATGATTTACATAAAAAAAGAAGAAAATCTGCCCTGAAAAGGTCAGGAGTAGTAGTGTTTCCAAGAAGAAAAGGGCTTTTACTAGCTGTAACTGTTCCTTTAAAGCTCATTTTTGTGTATTATCTTCAGCATTAGTAAAAATAAATGTATGACTCACCTTAACATACTTCAATAACAGGCAAATGCTCTATGACCTGCACTGAGTGCTGTTTAGCACATTGCTGGAGTATTACAGGTGCTAAAAAGCTGCACGATTTTTGCTGATATTTTGAGTTCATTATCACTGATATCTACATCCATGCCAATTTTTTGTCAGGGGCGCAAAGCCTCCACTTTACTCAGCCTGACCTGTTCCTTTCATGATGGTCCATTTGTGCTGGAAACAGACATGAATCAGGAAAAAAAAACATTTTATTCTTTAATAAACACTATTAATGTATAAAAGTGGACATCCAGTGACGATGAGGTAAACCATCAAAGTAAATTAATACATCTCTTAATATTCCAGCCAATGTATGGGATAAATGTGCCTAAAATTTGCTGCCAAAATATCTGCAGAAATGTTCACATCTGTCAATACTGATACTTGGCTTTTGATGCTATTATCTGCCGATTACAATATCATACCGATAATATTGGACATCCCGAAGAGTTGCATTTAGCTTGAATACATAATGATTGATACAATTACTTCTTATCTGTTCATTTGTTTGTTTGTTAAACTGTAAGAAAAAAATGTCAAGTTTTAAAGTATCTTGCACTTGAAAAATATTGCTTTCTGGCACTGGGGACAAAATTAATGAGGCCCTTCTGGTTGGCAAAGTCACTCATCCCTGATCTTTAGGACTGAGAAAACTCAAATTGAGACTGTTTAATAAAAAAAAAAGAAAAAAAAGAACATTGTTATTTTTTAAGGTAAAATTAAAAAAATAAATGAAAACCCTAAACTTTAGGACTCTAGACAGGCTCACCTGCTTCATGCCTGACCACTCCTCATTTCTGACAAACATACCCCCAGGCACAAATGGGAGAGCATATTCTTCTGTATTACCACTTTCACACTAAAATTAGGGGGTCAACGCAGGTTTTTCCAACCCGGGTTAACCCGCTAACAATCGGCAAGTGACTCCTCTCCCTCTGCCAGCAGACCCGGGTCTAACCGGCAGCAGACGAGCTGCGTGGCTGTTTTTTTTCCTCTGGTGCGTCAAGCTGATGTCATCACGTTGATGACATCATCGGCGCACCGAAACACGACCATGCAAACAATGGAAATGAGCATAGAGGCCGTGGACACGTTGGTCAGCGGCTTTCTGTACTTTGTACTTTTGTCCCTCTTTAAAAATGTACAAACTCGGCACAGACTGAACGGCATTCGAGCGCTGATGATACAAAGGCGGATGGAATTTGCTGCTGAGACGGCAAAGAGTCACGTAAGTTACAGACGGAGGGGACGGGCACCATATTATGCTGTGGGCACGTTCGCCGACGTCATGACGTAATTTAGCGGGTTGACCCGGGTGTAATGTTCTCACTGAAGCCGATCGAAGGCGAGCCGATTAAAACCCGTGTCGCTTGTCGGGTCAGTCGACCCGGGTCAAAATGCAGATTAGACCCTTTCAAACTGCCAACAGGAGCCGATTGATACCGTGTTTAAACAGGTTTTTTGACCAGTCTGAAAGGGGTATAAGTAAACTGCATGAGTGCACGCTGACAAAATGACAACTGCGCCAGATGGAAGATAGGAAAGACCACTGTGCTGCGAAAATAACTTGGACCCACACCTTTGTGTTTCATGAAAAACTTGATTTTGATTTAATTTGATTTTTTAATTTAATCATCTCAAATTTTGAAAAAAAGGTCAGGACAAAATAGTTTACATATGTATACCAGTAATTGTGCGTGTACTTCAAATGAATTAATAAAAAAAGTTAAAAAAAAAAAAAATTGTACATATGCACAAATGTCGACACACAAACTAGTTTGAAAAGGGAGAGAATGACGCGAAAAGCTTGTCTGGTCCTGCACTTTGATTTAGTAAGAGTAGATTTTTTTATTGCTTTGTGAGTTTTAAAAACACACTGTTGTAAAACAGAAATTCTGAAACCCCTTCAGGGGGAAAACTATAACAAGAAGTCCAGCTTCAGGCCTTTGGTTTAAGAACATGTAGGAGTAAAACAGATATTCTGGTTGACAACAACAAACTAGATCAGCCGTTTTCTGGCTCTGTGAAAAACACAGTCATTGTACAGTAGTGGGTCGCATGACCTCTCATCTTTTACCTTCCAAAAAAGATCAGAGGCAGTACTTTTAATCAGTTTATGGTCTCGTCTAGGGATGGGAATTGAAAACCAATTCCAGTTTAGAATCAATAACAAGTAGCTCAGGAATCAATATCAATAATCATTTCCCTCCTTTCACTTTATTCTAGATACCCTTCAAATCAAGGACATCACATCAGATCACAAAAAAGTAGCTGAATGTATGATCGTGGCAGACAAGAGAAAGAAGTGGTCAAAATTGTGGCTCAACTTTACACAAATTGGCTCAAAGTTCCTCTGTCTGTGTCCAAAGTGGAAACAGCAGCAACTTGCAGAAGCATTTGTCTGTTCAGCACGGTATTAAAGACCAGGACTGTCAAGTGTTTGACATTGTTGACAGTGAAAAACTGCTCTTTCTGATTTCTTTCTGATGAGAAATTTTACAGGAATCACAAAGAAAATTGATAATCAGAATGTATATGATAATGATAATGTATTGGTATCAATAAAATGTCATCAATTCCCATCCTTAGTCTAGTCAGAGGGGGCATTTGTGCAGATGGATAGACACTTTATTCCAGACTCACAGATCCATATCATCTGAATATATATATATATAGGATAATAGAATAAAATAAATTAAAATACAGAGTTTGACATTTGTTGCCTTTTGACCTCCCTGTTCAGCTCTGAAGGTTACTGCTTCATTCACAAACAGCCAAAAAACAAGAAGCCTGATAATCTTTGACCTATGACCTCCATGTCTAAGCAGGTCATCTTAAAATGTCAGAAGATATTTTATGAGAAATTTTACGAGAAATCCTGAGAAGCGTTCTTGAGATATTGCATTTACAAGCAAAGACGGCAAGAAAACTATGACCCTGATATTTGACCTTTCATATCGGTTCACCCTCGTGTCATGGTGGACGCAACTTTGAAGAAAATCCCTTGAACATTTTTGTGATGTCGCACTCATAAGCAAAGGGTGAACATGAGGCTCCAACTTTGACATTTGACCTCCAAAATCTATTTGGTTCTTTGAGGAAGAGCGGATGTTTATGCTGAGTTTAATTAAAATCTTTTTCTTCACCATCAAGGCCACAACACTCCATGACCTTGTTTTTTTTTTTAACCCATGACCTCAAAAATCGAACGATTTCATCCTTGAATCCAGGTGAGCATGTGGTCAAAGTTTAAAGAAAACCCCTTGAAGACTCTTTGAGATTTTGGGCTCACATGCTTCCTGTACACGGACAAACAGTCTAAAAACATACTGCCTCCAGCTTCTGCTGCCGTCAGGCTGAGGCCTAAAAAGAATTAAACCTTGTGAGTCCATGTGAAATATGGAAACACTCATTTCATCTGCAGCTGCTGCTCATATTTGTCTGATTCAGAATTTTTTTCCATTTAATTCAAATAACTAAATCAGAGCAGACGGCGGCTCCTGCTGCTGATAATAAAAGTGCAGATTTAAATGAAATGTCCCCACAGAACCTTTTTTATTCCACGGTGAACTTCAAATAAAACCCTGTTTACTCTGCTGATTATTTAGCTTTAACTTGATAAGGATAAAGTCTCTGCAGCCGCTTTGATTTCACCTGATTGTATCATAATTGTTTCATAAAAAGTTTTTCTACAGACTTTTTTTTACCGCTCTTCAAAACAAGTTCTTTCTGTCTGAATACAGATATAAATGAAATCTTATCATCTCGGCCGCTGATTAAATGATGTTTTGATGATGAAATAATTCTTTTGAAACGTCTTCTGATGAATTTTAGATAAAAAAAAAACCTTTCCCTCCATCAAACAAATTTATTCAGCCGATCTATCATTTCATAACACAGATAAGCCAAATAATTAACACACAAAGCTTCACAGAGACCTGTTTTTCACCCATTTTTGCATTCTTTGCCTCCTCTTTTAAAACTGATACCAATTATGTTTGAGTTCAGGAAGCGATTATGACGGCGTATTTTGGACTTCAAAGGCTGACGTCGATCCGTCCTGGAGGGATTCATGCAGCTCTACGGGAGGAATAAACAAACATTTTACAGCTTTTTCTGCTGCCAAACATCTTGCTTGGTACAAAAATAACATCATCTTAAAAAGATGCTGAGACAGCTTCTCCAGGCCGGAACAAACCACAAAGGACCCAGAGCAAAGGCTGAACACACATCCTAAATGTTGGACAGAAACTCCAGAGTTTACTTGGAAAATATCACTGCTTTATTTCCCACCATATCTTAAACACAACACATCTGAAACCTTACTCTAAATATACACATAACCTGTGGTTACTGACGTCTTATCAGGTACTCTCATCCTACTATCTCTCGACGCAAATAGCAAATCAGTCAATCAGATGACAACAATTCTCCCAACAAGGTGACATATTCTCATGTGCAATTTCTTTGTAAATATGTAAATAACTCTTATAGTGTAGTTTTATTTCCAGTCTTTATATTTAAAATAGTGCACATGCTATTTTTAATATTTAGTCTTTTTGTATTTATCATTGCTGTCACCTGTGCTGCTGTAACAATGCTGTCCTTGCGTGGAATGAATAAAGGTTTATTACCTCCAAGGAGGTTATGTTGCCGTCGTATTTTAGTTTGTCTGTTTGTCTGTTTGTTAGCAAGATTACGGAAAAACTACTGGATTACATGAAAATTTTAACAAAGGTGTGGTTTGGTGCAAGGAAGAAGCCATTCAATTTTGGTGGTGACACGGATATTTGTGTGGATGCAAGAAATTTCAAAAAATCCCAAAGGTTAACACTGGGCAAAATTTTTAAAAATCACATCTCCGCCATTTTTTTTAACGGCTTCTCTTCCAATTTTACTGGATATTATGGGGTCTATGTCTCTGTCATTAAGGTAAATTTCATCTGGATCTGATTCAGATTGACATCATAAAAAATACTGATCTTTTTAATGGGAAATCCCATTGACAACACTCAATAATTCATAAAAAATCAAAATATTAAGTGATGTTCCCAGAACTTGTTGTGTTAATACAGGATAACAACCTCCATATATGTGCTGAGTTTGGTCTAGATCCTGGTACTATTCTGGATCTGGGAGCCAGAGTTGTACCTGTTACAGGGGTTGTGGAAAAGCCACTGCCTGATCTGAGCTGCTTGGCGGAGGTCTGTGCTCTCTGAGTGCTTTCTGGTTTTATTTTATTCTATTTTATTCAACTCAATATACTGAGGCATGTGGGGATAATTAAGTCAACTTGCAGGAGCTCCAACCTGGCAACAAAATGGGGAAGATTTAAGTGAAAATGGCCACAGCATGTATGATCAGATCTACTGAGATTTTGAACAACCATCTCGAGAAAATGTCTAATGAGCAGCAGGGTGAAAATGTCTTGTTGACGCCAAAGGTCAAAGGTGAATGGTTTTGAGACAAGGCCGCCTATTAGGGGGGGTAAAGGGTAAAGCCTTTCAGGGCCCAAAATGCTGAGAAACCACAGGCTCCACCCTGACATTTATTCATCATCATGAACTAATGACTCAGGGTGGCACAGCAGATAGTGCACATGCCTCACAGCAAGAAGGTTACTAGTTTGATCTCCAGGTTTGTAAAGTCCTTTCTGTATGACGTTTGCATCTTCTCCCCATCCATGCGTGGTTTCTCTCTGAGCCATAGTTTGGACACCCTTGGAATAAATTATTCACGTCAAACATCACTGAAGTGTAAACTCTCTAATGAGTTAGACCTTAAACTTCAACTGTTTGAACTTTAAGCCGGAGAGCACTCATAGCTGGTATTGAAAAGCAGAAAATATTTTGACCATCTATTAAAAGAACACAGTACATAGATCAAGAACATATTCTCAGTAAATTTCAGGGCTCTCTTTGAATCTGAAGTCCCTGCATGTCCTCGCCCATTCAGCAAGCAGCATCCTCTTGAGCAGCCTCTTAATTATCTCCTGCCTTTTCTGTCACCTCCTGATGACATCATCAGTTTATTCAGCCATAATAAGTCAACAGCACCCTCCCGAGGTCAGAAGCTAAGCACACTGAGAGAAAAACAAACCATAAAATGGACATAAACTTCATCACTGTGACCTGACTTTTCATCGCTTTATCTTCTCTGACACTGTTTCCTATCTGCACACTGATCCCCTGGAGGAGGAGCGCGCCCCTCCTGCCACATTTATCTTCCATTATATGTCCTGTATGTATACAGCCGCGTGTAGCTCGGGACAGCACAGAGATGAAGAGCATGCTGGGAATGCAAACAAACCATTAATCTCCTCCAGCAGAGCAGAAAAACAACCCTCAGTGAGAGCATTTCCCAAATACGTTCTCCTGCTTATTTGGACTCTGAAGAAGATGCTAACAGTAAAAATGCCGTGTATTAGCTTTAAAAACATAAGGACACAACAAAACAGTGGATTAACTTTTTACTGAGCAAGGGAGGTGAGAGGGAGGCAATGTCTGGAGTTCTGGTCTGGATCTTAAGTGGTTTTAAATCTGCATGTTTATGAGGGTATGAATAAATAAGGGGAAACAGCAGCGCCCTGTGTCATGTTTTCAGTTTTACTCACAATCAGTTTGATTAGTGGCCTGTAGGAATACTTGCACTCTTAATGAAGCTCAATGAGGGTTTTCTGGTTAAATAAAGTTTGAATAAAATATTAAAACGATCAACAAAAAATAAAAGGAAAAAAGAAAGAAAGACCTGTGTAAAAATAAGATTTTGGAGAAACAAAATGCACAGACAACACATGGCTGTTTTAAAGTCAAAATTATTCAACCCCAAAGGCAAATCAGGTTCCATCCATTGCAGAATCACAGGGCCACGTAGAGAGACGGACAACCTTTCATGCTCACACCTGAGGGCAATTTACAGCCACCAATTGACCTAACAAGTATGTTCTTGGTCCTCTTCTTCTCTTTATCATTTTTCATGATTTTTCAGCTCTAACTGCACTACAATTTGGAAAAGCGCAAGAGCAAAAGATTCAGCAGCGAGATTCATTCATCACAGCGGTGACAGAGACAGAGAGCCTGAGTGTAAAGGCTGCACAGTCGAGCTACACACACAGATATGCGAGGATCCGCCCATTTTATCAACATCAAACTCCTTTCAGTCTCAGTTATTCAAAGAAAGGGTAAAGAAATCAATCATTTTTATTTCTCTACGGCCCAGTACCAGTCTGCAGCCCGCTGGTTTTATCAACAAAAAACCCACACCGCAAGCATAATGTAGATGTGTCTTACTTTGTATGAAAGAATTAAGTCTCTCACTGAGTGCTGGAGTAAAAATCAGTCTCCCACACATTCATCGAGCCTAAGGAACCTACTGAAAACTGACCAACACCCACATGATGAGCAATCAGATGTGATTGTGTTGGTAATTGGAGAGAAGTTTATTGTGGCTCCATGGCACAACATAGCTGATTGTGTTTGAATAGAAGCTGATTGATTGTAGCACTGCTGAGCTCGCTGTGAGTCCCGTAAGGAAAAAATAAAACAGTTAAAATTAGCCTGCAGGAAGAAGCTCTCCAGTCGGATTGCATGCTGCAGTGGATTGAATACAGTGCAATAAAAAGTCACTGTTACAACAGAGAAATAGACATGGAGAAATATGAGAGGACAGAAATGACATCATGGATAAATAAAGGCAGATATTTTTCAACAGAGTGTTCACACTTATAGTACTAAAGTTTTGAGCAGGTGTGTAAAATAAAAGTGCTAGAATTATACATTTTCGCTGTTTATCTATAGCAATTTGCAAAATGTAAAGTGAGCAAACAGAAGGAAAAAACTAAATCCAAACAGTATTTAATTTGAAACCAGCATCAATTCTTATAACCAGCTATACCAAACAGACGCTGATGATCATTATGTACATATGTGAACACAGAAACAGCTGCGAAACAGGCTGGAAACTGGGCGAGGAACAGCCAAACTCTGTGACTACATGTCACAGGTCATACACCATGCTAAAGCTGCGTTCACACCGAACACGACTTGGCGACTGAAATTGCGTCGCTCACCCAAGTAGCATCGCCTGTCCATAAATACCTCATTTTGGTCACCGTTGCTCAGTGACGTCACATCCGCTCGAGTTTCACCTCAATCATATCATATCATCTAATAGGATGTATTAGCTGACATTATTCCAACGCCCAGTGGAAGGAGGCTGCAGAGGGTTTGTAGCCACTTCAACATCCAGGCTACTCAGAGAGATGGGAGTGCGAGGGAAGGCCCACCAGCAAGCAGTCAAAGACCTCTCCAAGGCTGCTGAAAAGGGGAGTCAATGGCTGTGGGTGAAGAGGAAGGACTCCACTTGGGCCATCGAGTGAGTTGATGGCATCTAGGGGGTGAACCTGGGACGCTGGGATTCACTGCTGAACCCCCTGGAGGTGTCGTGAGCCTATCAGCGAAACACCCAAGAAGGAGGGCGCCCACTTGATAACCTAAAGGATGCTATTTGCTCAATTGATCATCCCACAGGGTGCCTCAAACAAGTATGCAATGAGGGATAACAACATCTAGTCCTATACAACAGAACCAACTGTACCCTTTTCACTCACCTACCAACCACATATCACTGCAGCTGATGGCCCTGCAGCATCGTCTGTGAGTTCTCTGCTGTCCCGTCTAGGTGGAACTAATGTACTCACTAACTAAGGTTTCCCACACGGACATGGATTGTTACTCTGTGAACCGGAACAAAAACTATCTGTCATGGGTACCATTGCACACCCATACATTGCTGATTGGCTGTTGCCACATAGCCACACACAATATTGCCTAAAGAATTCAATTTTTTCAACTTTGGCGACCAAGCGCTGAGCAACACGGTCGCCCAGAGCGCATCCGTCGCATCGCGGGAAGGTTAACCACACCCCATCACGGCTGTACATTGACTTTACATGGAGAGTGGTGTGTAGGCGGCTTCAGAGCACAGCAACAAGACACAAGGCAGTTATACTACATCAGCAAAGGCTCTCAGGCATACCCTGCAGTCTTAAATATGAGTATATGACCCTGATTTAAGAAAAAATATAAGCTCTTTAAAGAGCTGTAATGTGTTGGTTATTTCAAATGGTAAATGGACTTAAGCTTATATAGAGCTTTTCTATTCTCTGACGACTCAAAGCAGCTTCACACCACAGGCCACATCTACATTTTTTGCCCAAAATATCATTTTTAGTCATAATTTAGTCCTCTAAATTGTTTTAATTTTAGTCTAGTTTTAGTTAATGATTGTCACAACATTTTAGTCGATGAAATCTACTGTAAATTTAGTCAACTAAAATATGAAGTGTAAAAGGTAAGCCATTTTTTATGTTTCCTTGAATTTCTGAGGTCATGTTTTACACTTGGATAAAATGAAACATCTAATAACCCTTTATTGAATGCTAGTAAAGTTTGAATGTAGAAATGAACAGAAACAAATTGAATTAGTCAACAAAATTAACACTGCGGTCACTCACTGATGGTTTGAGTTTCTATGTCAGTTGTCCATTAGTATCATCTATCACACTCACGCCCTTTCATGCCCATTCACACACCACTGACACAGCAATTACTTTAAGTGTCTTGCCCAAGGACACATCACCATGTGACACCGGAGCTGGGTTTGAAACTGCAACCTCCCGATTACTGACCAAGCGCACTATCACACAGCACCATTAACGCCAACGTTTCAAGTATTTTTAATAGGGATGGGAATCACAGGGTACCTTACGATACGATACAATACGCGGTCCACGATAACGATGAAACCATGATGCAGCGATTATGCAATAATTAATATATCACAAAAAATGTCACAATAATAGATTTTGTCCATCCCTTAGGCTGAAGGATACCTCAGACTTAGAAGTGGCTGGGGTATCCTTCAGCCTACTTTTCTTCGCGGTAGTGTCTGACATTTCTGCTCTGTAAACTTTCTCTGCTTCAGCTGGTAATTTCCGACATACAGCATGTTTAGAGCGCAATATTTTATTAATTAGAATATTGGTGCCGGCATATCATATTGCAGAGGGAGGAAGACAATAATCACCATATCGATTTTTTGTCCCACTCGTAATCTTTAGTATCTAAGACCTACACCATCAGTCGAGCACTTCTTCATCTATTCAAACACTGGTGCATTTTGTGGAGGAGAAAGTAGAAACCTCTGAAGATAACTTAATGGCTGTGACCTGAGGCGTGGTTCCTGTGGAGCTGAGTCACATTTTGGGAAAGACTGTGAGTGAGACATGCCGGGGAGAAGAAGAGTGTGTCAAGGAAGCAGTTTAATGACAGCTGAGAGCAGAAAAGAGACATTTCAAAGTCTGATAGTGGCTGTGTAATGGGAAAATCAGACGGCTCGCAGTCCCTGGAACACTAAAAGCCTGATCCTTAGATGACAGCACAGGAAATCTGCATAAATATGTTAAGAGCATACATATGAGAAGCATTCTTTCTGGGGGGACTTTCACTAAGCTTTTTAACTTGGACTCAATTGAAGAAGAATCTAATCTTTAAGGATGGATATAAGAGGAAATTCCAGTGACACATCAGATGGTTTTGTTTTACTTGGACACATAGCACAGGGTTGCTGGTTTGAATCACAGACTGCAGAAAACGATGGATGAAACCTGAGTGACTTCAGCTGTTTGGTGACTGAAGGGAATTTTTCAGTTCAATCGGCTGCAGCCACCATGTGGATAACCCTGTCCAAAACTAAACTATAGTCACCCTAAAACAGACATAGAGGAATCAATTAATCAATCTTTACTTGTATAGCACCAGTTCATTACAAGTGTTGTCTCAAGGCACTTTACAATAAAGCAGGCTGAAGCCAAACTCTTCATTTTATAGATACACATACACTCCTGATCAAAATGTTAGGACCAGCTGAAAAATTGCAAGAATTTACATTTTGCACTGTTGGATCTTAAGAAGGTTCTAAGTACAGCTTCAAAATGCTTAAAGAAGAAATGGGAGCGAGACAAAAAAAATTGAGAAAGCAATTTATTGCAAACAACCATTAAACTGAAATAGGCTGTTCATCAGCTGATCAAAAGTTTAAGACCACAGCTCAAAAAAAACCCGAAAACCCCCTCAAATAGTCATTACCACATAGATGAGGGCCCTCAGTCATTACCACACAGACCAGGGCCCTCAGTCATCACCACACAGACCAGGGCCCTCAGTCATTCCCACACAGACCAGGGCCCTCAGTCATCACCACACAGACGAGGGCCCTCAGTCATCACCACACAGACGAGGGCCCTCAGTCATCACCACACAGACCAGGGCCCTCAGTCATTCCCACACAGACCAGGGCCCTCAGTCATCACCACACAGACGAGGGCCCTCAGTCATCACCACACAGACTGGCTGTGGTCTTAAACTTTTGATCAGCTGATGAACAGCCTATTTCAGTTTAATTGTTGTTTGCAATAAATTGCTCACTAAAATTTTTTTTGTCTCACTCTCATTTTTTCTTTTTGCATTTTGAAGCTCTACTTAGAACCTTCTTAAGATCCAACAGTGCAAAATGTTAATTCTTGCAATTTTTCAGCTGCTCTTAAAATGTTGATGAGGAGTGTATATGTTTATACAAGAACATATAAATATATATTTGTATATACACATACATACATACAGACGTGTATCCTTCCAGGCAGAGACAAAGGGTCAAAAATAAGAATTTATGATAGAGACAAACCCATGGTTGCCCAGATCACAAATCTGTCCTCATCACATTTGTCTCTGCTGAATGTAGATTCAATAAATCAATCTTGTACAGTGCCCTTTTTTGTTGCATATAATGCAATAAAGGTAAAAATGCCCAAAAAATAATTTTACAAAAAAAGAATAAAATGTTTTTCTTGCTTAGCGTCTGCTCTAACACAAATAAACTGTCCCCATAAAAGACACAGGTTAGTAAAGTGGAGGTTTTGTGCACTTTTGGCAAAAACCGTGCATCCCTATCATATATTTCCCAGCCACACAAGCCAGAGCTGCAGTACTCCAACTTTTCATTGCTTTTAAGTAAACTTTGGTTGCGCTGAGATAACAGCATGCACAGTAAAACCTGCCTGTGGAGCCATGAAGGTGAAGAAACAGAGAAAACAGCGTTTATTCTGCAAACTGGGCCGAGGGGAGAAGAGAAAAACAACAAAAAAAACATTTGTTTAGGTAAGAATAATGACAACACAAAGCCCCTAATCTCACTAAAGACTGTATTTTCTCATTTTTACAGTGCAATAATATATTCAGCTCTGACTCAGAGCCAGCTGGACCGCATCCAGCTCCAGTGTAAATGCCAGCTTCACATGACTGACCCTGAAACAGAACAAGACGGACATAAAGAGCTCCCCTGATGAGGTCTGTTTCACTGGAAAAACACTAATGTCTCCAATTTAGATGATTTGATGTTTTATTCTGAAGGGAATAATCAACATTTAGGCCCACTTTGGGGCCAGAAATGTCAGGGCTGTAGATAAAAAGTGACAGAGGTAGAGTAAAAGTTGGACTTGATTATTTTAGCCCTGAGGAAATAAGATTTTTTTCCCCATTCTCCACTTTTATGCTTCTTGCCTCAGCCATTACCTAAGAAGTGAAACCTCTCTCTGGCTGAGCTGAATACCACTTTCATACCAGCTCACGGGTAATTTTAAGGACTCAATACTATCAAAGAGAAGCCATAAAAGTCCTTTAGGAGTGAAAGCCTCTCTGTGACATTTCAGGAGGGCGATTACACCTGGTAAAACAATTTAAAGCCGTTGAAGGATCATTGAGCATCAAACCACTCCGGGCCAGGAGTTCATTTTTCCACGCTGACGGGACTATAAGGGAAGATTTTACGCAGCTCGTTCCTCACTGTGCCGCCGAGCTCGGCCCCCTTTGAGCAGAAGGATGATGGGTTTGAGTGACCTTGGCGTGCGCTGGTTTGTCTCGTCACAGACCGCCAGTCCAAATCAATGTCGCCCTGTGCTGCCATCCCTGAGCGGGAGAGGGGAGACAAGACCCCCAGGAATCCACACACACCATCACACAACCCGGTCACGCCTTCTCCACTCCGTCACCGTGACATTAGGATGACAGCAGCACCAACACGGGGAAAAAACAAGGCAGAGGGACGGAGAGGAACGGCTGGAGATGAGAGCAGGTCTCACAGCGCCACCTTGCGGTCAAAAGGGGGAAGTGACACGCAACGAAATGCACACACCAGAAACAGCAGGGTTCCCACTCTTTTCTAGAAATCCTTTTCAAGGGCGTTTTCACCACACACACACACACACACTTTGAAGTGTAATTGTCTACAGTTGTACCTTTCATCTGTACATTTATTGCTATGTTTATGAATCTTCCACCCCAGAGGTCTGATTTACACGATGTGCAGTCTATGGCTGTAACAAATCTGTGAAATATCAGACATTCTCTGACATTCTTAGAAATTATGACAAATTTATCAGAGAATAGCACAATGACAGCCACAGATTGCAGTTGTGGGTAATTCTCAGGTTAATCTAGCTTTCTGAAAAACAAGATTAAAGGTTGCTAGCTCCACCGTATCATATTGAAGATAAAATGTATTTATTTCTAACTCTCAGGCATGAACATTGTCTGCCAGCTATCTTTTTAGTCTGGCTTTTATGTAGTGTCTTACTATTATAAACATATGGTTCATACTTATTTTTTATCTTTATTTACTCTGCTTTTTAATTTTGCTGATTTACTGTTTAAGTATCCTACATTTTATTTTGCCATTTTTATTAGTTCTTTTTGTCGACATTGTTTTGAGTTTTCATATTTTATTTCTTCACTTCCATTATTTTATCTACTCATATTTTATGGCTAAGTGTGCATTAGTTACCAAGAACATTTTCATTTCCTATGTTTGATTTTTGTTCACTAACAAGGTAGAAGGAAGATAAATAATTCTCCAGGACAATTCAAGTTTTTCTGGGACATCTTACTTTTTTCCTCATTTTCCATATGTTTTCCATGACTGGAAAATTGGTCAATCATTTCCAGGTTTTCCAGGTTTTCCAGGATGCGTGGGAAGCCTGAACAGGGGTTATTTAAGTCGAGAGGCACAGCAAACACAAAAACATCATTTAGAGCCCAGATGGATAGATATATACACAATTCACTTTTGCACTGTTTCCACCTGTTTTTATACTTTATTTTATTCCTCTTGTCTCTTTATTTCAGAATCAGAATCAGAAATACTTCATTAATCCCCAAGGGGAAATTCTGTTGTTTCAGTTGCTCTTTTACACAGTATAGCAGTCGGAAATAAAAGATGAAGACATTAGAATAGATAGTAGCATTAATTTCACTAAATTAAAATAAAATAAAAATAAAAATAAAATAAATACAAATAAAATGAAAGTAAATGAAAAGAGCATGAAAATTAAGTAAGCAGATTGCAACATGCAGAGCCTTTAAGCAATATCAACTTCCTTATGAAGGAAAATAAGTAAAAATTAAGTGGAAATGAGACTCAGAATGAGGTGGAGGTATACACAGTATTAACAATTAACAATATTTACTTATTACTCACTTTTTTATTTGTAATTCTAATTACCTTTTGATTGTTTTTGTACCAAATTTACCAAGTCACATTACTTTTATGTGCAAATGTATTTTATCTGTTTGTTGTTTCAGCCTGACAATCATCCATCCATCCATCCATTTTTTAGGGTCGTGGGGGGTGCTGAGCCTATCCTAGCTAACACTGGGCGAGAGGTGGGGTACACCCTGAACCGGTCACCAGCCAATCACAGGGCCAAATAGAGAGACAGACAAGCATTCACACTCACACTCATACCCAAGAGCAATTTGGAGTCACCAAACAACCTGATGAGCAAGGTTTTGGTCTGTGGGAGGAAGCTGGAATGCCTGGAAGAACCCACGCATGCACGGGAAGAACATGCAAACTCCAAACAGAAAGACCCTGACCGACCTGGGGATTGAACTGGCATCTTTCTCTCTGTGCCACCGTTCCACCCCCCGACAATTGTGTGTAACACAACATTTAAAGACAACCAGAATGATATTGTCAATGGTCCCTGAGCATTCGTGTCATCCTTTGTAGCAGTTTCTTCACAGCCATCCTTTAAGGGATGAAATAACCCTTTAAAATTCACAAGCAGGGAAAATCCAGATTAAATGTATGTTGTACAAAAAATGTTAAAAAAAACATCCATTATGCAACGGGTGCTGGTTTGGCGGAGTTGTAGGCAAACAGGCAACCCATATACAAGCTTCTGCCGGCCTGGGTTCAAATCCAGCCTGGGGTCTGTTTACAGAGTGTCCTCCCCTTACTCTCTCTCCCCTCTTTCACAAGCCCATCCACTGTCTCTCTCTCCTATCAATAAAGGCAAAAAAAGATCTTTAAAAAACTCCCCTATGCACGCGTTTCACTGCAGACCTTATTTCAGGCGTTTTTTTAAGAAAATAAAAATAAATAAAAAATCTCAGACTTTAAGCCAAGGGAACAGGAGGAGCTGAAATGCTAACTAACCTCTGCCTTTTAGGACTATCTACTGCACCACCCTGCTGTCACCATGGTCACCATACAAAACCAGACTGAGAGCATATCCCCTGAAAGTTAACAGAACTCAGTAATACAGTATGTTCGGCCTCACAGATCCACAATCACGGCTGTAAACTCAGTCTTGTTGTCGTCCTCCCTCTCCAAACCCAGATCATGTTTAACGTGCCATTAAACAGTGAGCGCACAGTTTTACAGATCACAGTTAAACACACTTTCACAGCCTGACAATCCAACTGAGCGTCACGGCACACACACACAGTGAGCTCACCATGAATCAGCAGCACAGCAGAGCAGATGAATCACGCTATTGGCAAGAAAAACACAACAGTCAGCCAGCTGACGAGGAACAGATTTACTTTATATGAACAGTGACGATGTAAAGGGCATATAGAGCGGTTTATTTGGTTTCTACGCTGATTTTACGCTTGTGCAGGCACATAAGAACAGAGCTCAGAGATGATTGCGGAGCAATGATGTCTAAGGTTCCCATGCCAGGGGGATTTTGAGCTGGGTGGTCCCAAAATTCAAGTACATGAGCCACAGGAGGACAGTTTGAACCTGTCTGTTGCCAGCTGAACTACTAAATTAATCATGAGAATAAGCTTTGAAACATTTTGCTCTCAGTTACAAGCTTGTTTTTGTTGTGTCATACTCTGGCTCTGCACAAAATGAATTGCACAAGAAGTGAGCATTCATGCATCTGTACCAAATCCAAAAAAAAACAGTGTTACTCCTGCTCAGTTTACTTCACACTAGAGCTGGGAAATAAAGCCCGTTCTTAAGGGTGAACACACAGGCCAGTTAGCACCACTTAGGCTTAAACATTTTAATTTACCTAAATATATATACAAAGATCCATTTTATCTCAGTCTCAGATGCACCCCAAAGCTTTTCAAGCAAAGAAGAGTAACTAAACTGGCATACAGACCGTAAAAAATAAAGAAGGAAGATCACATCCCAGAAAAACTGAGGCACCAATTCAGACTGGATTTCTCCATTAACAGACCTCAGAGTGCGCAGAAATAATGCCATTGAAATTTATTTTACAAATTACAGTGTCAATCCACACAGGAAAACAACCAAACGTTCTGTTTTGATACAAAAACAAGATCAACCAAATTCAGTGAGAAGCCTAAACAAAAAGTTAATTTTTAATGATCACTACTTAATTGAACCCACATGAAAGCCAGTGGAAACAAGCCTCAATCCATAAATCTGATGAGGGCAGGAATGAAAATATGGAGTCAGTGGATTTGAAGTTGAATTTTACAACTTATGTAGCATAAAAGAAAGCAAAAGTATTGACTCCAAGTAAGACTGTAACAATAAAAGCATTAAACACATTTAATGTTTTTATATCTTGCTCATACTGAAAACTGATGAGGTGGATGGAAGTCACTTAGACCCAATAAATGAATCAATAAACCCAATAAAAGCAGCTGGATTCACCAGATCCCTGTATGTCACGGATATATGAAACGGTTCATCTTGTCTACTAGTCAAATCTTAAAAGAGATGGGCTACAGCAGCAGAGGACCACACCATGTGCCAGCTGAGTCTACAGCTTACGCAGGCTCAACAAAATCTTACAGACAATTGAAAAAAGGTTTCCTGGTCTGATGAGTCCTGGCTTCTGCTGCAACATTCAGATGCTAAGGTCAGGCATACATGTCAATAACCAAATACCCTTGGTAATTAATGTGTATGCTCAAAAACCGATCAAGTTTGATTTTTGGGAAAGGGGACATCCCTAGTGTATCCATCTTTTGGCGGCTTTCAGCAGGACTGACTACCATAATACAAAGTTCAAATCATCTAAAACTGGAATCATGGACAAGACAATGAGTTCAGTGTACTTCAGTGGCCTCCACAGTCACCAGATCTCAACCCAATAGAGCACATTTGGTATATGGTGAAGCAGGAGCTTCCATCATGGCTGTGCAGCCAACAAATTTGCAGCAACCATGTGACGCTACCATGTAAATATGGACCAAAATCTCTGAGGAATATTTCTCGCACCTTGTTGAATCTGTGTCCTGAAGAATAAACGCAGTTCTGAAGGCAGACGGGGTCCAACCTGGTACTACCAAGGTGTACCTAATAAAATGACCAGTGATTATATGGATTACTCAATCTACTTTATTTAAATAGCACATTTGAGCAAAACTGTTAATTTGGACAGCACTTTTTAATTTAGATTTAGTCTTAGTCTTTTGCCGAAATGATTTTTTTTTGTTTTAGTCACAATCCAGTCATCTAAATTGTTTTAATTTTAGTCTAGTTTAAGTTGATTTTCACTACATTTTAGTAAACGAAAATATGACTGACTAAAATATGAAGTGTAAAATGTAAGACAGTTTTAATGTTTTTACTGAATTTCTGAAGTTGTGTTTTACACTTGGATCCCACCGCCATGAAGCTAAGGCAGCTTGATTGGATGTCCCTCTCAACTCATCCAACCTTTCCACACAACCAAAGTAGCTGTGATTGGATATATTCCTAAATTGTCCCTACTTTCTACATGACAAAAATTAGGTCTGGATGGATTTAGTCTCTGTCAAACATTTTCATCTAGTTTTTATTTGTTGACAAAAATGTTTTTGTCCATGTACACTTGTTTTATTTAGTTATAGTCTATTTTTCATCGGGAAACTATGAGGAAAATAATCAGTCAACAAAATTAACACTGGAACAAAACAAAGTCTACCAAAGTGCTGCACAGTGACTACCAAGCAGAAGTAAAATAGACTAAAATAAAAATTAAGGCAAATAAATAAAACTAATAATTAAGACTTCATAACAAAACACAATGAATTCATTAATTAAATTCAAATAATTTACTCCGTTATTTGGTACTAGATTTTCTGTTCAAAATGAAACGCCATCACTTAAATCACTGAGTGGATCTGACCCCCTAAAACCACGTAAACACACAGACAAACTGAAGCACAGGAGGAGCAACATGTCGCCACATAAATTCATCCAGATGTATTTTTTGGTAGTCGCTGCCCAGCTCTACTTCACACTTGTCCATCCAACCTGCAGACAGCTTTGACAACAACAACAAGGACCTGCCACCCAGCATGGGTTACCTCTGTGTTGGAGTGGGGAGGCTCGAGGGGGGACCGGCGTACATGGAGGGCCAGGTTTTGAATTGTTTAGGGGTTAAACTTTATCCATGGGATTTCCATCACAAAAGCCTCCTCAGCAGCGAGCAGACGTGACCTTGGGGCCTGCCAGCGACCAACTGAGGAAGTGAATTCACCGAAGCGTCCCCCATTCACGTGCAGGCCTTTAAGGTCGCTGTCTATCTCACCGAGTACCCGACCCCGCTCCACCTCCTCCTCCTCTTACACCGGCCACAGTCCCTTTATTATGCTGATCTAATGACTGTGGAGGGTAATCCAAAAGACCTTCATTAGAATGAGGGTGGCATGTTACGCACCGCGCTGATCCGAGCCGACACTGTGCACCAAACCTGCCAACCAGACTGAGCTTCAAAGACAGCTCCAGCACAACAAGCGTCGCTCTTTTTATAATGTTTCAATTGATTTATTTTGATCTCACGGCGGAAAAATCCTTGAAACACCTCCAGAGACACAGAGAACAATCGATGGTCTGCCCACACAGACAGAGAGCAGCAGTGGCACACAGGAAACAGGCAGCACATGCGGAGATAGCACAGCGCTGAAGGCCACTGTGAACCAGATCTCTGCTCAGACAGACATGTTAGAGAGAGGAAGTGTGATAATGCAGGGGATACCTCAGAGGAACCTTTGTGAGCAGCACTGAGGTCTATAATCTCTGATTATGAGTTAGAAAGAAGCTGAATACTAACAGGTCCTTCACAGCCCAGAGGAAAATTAACACAAGGCAAAAATAGACCTTCTGTGTGGTGATTATTAAGGCTGTCACTTTCCCCAAAATCAAACTCGAATGGTTTCAAACATATACACAAATAACCAAAGATATTCAGTTATTTTAGGAACTGAAGGATCATTTACACTTGTTGTACAGGAATGTCCAGTGGTTTCTGAATTGTGGAGAAAGGTTATTGACAGGAGTCAAGTTTCCAGTGGACCCTCAGTTACATCTTTTAGATGATGACTCTCTCTTGCAGAAAATACAAAAATCTGGCTGGCAGGACTTACAGCAGTGAAGAAGATTATAGCACAGCGGTGGAAACTAGGGCTCGGTATTTCCAATAACCTCACGGTACGATACGAATCCTGACACTAAGGCCACAATACGATATGTATCCCGATACATGTATATTGTGAACATTAACTACACTTTCAACTTTTGTTTTTTACAAGAAGAAAAAGAACAAGGATGAGTTTTAAATGATTCTACAACTTACAAAACTTAAATTCAGGTCCTCAAAGATGGTAGACCTAAGTTCAAATGTGTAACGTGCTTCATCATGCAGCTTGGCTTTTACTTTGAACTGTGCCATTGTTAACATTACCCAAAGTGTATTGACAACAACTGTCAGAGCATATGAGGCTTTATCGATTCTTTGCTGTATCGATATTTTGAGCACAGGTCTAGTGGAATCCTCCTCATGATATCTCAAGCACTCACTGGCTTGGTAGCTTGGTAGCTTGGTAGTTTTTTGGACATTTCTTGCCTTTCATCAGCAAGAATCAATGGTGCAAAACAGAGTAAAATATCAAACTGGACAAATCTGATATCTAACTTAAAAGGATCAAGGATCAAGGATCTTTGCGTCGTTGGTGATGCCCAACGGGTTGATTGGGGTGGTGGCGGGTGGGATGATGTGTTCAGAATGTTAAAAATTGTTGGAAAAATTGATATGGATAAAATGAGATGTTGTCAATTTGCAATGTTTTCTCCATAAAAAAAGTAAAAAATAAAGTGGTACAGCGGAAACAATTGAAGCATTATATGAACACACTACATTAGTACATGTTAAGATGTCAGCGCATACATATAAGTAACATTAATAAAGAAGATTTTCTTTTTAAAAATGATAAGAAGAGGTTCTGATTTGACGGAGTAGAAAGCAACATCGGCCAGCCAAGGTTTGATTCCTGCCAAGTGTGCCTGCCACTGTCTATCTCTATCAAATAAAGGCAAAAATGCCCCAAAAATATACTTTGAAAAATGATACGAGGAAAATGTCACAATAAATAGATGACGACATCACATCAGAAAGATAGGAAGACTAGATTAGGTAGCTGATAGATTAAAAAAAGGGAGTGAATTAATGAAAACATGATGAAAACTGGACTAAGAAGGAAGAGAACCCAGTGAGCAGCAGAGATGAAAAATAAATAAATGTTAAATTCTCCTTGGACAGGTCGTTCCAAAGTGGAGGAGGTCTGAAGAACTTTTGTCTTACACCTCATCTTTGGAGCAGCCAGGAGGCCCCCGCCAGAGAATCTGAGGCTGAGGACTGGCTCATAAGGGGTCAACAGTTCTGATGTATAATTTGGCGCCAGGCTTGTAAGGGCTAGGAAGCCAGTGAAATGAAGCGACGATAGGAGTGATGTGATGTCATCCGTTACTACAAGTTAAAAAGGTCCAGTACTAGCCTTTACCGACATACATCCCAATAAAAATGTGAAACTTTCTACAGATACCATATTCACAGGCAATGACGACCATATAACTCCACACCATTGACCTTTGAGCTTCAAAATCTGATCTCCTGGTTTTAAGGAGAGGGCGGACAGTTCTGCAAAATTTGATGCAAATCCCTTCAAGCACTTTCGATGTACTACAGTCATAACCAAAAAATGACCAAGAGATTCCACAACCTTGACTTTTGACCTCTTCTGACCGATGACCTCCTAAACGTACCAGCATTAAGTTCACCAGCAATGGATAAACATTCAGCTCTGTAACCTTGACCTTTGACCTTCAAAATCAAAGGTCAAGCCTGATAAATATTTGTGCAAAGTTTGATGGAAATCCTTTCAAGCTGTCTTGAGATATCATGTATACAAGCAAATGAGGACCGTGAGACTCCTCAATCCTTGACTTTTGAACTCCGAAATCCATCACTTCATGAATTAGACAATTCAGCAACAACAATATGAAAAGGAGAAAATAAATCTATAGAGACGAGAAAACAGGAGTTATGGAGGATGAGTGAGTAAACTGTTTTGCACATAACCGACACACATAAAAGGTGTAGAACCCATAATACTGCCACACATCGCCCCTCAGATGATTTGGTGTTGTTACTGTCCGCCTGGAGTGACTTTGTGCATCCTCCATTTTATTAAACTGTACCTCACTCTTTGTTTACGGAGGTCAAGAGAGCAGTGTATGTGCTGAGAGCGCCCTCTGTTGGATTAAACAGTCTACTGCTACAGGCGCCCTGATGTGCTGCTATACTTAATATTTTACATTCAATATTTATTTACACTTTGAGTACAGACCTTTATCCCCATGCTGGAACGGATATTTGAGTATCGAGTATAAGATAACGGCCCCAAGACTGATAGATAGATTGATTGATTGATTGATGTACAGATGATGGACTCAAACCAGCCCTAAATGATCAGTGTTAATCTGAGTGTTAAGTATAAAACAGAGCTGAATCAAATCAAAGTTTTGTTTTCCAAGTAAGTCTGTCAGAAGAAGCTCTTTCCATGATGATTTTCTCGCCCCTTCAGTCACCACTTGTGTGTATAATATTTCTGAGTGCTGCATCAATAGCTCTGAGAGGACACAGAGCAGCGAGGAGCTCAAACCAGGAGAGTCCTCTTCAAACTCCTTCAAAGTTGTGAAGGAGGTTTGAAACTTAAAAACTCATCAAGAAGCCATCTATGGTGCTTTTCTTATCTCTCATCATCCACACTTGATCAATTCTCTGATGTTACTGATATCTTAGTCCACCAGACTTTTGCAGAGTATAATTTACTCACTTTCAGAGTGAGTTTCTTAATCTGTGGCTTTTCTTCCTAATTAAGCTTCAGCTTTGGGCCAATGCCTGTGTTGTACATAGAAAGCTGGAGGGTAATATGTTTTTGGTTATTCATACTTACAGATGGAATTAGAAAACAAATTCCAGTCAAGATTACAGAGCAACTTTCCTAAGGAAACAACATCATTGGTGTTTTTTGCTTCACAATTTCCCCAGCATTTCTTTCCACTTTGTTCTGCATGCCTTGCAAATGAGGACCATCATGTTCTCATCAGAGGCAGTCAGCAGAAATGATAATAAAGATGCAAGGAATGTAATAGTGGCAGAGAGGGAGGAGAAGTGGTCAAAATTGTGGCTTAATTTTTGTCAAATGTTGCTTACTGTACAATATCCAGGCTGTCACTTTATACTAGATATTTGCATATCCGTTCGAGCATGAGGGTAAAAATCCATACTTGAAGAGTAAATACACATTCAAACATGAAATAAACACCTGAACACACATAAGGGCACCTGAAGCAGTGAGCCACCTGATCCAGCAGAGGGCACTCCCAGCACAACCCATTCGCCAGTGCTCTCTTGACCTCAGCAACAGTTGCATCTCATCTGCTGGAAACTAACAGACGAAGAAGACACCTCGAGGAAATGAAGGACAACACCAAAACAACTGAGGAGCACTGTGTGGAAGCACTTTGGGCTCCTCTGTGTTTCGATAAGGTGCAAAGCAACTGGCCCACAATGACAAACCTGCAGGCCCATTTGTCTGCCTTTCACCCACCACAGTCTCGTCGTGCCTTGTCAAGTACTCTGCCCCCTTGGCAGGCACCCCAGCCTTTTTAGAGGGGGGAGGAAAGGCCATCATGGACAAAATTGCTAGTTTTATATGCACGGACATGTGGGCTTGGGAGAGGTTAATATTAAGATCATGTAGAGGAAATGCCTTGTGTGTTGTGGTGGTGGCAGGGAGGCATATTTATTAATAATCGAATATCTTCCTATATTAACAAGTATGCACGAAAATGCTCAAGTTCGATTTTTGGGAAAACTAAGAGCCCTGGTGGAAAGAGGGATGGAAAAACTGTTGCAGAAACAGAGGAGTAGGACAGAAAGCAAGTTACCTGGTGAAGAAGAAGACACCCTTTCATGGGGAAATTCAGTTCTTTGCACTCTGTTGTCGAGACATGTTGCTCACACTAAGGCTGAAATACACAAACAGCTCCTATGATCATGCATTAATGGAGAGAAGTCAGAGTGATGGCTTGCTGCTCCTGAAGAGGCGCTACCGAGCAGTTTTGGGGGTAAGTGCCTTGCTCAAGGGCACTTCTGCACCCTTCACTCCAACCAAAGTCCTTCTGGACTGAGCTACTGCTGCCCAAAATTGCCACTTTATCTTGATGGATGCGGTAGTGGGAGCAGCTTGGGGTTAAGTGTCTTGCCCAAGGACAAATTACCATGTGCCAGCCGGAGGTGGGAAACTTACCCACCTTAGCTATCAGTGCTGCGCCACCGACGTGTAAAAGAGAGTTCCCATACCAGGAGTCAAACCCAGGCCGCCTGGAGCAAAACCAGGAATCCTAACTGCTAGACCACATGGTGGTGCAGATACATGGACTGTGAGCCCATGCACAAGAACTCAGAGGCCCAACACTAGGCCAAAGTTAGGAAAGGCTCAACCTGGTTGTACGAGGAAAATACAGCAGGCGACCATCTTCTAAATATCCAGGAGGAGAGTTGGTTTTATATCAGCTTGTGCTCAAGTGATAGCTAACTGACCCTGCTGCAGCAACTGATGAGAGGAGAGCAGCGAGTGGCGGGCGGAAGGATATATAGCTCATACGTTGCATCACAGAATAGTTCCAAACACAGGACGACTAGCATCCATGCGCGGTTATCTCCCCACAGGGGCAGAGCTGGCAAGTTTCATTATTGGCTATTATATTTACTATTGCCATGGGTCTCATGCAAGCCCACATAAAAAACCTGAACTAACCCTTTAAAGCTGCATATAATATGCATGTAAAACCAGCTGTTGACACACGCCGTGAAGCCTTCTGGTCTAAATTTCCAGTTTAAATAAACATCCCTGCTCCATAAATCTCTGTGTAAACAAAACAAGAATAGCGCGCTGCAATCTGAGCCTGTATGTGTTTTATTGATCCTTAAACAATCAAACCCGCAGGGAGGTGAAACTGTGAAGCATGTAGGAAAATAACCGTCTGTAATTTTTCTTTATCAGAGTCAATTTCACCAGAAATATGCAAAGCTGTCATTAACCGATATTTCACACAGAAATGGGCGAGCGTGAGATGGATTTGAGCCGGTTATTGAACAATTTATTTCTGCAGCTTTCTTGCCCTCAGGCGTTCAGATCTCAGTGGAGCGACATTTGAAAAGGCAGAAAAAAAAGCAAAGTGCTTCAGTGCATTTTTCTCTTTTCACTACATGGTTATTAATCCAGACAATAAAGGCCTCCACACTCAGTGAGCTGAATCACACATTTAAAGTCCACTCTGTTGGCTGACATGCAGGATAGAGCTACAGTAGATGTGTAATAAAAAGGTTTGGTCTTTTGTCCGTCACCTGTTTGATTAATGGGTTTGACATGCAGGCTAGTTAAATAATCAGAAGCAATTTCTACATTCATAGTTCAAGTACAGAAGACAGATGCACATTTGCATTCAAACATTCCAATAAATCCATTTTGCCAAAATTAGATGTTGATTTACATGATTATGACTTAATTATTCCATCATTACCAATAAAACACTGACTTTCCTGTGATTAAAAGTAAATTCCAGTTGTATTCTCAAGACATCGACTTTCTTTATTTTTGTTCTTTTCTCAAGAGAACACTGTTTTTACTGGTGATAATTATTTGTTACACTCTGGTGCATGTGATAAGCTAAAACAGATCATGCCATGCTGCCACTGTTCACTCAACTGAAGAATGATTTGATTTTTTCCTGTGTTTGTTTAGTGCATTTACAACTCTAGTAGTAGGAGTTAAACAAGTCTTAAAGCAGCTATTGATCTTTATCTTTGAAATGAAGAATAAAGATGTTATACAGATGTCTGTCTGCTTGGGGCTTCTGTTTTAGGGCACTTTCACATCTAACACATTTGGTCCAGAACAAACTCAAGATAATGACATGGCTGAGAATATGACAGATTAATAAAATGGTGTGCATGCCCTTACACATTTGCGTCTGGACAGCACAAACACATTATGTATAGGCTAACTGCAGCAGCATACAGCCATCAAGACATGCTCATTAGCAGACACACACACACACACACACACACACACACAGAAATCACCTCCAAGGCCCTGTTTACACAGAGATGCTCTCACCTGAAACGCAAAGGTTTTTCCTTTGCGTCTTCAAAACGATCTGCGTTCAGACGGAGACTCGAGAACGACTGAAAACGCTGTAGTGTGCATGCCAGTCCAGTAGATGGTGATGTAGGTTTGCAGAGAAACAGCGCTGTTACAACACACGTACGAAGAAGAAAAACTTTTCACAAACAACAATGGCGAGTGGACTCACGAAGACGCAGGAATTTCTTGTCTGGACAACAAATCTGTCTGCATAGTTTTGTCTGGATAACAAACCGAGCACAGTAAGCAGCACACGTTACTCGGTAGACGGCTGAAGCTGTTGTTGTTCCTGGTATGCGCGCGCAGCCTTCATGTGAAAGAGTACTGTGCATGCGTAGACGTCAGCGTTTCCCCCTGAAACGTCAGCGTTTCACCCTGAAACTTTGAATTCTGTTTACATGAGGCCGGGTGGCGATGCGTTTTGAAAACTCTCTGCCTTGGACCCTGGTTTCAAAAGTTTGCGGATTCAAGCACTCCGGGCACACTCATGTAAACCGGAGGCTAAAACGCAATCAAAACGCTTCGGATTCGGCCCAAAACGGAGTTGTGTAAACAGGGCCTAAGAAAAGGCGAGAGAATAAAAGTGGGTCGTAAGGTCTTTTTAAAGCAGTCCACAGAACCTGCAGGTCTAATATGTGACGGGAGGTTGTTCCACAGCCTCGGTGCAGCGACTGAAAAGGCACTGTCTCCAGGAGCTTTTCTGTGAGACCTTGGTACAGTACAGAGTCCTTGATCTGATGATCTGAGGAGCCTAGCTGTACAACATGGTGATATGAGTTCAGTAATGTAGCCGGGAGCAGTGCTGTAAAGAGCTTTATATACAAACAGAGGAATGTTGTACGGTATTCTAAACTGAACCACGAGCCTGGGTAATGAAGATAGTACAGGTGTTATATGATCCCTTTTTACGCCTGCAGAGCAGTAGAGCTGCTGCAATTTGAACCAGCTTTAAGGGTTGAACTGATACCCAGACACAGATACAAAGTCTGGTTCCCTTTTTGGAAAGCTGGGTTCATTTGGGGTGGTGTGAAAGCTCACACACCGCTCCTCTGGTGCGGACCAAAGAACCGAACCCCAGTCTGCCTGAAAACAGCAGGTCTTAGTTCACTTCTAAATCGACCAAAGTTTAGATCAGGCAGGTCACACCTACCCATTCACACCCATTCACTTTCACTTTTACTCACTGATGATTGAAGTTTCTATGTCAGTTGTCTATTAGTATCAACATCGCCATGTGACAGCCAGAGCTCGAACCTTCAAGCTTCTGATTACCGACCAAGTGCCCTATCAGACTGCACCACCGACACCACTACCAGATCTACCATTACATGTTTGTTTGTTTTTCTTTTGTCCTCTGTTTGTCTGTTTAATTATTTTTGTGTTGTATTAGTCATGTTTCTGTGTTTGTTTGTTGTTGCTTTTTTATTTTATTTGTGCTGTTTTGATATCATATACGTCCAGATATATTAAAATGTACACACAGGAATGATACTTATTGTTATCATCCTGCAGAGCCATGTTTATTCCTGTATTTATTGCTATAACCCAAATTGTTTAGTTGTAGGTCATTGTCATTCTTGTGTTTATGTAATTATGTTTAATGTAATTATTATTGTTAAAAACTCAAATAAAATACAAACAGTTTTAGGTGTTAAAGGTGTTAGCACCCAACCCATATCCAGCCTCCAAGCAAAGACAGCAAGGCTTTCTGCCTCCCCTCCTTCCACCCTCACAGCTCAGCCCAGATTTGACCCCATCATGCCAGCATCACAGAGCAGGTAAATAACTGTCGTGCTGACAAAGCACCTGCACCCGACCTCTGCCAGGTAGATCTTGGCTTTCCGGCCTTCTTCCTGGTGCTCTGCTGCCAGCTCAGAGGAATCTTTGGATGTTTCCTGTTGAGGGTTTGATGTCATGCCCCCTCCTCACAGGTGATGCTCAGGTCAGCGATGAGAACCCTTTTCTCCAAAGAGAACCACAAGCCACTTACCCAACCCTAGTCTGCAACCTAAAGCCTAAGTACTGGGACCTCATGGACATTCTGGGGGCCTATAAAATCTGCAATCACAGAATCACAGATTTGACATTAAAAGCGAAATTCAATATAAATCCCAAATATCACGGAAATGGCCGACATTTTATGTAAAAGCTTTTTTATTTTTTTTAATAAAAAGGAATGTATCCCTCAGGAAAATGCTCTGAGGGGGTCACTAAGGCTGGGGACAATGCACCCTTCGCTTCCCCTCATTAACAATGCAAACATGTTGAAGCAGCCGCCTGAGACACCAGCTAACTTGGCAAAGAAGCTACGAAACTCCCTGCTAACTCCGAAGTACAGGTTATAAAAGTTTCCCAATAATTATTATGTGTCAGGCGATCAAATGTTCTGCAGATATTGTCAACAAACTGTTGACTGGACCCTAAAAGATACATGTGAGGACCACCTGAAGAGTGAGTGTCTAAATTTCATTACTTCAATGCTGTGCCTCAGGTTTAAATTTGCATAAAATACTAAAAACCAAATTCTCAAAACATTAAAACAAACAAAAAAAGGAATATGGGAAAAATTTAAACAGAATTTGGAAAAAAAAATAAAACAAATCTTATAGGGCCCTAATAGGGCTGGGAAATAAGGCCTAAAATTAAAATCTCTGTTTTTTTCAACAACACTCCATTTAAAGTTTTAATCAATTTTTCCCTCTCAAAAACTAAAAAACTTGACATAACGACATAAATAAATTCTGCCTTTATACTATCAACATATACATATACATATATATATATATATATATATATAAATGTGTGTGTGTGTGTGTGTGTGTGTGTGGATAGATACATAGATACATAGATAGATAGATAGATATGGATAGATATATAGCTATATGTATATAAATGTGTGCTTGTTCAAAACCTGACAGGGCCTTCCATCATAAAAACTGTAAATTTTCAGTATTTATATATCTAAGAATTGCAACAACCTACAATTGGAGTAGGTCAAGAAAAAAATCTTGATTTTCAATTTTTAAATCTTCTGCAGAAAATAATTTGAATTAATTGATTTAATCAAATCAATCATATTGCCCAGCCCTAGGCCCTAACATTAAAAGCATAAGATCTAAGGGTGTAAGTACATGAGCAGAAGAGGGCTTCTTGTAAATAAAAAGAGTTATGGGACACAATTTTATAACATCATACACTAGCTGGGAAGAAGTTAAATGATAAGGGTAAAAATTGCATTTCTATATGTTTGTTTCTTACATTAGGTCTACATTTTAGCACAATATCAAAATTATAAATAGAATTTTTTTTAACACACCCAGAAATCACTAATAATTCAGGAAAGTCGAGTCACAAAAGTCAATTTTGACATCTTTTAACAATAATTTTCCATGATGGGTGAACTTTTAGTCATAAAACTATCCAGTCGTCTTTAAGGATGAATGAATGCTTAAACATTTTCCTTTCTCAGCTCTGAGGAGGCCTCCTGTAAGTCATCTGTAAATGGAAGCAGCAGTCATCTGGTAGCACTTATCTTGTTTTAGCTGCTTGTATTTAACATAATGACGACCATCAAATGTCGGTAAAGTGAAGCCAAAGCTTGTAGACCCTCCACTGAGGACTGCTCACATGTGACACGATAACAATTTCATGTAAATCAGATCCGTGCTAAAGCTGAAACAAATGTACAAGATCAGATCCGATGACAGTTTAACTGCCTGTGAGGAATCTGGGTCATCATAGCAGCATGAGGACAATCAAAGGTTAATGTAAGACAACAAGTCCACACCATGAGGTTTACTGTATGAACCGATGGAGACTGAAGCCTGACTCACAGTGCCTCTATGCAAATGTGCCACAGTGAGGCTCCTTTATATTTACACCTCGAGACATTCACATTAAATCCACAAGGCTGTAACATCTGTGCTGAGACAGCTTGGATGCACGGGACACAGCCTATACCCTCAAACACACACAACGGCAGAGACACTAACTCACAGCGCTCCTGTCTCTCGCTGATTCCACGTCCCCCTCTTTTCAATACCACACCTCTGTTACTGCTGGACACAGAGCAAAGAGGGGGTCAAAAGTTTTTTTTCATGCTGGACTAGGGCTGGACGATTTTAGGAAAAGATCTAATTGTCATTTTTCAGGCAGATATTTCGATTTCAATTTGATCCACAATTTTCTTCAACTTAAGCTTCAGTGCAATATTCACTGTGTTTACAGTAACACATACAAACATGGCAGAAAATTACATTATACCATCAAACATTAAGAGCCATTACTCTAAGGCAAGGATGAAAACTAAAGATAAGAATTGCTTTCAAATGTATTTATTAACAAGAAACATGCATGTACACTCTTTAAAGTCCTTAACCAACAGCAGTTATTACAACTGAGGAACTAAAATCTTTGGCTGTCTTAACATAAAAAAAATGTAGTGCAAAAAAATCCTTAATTACGTTTCATTTCACGAGTAAAGACCACACCATCAACAGGATGAATTTGACAATTATTTATTACATATAGTGGATAATAAGCCACATAGCAGTTATGTGAAGCCGATGACGGTTTGGGGAAACTTCTCGGGGAATCCGCCGTAGCTCCCGGGCACGACGAACCCCCAAAAGCCTCCAGTTACAAAAGATACTGAGATGATGAGAGAGCGACTAAATTGGGATAGACATCGTTGTAGCAAGCGTGTAGTCCCGAGCTCAATATAAGGAGTATTCTTACTGGTTATTGGAAGAGACTGAGGGACAGAATAGCCTAATGTAGCATAAAGTAACGCCCGAACCGAGTGGCAATTTAACAGAGTTCTAAAGGCTGGATGACTGATGGATGAGCAGCTTGAAAGGTGAGATGATAGGTGGATTGTAGTATGTAAATTGATTTAGATGAGTACGACAAGCTGATGGATACACTTTTTAGAGGAGGACGGCTATGATATTTTAAACAGTTCTTAACTCTAAGCAAAAGCACGGCTTGATGTGTAAAACACCGTGTTGACTTCAATGAATTTCTATTGTAGGAATGTTGTTTGTTTACGGCGATGCAAGTTATGGAAACGATATGAATGACTGCATATGTTTTATGGTAGGCAACTGAGGCACTGACATCCCGGTGCCAGGTGCCCATACTAGTATTGCCCTGTATGGTTGATGACGGTGGCTGGCAAGGGCACTGACATCCTGGTGCCAGACACCTCAACTGATATGACCTTTGATGGCCGATGATGACATCCTGGTTCCGGGAGCCTCCTGTGAGTGATCCTCGATGATTGTTGACTGTAGCCAGCAACGGGCACTGGAATCCCGGAATTCCCAAATCACGCCTGCCGATAAAGGGGGACAAACGGGTCTGTTGTCCCGGGCCCAGGGTAGGGGGGGCCCAGAACTGGGCAGGAGGGGCCCGCTGCCCCGGAGTGGAGGGACAGACTTGGTACTGGAGAGGGAGAGAGAGTGATGGTGAAGCAGGAGGGGCCCGCTGCCCCGGAGTGGAGGGTCAGACTCCTGTTGCGCTCCAGTTGTACTGGGAAGTCTGGATTTCCGAGTTCCGAGCGGGAAATTTCAACTGGAATGCCCCCCAAAGTTGGAATTTCACACTGGGAGTCGGGGGATCCTCACCAACCCCAAGTTGACAATCGAAGATGGCTTCCCCGAGTGTAAACAGTTATTAAGCTCCTGTAATAATCCGTTTATTAGCACTTCTGACTAGTGTTTGTCACACTAATTCAGCTATGTACATAGTATTGTTTGACTAATATATATGGACATGCTGCCAGAGTGTATTTACATTCTTCACGTGGTATATGCGATCTACAACGCAGGACGTGCTAACAATGGCTAACGATAGCCTGGTAGATCGTCAGTTTTTTTCTTTTTTTTTTTTGACTTTGTAACTGGACTGATAAGTTGGAGATGATGTCATTCCTACTTCCCTCATCCCAGTTCCGATGTAAATGGGACGCGGCACCAGAGCCAGGCTACCAGTGAGAGAAGAGGGAGAGAGGGAGACAGAGTCACGGTGAAGCGGGAGGGGCCCACCGCCCTGGAGGAGAGGGCCAGACTCAGGGGCAGCCAAGACTGTCAGCTGGCCTGTACGGAACGGTGTGATACGATTAAACGATGTAAGATGTACGATTGATAAGATATGATGCCATTATAAAGAGATATGGTGCAAATCATTTGATATGATTTGATAGGCCACGATACGATATGATGTAGAGTGAAAAGGTTTGATTTGATAAAATTTAGTGTTATATGGAACCATATGATGCGATGAAAAAATGTAAAGTACTATAACATAAAATACAATGCCATTTAATAAAGAAATGACGCACCTTGATTTGACATGATTTGATCAGTAACCATGCGATAGAAGGTAGAGTGATGTGAATCAATGTAAATTTAGTGTTATACAGAACCGTGTGATACGATAAAACAATGTAAGATGTATGATTGACAAAATATAAGCCACTTATAAGGAGAGATATGAGGCAAATCTATTTGATATGATTTGATGAGCCGACGACACGATACGACACGATGTAGGGTGATATGGTTTGATTTTATATAATTTGGTGTTATATGGGACCATGTAATACGATGAAAACGATGTAAGATGTACAGTTGAATAAGATGCAGTCCCATTTAATAAGAATAATGATGCAAATCAATTTAAATAATTTGATGAGAATCAATACAATATAGCGTAGGTCGATATGATTTGATTCTATATAATTTAGTGTTATACGGAACTATGTGATACGATGAACAATTTAAGACGTCGACTGACGAGAAATGATGTTTTTTTATGCATGAAGGATAAGATGCAATTTGAGTTTACATAATTTGATGAGCCAAGATACGATAAAATGTAGAGCAGTAGATTTGATTTGATAAAATTTAGTGTTACGCAGAACCATGTGATACGATGAAACAATGACATGTACAGTTGAATGAGGTGCGATGCCATTTCATAACAAGAAATGATGCAATATCAATTTAACATGATTTGATGAGTAATGATATGACATAACGTAGACAGATATGATTTTATTTGATATGATTTCAATCAATCAAATCAATCTAATCAATAAACTTTTGTCATTGCGCATGTCATTAGTACAGAGCAACTTTTTTTTCTTTTTAGTGTTATACAGGAATGATGAAATACTGTGTGGTACGATGATACGAACGATATGATACGATTTGATAAGATGCAAAGCCATTTTATGAGAGGTGATGCAATGTGATTTAAGATATGACACCATGTTACACTGAAACTGTGGTTAACATGGTTCAATGATATGAATGAAAAGATCTGATGGTATACGATACGATAAGTAGAGAGCAATGTGATTAGATGGGAACTGAATAATAAATAAACAAAAGAAAATAAACTGATTATGTTAGGCTGTCATTGGTTTACTGCTTTTGCCCAATGAGTTTGTGTGGAGGCCTAAACTGTGCTGAAGGAGGGCAACAAAAGTAGGTTTGATCATTATTCTTATCTTTATGAGTCTTGTTATTATTCTGAATTTATTTATTATTTTTATTTATTTATTTTAATTAATAGTTGTTTGTTCGTCTTTTCTGTTTCTTTTGACGACGTATAGATGTTATACAGTGATAATATTGATTAACTCGGACTTTACCTTTACTGAGGTTTGTTGAAGCGTGGTTGATGCGCGATGACGTCATCCGGAAGTAGGTTATCGACGAAGCTGAGGCTAATGAGGGAAAGTTTGTTTTAGTTCTAGTAAGTTCAAGAGAAGGCATTTTAGGTCGTCGTTCAGCTGCAGGGTGGCCCGAGAGCTTGTGAAGGATGGGAGTGATGATCGGTGTGATCACGCACCGGCTGGGCTCCGTGGAGCTGCGGCGCGCAGGAGGAGTCGGAGGAGCGTGGTGGTGACTGGTGAATGGGCTCGTGTCCGGTGGCGATGGGGGGGGGGGGGGGGATTCCCGGAACTACGACGAGCTGATGGGACTTCAGCATCGTCGGCTTTTTGATGACGGCTTGTGTCTCGGACTCACTCAGTCTTGACCGCTCGGATGGTGGACGGCGTGGATTCGGCTCTGAAGCGGTGAGGCGCATTTCGGCTGAAGAGTGCCCCCGGGCGGGTTGACATCGGTATGGGTCTGCTCAATAGTTGAATGATTCCGACTGACGAGTTGTTGTTCGAGTATGATGGCGAATTGCTTTGAAGTTTACACCAGAAGTTTAGCGACTTTCCCAGCGCCGTAGCAAAGGTCGAGTGAGCGAAACACAGGGAGGAAATGGTCGGGTTAGAATTTATAGGAACGCAGGAAGAGGCGTGGTTGAGGTGTGGTCCTGCCCCTGAAATTCCAATTGTATCAGGCCGCAAGACAAAGGCGTGTCGCAGAGTACAGTGGGCGTGTCGCAGTGACGTCACTCCGCGACACGCCTACTACATGCGCTTATTGAAGGGATATAACAGCTTCATCACGGTCTAGCCGAACGTCAATGTTTTTGCCTACCCATTCTTTGCTCTATAATAAATGTATTCAAATGCGTACAAATACGGTTCAGAGTTAGGCTTAGGGTAAGGGTAAGGGGTTAGGGTAAGGGTTAGGTAATAATACAACTAAGTGCAGCAGCTGTTTGACGTTTGTTACATGAAATATGCTAACACTTGCAGTCTGGACACAATCCGCCTTTGTTCATCACTAAAACTTTCCACATCTCGCGTGGTTCTATGTGATTTCCCATGAACTAGCGTCTCCCCATTAAGTAGTGTCACTCCGCGACGCGCCTGCTGTCCTACTCTGCGACACGCCTCTGTCTTGCGGCCTGCAGTCGGACCCCTCTCTGAAATTCTGCTATTAGCTCCACTAAAAAAGTTAAATAAAATTACAAAAAAAAAAAAAAAATACAATGTTAAATAAGTAATAATAAGAAAAACAAAATTCATCAATTCCAATAAAGGAAAAAAGCCAGCCTTGCCAAACCAGCATGTCAGCCTTTGATGGTTTTGGACGTGAGCTCTGACATGTGACAACATCGCCTCTTGCAAATAGTTGACACAACAGATCCTGGGTCAGTCAGGAGTGATGCAAAAAATTGCACCTTCGCCAATCACATGATCACATTGTCTGAAATCGCAATTTCAAGCAGAAAACGATAAACCATTCAGCCCTATGCTGGACATATATTACCTACATAGACATTTTTTGAATGTGTGTTTTTTGTTTGCATTTTATCCCCTACTCCAGAGATCTGACGTGAGCTTTGGTCAGGAATTATTCTTTAAATTAGAGCTCTCTTATGAATAACGTACAGCTGGAGGGAGACACTGATCTCTAACATGGATTAATATTTCCTCATCATGGCAGCCTTACTTTATATTTCTCTCACATCATCACTGCAGATGGAATCCTAGAGATGTAAGTGTAATAATTAAGAGACAGCTGCAGAAATATGAGTATCCAAGCACATTTTCACTAAATCCTGTTCATATATTACAAACCACTCTGACTTGTGCAAAATATTCACGGCCATATGCCTGAGCAAGTATCACCTTTAGATTCTAATCGACTATATTTCTTGCTACTCATGCTTTGAAAGCAGATTATAGGAAATCTAGGAAACATCTTCATCAAAAAACAGCAACTCTGGTGAGAGTACACCAGAAGAAGCAGGTTTATGATAAGATAATGTCTCTGAGGGAAGATCTGCCTCAGGCGTTGGTGCTGCATGTATCTTTATTCACTGCTACACTGAACAGATACAACAGGTGACTGAAGTGCAGTCAACAAGTGCTCTCTAAAGTGTATGTGTTTGAGAGAGGCATTAAAGAATACATAATCATTAAATAAATTTGTCGTATCTGAATTGAAAATTGATAAAGTTACACTTACTCTCTTTTTTCATCTAGTTTTGTCTTGTAAGCTTCCCTGTGAACCTGCATAACTTCAACTACTACAATTGCAAATATCTGACCTTTTTTGCCCCAATTAATTATCATTTCAGTTCCTAAAATAAACTTCAGAATGACCAGAATACTAAAATACACGGTAGGCCTAACTGTGAACCCCTGACCCACCTCTATTCTCACTCTGTCTGAGATGCTCTATTGCAGCTCCTCTCACTTTGAGGCCCCGTTTCCCTCGTGGGCCCAGTAACTACCAGGCAGAGCCACCTATGCCCTAAGTTCAAGACAATAATGTACTGTCCAGCAACAGAGACGCTCTCACATACACGTCAAACTCAACAGAATTTGAAGATAAAAAGCCTCTGTTTGCTAAAAACATCTAATTCTTTCAACATGTCAGATATTCCACTTTTTTGAAGACTGATGGTTAAGAAACATAACCCTTCACAGCCTCATAGTACTGTTCAAAGCTTTTAGCTCTGAGATTGAATAGAATCAGGCTGAGTTTTTCAGTGAATGAGACTCCTGCATGTTTTTTCAGCAGCAAGGCTATTTGGCCCTGAAAGCTCTGACACTGAAGGTAACCCTTCAGAGCTGGCATTGGATTTGATAAAAAGAAATATGTCTGGAAATTCAAGCGTAAATTGATGTGTAAAGGTCTATTTGAATAACCATTAGACAAAATTCAGATTTTGTTAAGAGTGTAATAATATCCACATTGCCGTTCAGATGGTTCCAGGCCATTAACAGACTGTTAATGGCCACAATAATGTCTGCAAACTGCTTCTGCTCCTGCTTTTTTTTCCTCATTTGAACATTTGCAGACAAGTGAGGACTTAGAAACTGCCCTTCTGCCTCATGAGTGCATGAAAAAGCATGGCTGAGAGCTGTTTTAGGAGATTTTATCACTCTGCGGTGCTTGGCTGAAAGGATGGATGAGAAAGTTTGAACAGTTTCACAGTAAGAGGGATGACTTTAAATATTCCATCAACCTGCTGCGCTGGCACTGCGTTGTTTAAACTAAGAGAATCATTAAACAAAGTGTTTTATTCATGCATTGATTTTTCCACAGCAGCTACTGAAATCACAGAGCTGGCTCCTGATTTATGGATGATCAGCTCACTGGTATGTTGATTATCTTGTTTTGCATTATAGAGAGCCTCCATAAAGAAGGGCTGACATATTTATTTTGCTTCATTTACAGATAAAACATGAGCGTTGACAGACAATATGACAAGGAGAACGATCTTATCAAAATAACACGGAAAAATATCAGCTACGGCCAGGCTTCATGGTGTGTTATTAAAGCATAGAGGTAATTTTTTTAAGTCAGTTATGTCCTCTGAAAGGTACTTTTTACAGGATTGTCCAGATCAGGCTTCATGGTTGAACAGTAAGTTAGTGCTCATGCCTCACAGGAAGAGGACTGCAGGTTCAACTCCCCAAATCTGTCAGGGTGTCTGTATGTGGACTTTGCTTTTCCTCCCTGTACATGCATGAGTTTTTTTCCTGGTACTCTAGTTTTTCCCAGTGACCAAAAAGATGCTCATTGGGTAAATCAGTGACCCTAAATTGCCTTGAGATGTGAGTAAGGGTCCATTTACATGACAATGTTGACCCCAGAAACAGAACATTACGTTTTCAAAAGTACTCTCAGTTCACATGGAGACGGTGTAATAACAATTACACAGATCCACGAGAATGACTGAACATGTGGTAGCATGCATGCCAGGCCAGTAGTTGTCGATGGAAGTTTGTAGTGTCCTTATTGAATATAACAAATGCGTCTCTGCTGGTCAGAGTATCGATGCAGCAAATCCACATTTTGTTGGAGGAGTGATAACAAACTGAGCACAGTTAGCAGCACACATGTTGCTCGGTAGTCGGCCAAGGCTGTTGTTGTTGTTGTTCCTAGGAGCGCATGCTACTCTTATCTAAAAGAGTACTGCTCATGCACCACGTGTCCCCGTTTCCCTGACGATGGCGATTCCTGTTTACAGGGAGACGAAAACAAAAACGTTTTCAAAACGTTTCACTCTGGACCCCAGTTTCAAACATTTGCAGATTCAGGCATTTTGGGGACCTTTCTTGTGTAAACAGAGGGCACAAACCAGTGTTAATTTTGTTGCCTAATTATTTTCATCAACAACCTTTTTTCCCCTGATGAAAACTAGACAGTAACTCATGAAAACAAGTGCACATGGACAAAAGCTATAACTAAATTAACTGACATTTTCGCCAACAAATAAAAACAAGACTAAAATGTTTGACAGAGACTTAATCCAATCAGACCTAATTTGGTCATGTAGAAAGTAGGGACAAGTTAGGAATATATCCAATCACAGCTACTTTAGTTGTGTGGAAAGGTTGGATGAGTTAAGAGGGACATCCAATCACAACTTCCCTAGCTTCGTGGTGGCGGGATAAGTTGGGAGTGATCCAATCATAGCTAGTGTTACATATTGTCAGGCACTCTCACAAAAACTAGATATAAATAAGCAAAAAATAGCAAATATAAAGCTTCAAAAATGATAATACCAACATTGATATATTTTACCTAAAACACATTTAAAAATTCAAGATTTAATGAGCATGTCACATAACTAAAGCAAATTTAAGCTTCTTTTTAATGCAGTAAAATAATGAATGTTTACCAGGTTTTGAAACACAAATATATAACATTTTTCATTGTTTCTAAATGTAGTTTTAACTAAAACTATATTACATTTTCTTGCCTCACAAAAGATATTTAGATATACAATCATAGCAAAGTGAGTTCTTTAATGACTTGTAAAAACAAAGCATGTACCAGAAATCTAAGGTTAGTAGAAATTTTTATCACCTATCCTAATCCTGAGTTTCATTTACATCGGAACTGGGAGGAGAGGGGTGGGAATTATGTCGTACCTGAGTTATCAGCATTCAAGTTACAAAATTGGAAAAATACTTGCAGATCTACCAGGGTATCTTTAGCCATTGTTGGCACACTGTGCGTTGTAGTTCACACATACCACATGAAGAATGGAAATAACACTATAGCAGTACTTCTATATATAAACATCAAACAATACTGTGTATACGGCTGATTCAGAGTGGCCAACACTAGTCAGACGTGCTAATAAACAGAATATTACAGGAGCGGAATAACTGTTTACACAGCCATCTTCGATTGTCAACTTGGGAGTGGTGAGGTCCCGACTCCCCAGTAGGAAATTCCGACCTCGGGGCGTTCCAGATGAAATTTCCTACTCTGAACTCTGAAATCCCCAGTACAATTGTAACGCAGCATAGTTTGTGCACCAAGTAGTTCTGTTTACTCATGATGAATCTCATTTAATAGTTGTTCTTATGCTTTCTTCAGATTTCCAATTTCTTTTTTCTTTCTTTTTCTTTTTTTAAAGATGATCAGTGGGCTGCATTGAGTGAGGTGAAGGGCAGTATGTGGCGCCCCAGCCACCAGTTGCCCACACCTGACCTGGTGGGTCAATGTAGGCTAGTAGAAAATGAACTAACTAAATCTATGATGTAAGCGTATTAATTATGTGAAATACTGACAAACAAACAAACAAGAAGTTCTCAACAACCACAGACAACAATAGACACATTCAAAGTCACTACACGCAGACTGGTTGCTACAGAAACAGCAACACAACAAGTTAGCTGCATGCTAACTGTAGCCAACAAATGTATCAACCCTTGTTGGTAAGTTAGCATCCTGAGTTAAAGTAGCAGTCTGACTGTTTTAGTCCGCTGTGGCACCGATAACAAACATGTCGTCCGCTGTTATCTCCCTCAAAGTGACACACAGGAAACCATTAAATTATTAATATCATACTGTTTGGCCCTTGTTGCAATTTTAGCCCAAAAGCCATCATAAACAGCCCAAAACGAATGAGAAAACCAGCAGCTGCTGTTGTGGCTGAAAGAGTGACCGTTGGTGACTGACCGTCGATTGCGTCGTCCATGTAGCGCCATCTTGTTGCTGCGCAGAAAAGTCCAGTAAATGGGCCCTCCTCCAGTAAAATATTTTTTTTATTGACAAAAGATATACAGACAGTACAAAATGTTCAGGCTAAAATGCAGTTACAAAACTGCAGTTACAGAGATACAACACATAGGCCTAACTAAAAGCAAAATAATTGGTCTCCAGGCTGAAAAAAGTTCAGGCAATATTATATTTTTCACACACACTTCTTCTTTTGGTCGCTTTGGGGTTTAAAGTTTTTTTTCAACATCAATATGCCTTTTAAAACAATAAAATTTGGTCAGTGGTTAGCATATTTGGAACAGTGAATATGAAATTTGGCTCTTATTATGAGAAGGTTGATTATGTACAATTTGTCTGGGCTTATTTTTATCATTTTTCGACAAATCAGATAGATGTTAAATATTTAATTTAAATGAAGAATCAATGACGAACCAGAGCATGTAGTTTACACGTATTTCCAGAATAAACCACCGTAGTCCTTAATCTTTAATTTGAAGTGTTTACTTCAGGGTTTCTTTGCATTACAAAACTGTGTAATAAGATAATGAGAAACAAAAATCTTGACTCAGTGCAAACACGGTCAAAAACTATTGTGCTCTCCAAGTTCTGCAGCTGCACTTATTGCACAAAAAAAACTCACATGCAAATTATCTGTGATGTACAAATGGCTCTTACACTATACATACTTGACCTATTGACATCAACATTTATTATGAATCTAAAAGTAGCCTTAAACTTTAAATTACATAGCAAATCTGATAATGTCAACTGAAAAATGTCATATTAAATAAAACAAAGTTCTCCAAGTCTTTTCCAAAGTTCTGTTTTCATTGTTGAATTCACTATGTGTATTGAAAAATTAAAAATATGATCATTCATGTCCCAGAGTCCATCTAACACATCAATGCTGTTATTTTGTGTTTTTTTTTTAATTTATTTTTCTTATGTCAACTGTTGCTGCTATACATTCTTTACATTCTCTTCTTACTACTTAAGTCTGTGTAATATTGATTAATTTCTTAAAATGTGCCTAACTTTTATCCATCCATCATCTATACAGCTTATCTCTTTTGGGGTCGCAGGGGGCTGGAGCCTATATCCTCGCTGACATTTGGAGTGAGGGGGGTACATCCTGAACCAGTGACCAGCCAAGAGATGGACAAGCATTCACGGTCATACCTAAGGGCAAATTTGGAGTCCCCAATCACTCCTAATGAGCATGTTTTTGGTCTGTGGGAGGAAGCCGGAGTGCCTGGAGAGAACCCACACATGCACGTGGAGAACATGCAAACTCCTCACAAAAAGGCTCCGACCAACACGGGAACCAACCAGCAACCTTCTTGCTTTGAGGCATATGTATTACCTGCTGCGCCATTGTGCCACCCTTAACCTCACTGGTTTTCTGATCGTAATTATGTTACCCCTCTGATGCCCTGACTCAAGCTCACTTATACAATGAATAAATAAATAAATAGCGTAAAGAATATCATTGCCTAAACACAGGATAGACCATGTCTCTGCTCACATCTATAGGCCCCTTCATGACTCTGGGCCCCCCCTAAAGCTCTAACCCTCTTCCCCAGTTTTGAACGGCCTTGCATAAATACGGTGTACTTTGAGATTTTGTCTTGGTCTTTGGTGTGCCTTGGGTGTAAAAAGTTTGAAAACCACTGATTTCGACCACAGACATTTGCGCAGGCCACTTCTCAAACCAATGCAGTCCGCGTGCATGCGCAGTGCTCGCTGTCCGGGAGCGCGCACGGAGGCGGTCCGGGGCTGCCTCAGTTTTCTGTAATCGCTTTTCTGCTGCTGCTACCTCCAGTTAAATAGCTAGGACACGGGAGCGAGCAGACGGCCGTGTGAGGATATACTTTTTTCGGTACCTTGGGATTACGACGCGGAATTGCAGCATCGACGGCCGAGCGCCAGGTAACATCTACACACACTGCGCCTCTCAGATCCACGAAAAGTAAGTAAATGTCCCGTGAAAAGTGTCGTTTTTACAAGTGAAGGAGGAGGAGGAGAAGAAGGGGGGAGGTGGATGTGTGGGACGAGCCTCTCTTTGTGCCGAGGCAGGGTCACTGCTCTTCAAACGGACAATGTGGACACTCTAGAAACGGCTGATCCGCGCATTTCACCCCCTCCCGCGGCGGAGCACCGTCCTCCCTCAGCCCTGCCGCCTGCGTCTCTGTCGGACGAGTCCGGGCAGAAACGCCTTCTTCTCTGCGTATTTTCATTGACTTTAAAACACCGAGGCCCGGCTTAGACTTCATTTTCTCTTTTTAAAGACACAATCATGCGGTAATCTCCCGTACCCTACTTCCCGCTTCCTCCCCCCGGGTCGTGTAATAACGTAATCGAGCTCCCTGATGTGTTTACGGACGCTTTCGTAGGACGGCTCGGTTTCAGCCCCCAGTTCGACCCCTATTGTGTTTTCGACCCCACGAATGTTGACCTACCATGTAATGAACCCTTGTATTAACACTCAGGGCCATCTCTGCTTGTTTTGTTGTTATTTTGGGGTCTGTAATGTCTCCGCATCGACCCAGGCATCTCCAACGGTTATTGAACCGAAAAGGTTTTAACCGTTGATGTCCCCATCATTACAGTGAAACGCCCCCCGGGAAAGACGAGCTGCCCGCCACTTCGCTCCACCGTTTTGATTAAGTTCTCACACAACATGAAGCCTTTATCACTCCCTTTTTATTATATGACCTCTCAAGAACAGCATATTTCACTTTAACCGTGTTTTGTTGTATCTAAAGATGATAAACGTTGAACAAAACGGGGTAACGTTCGCCCTTTTCTTAGCGTTTAAGTGTCGTCCCTGATTTATTACCGAAAAGATGCATTATCTTAAACGAACATGGAGCTGCATGGCTGTTTTATCCCCTCATATGGTCATATTATCTCCCTAAATTAACCATATTTGAATAATTTGCCAATAATGATAAAAGTATTTGTTGGTATCACACTTTAAGTTTGGAGCTCCAAGTTTTGTCAATAGCATTAAAGAATCACTAATTAGCTAAATACAAGCTCCATTCTGAAAAAGACCATATTAAGGCATAAAAGAGGGTTGGTTTGTTGCTTATTGCGTTCAAAGTAGATGAAAATGTTTGAAAGAGCAATTGAATCAACCAAAATTCCTCTTGGGAGTCAAGAGGGTTGTTTCAATTGCCCTTTTAATCAGTGTAACAGTAGGAATATCGAGCTGTAAATGTTAAAATACGATGGAACTAGAAATAAGCAAAACACTACAAAGCACAGAGTATTTAGGGGTTAGCAACAGTAATGGTTATAAAAGAATGCAAGGGCACAAAGAATTTACACTGTCAACAATATATGAATATACATATAACTGCAGTTTTGACAGTAGGGATATTGCACTGAAAGTAGTTGGAACTGAGAACCTGAATTTAAGCAGTTTGAGTTAAATTGAGTAGGGCAAGGTGGCACATCAGGAAGGTTGCTGGTTCGATCCCCAATGTTGCTCAAGTTTGCATGTTCTCCCTCTGCATGGTAGGGTTCTCTCTGGGCAGTCTTACTTCCTCCCACAGACCCAAAGCTTGCTCATTAGGTTGATTGGTGATTATAAATTGCCCTAAGGTGAATGGTTATTACCACGTAAATGGTTGTCTGTCTCTGTATGTAGCCCTGCAATCGTCTGACAATAAAATCAGGTTGTACCCCACCTCTCGACCAATGCCAGCTGAGATAGGCTCCAGCCCCCAGTGACCCTGAAAGGGATAAGCAGTATAGATAATGAATGTATGGAGTAAAATTGAGGACATGAATAACAAACTTAGAAATTTGACAGTGAAACAGTGATGCTAGCAAACAGACTGAGAAACTCTTTTGTCCCTCAGGCCATCAGACTGTACAACTCCTCACTCTGGGGGAGGAGGAGTAACAGGAGGACTGAGGATGGGAAGGAGCAATAGCCAGCCAGTAGCCATATTTTTGTTTATATTTTTATTTATATATGTTTTTATTTGCTATGTAATGCTGCTGCTGGAATCTTAATTTTCCTGAGAGGGTCTTCCAAAGGGATTGATACAGTTCTATCTAATCTAATCTAATCTAAGTGAAGGAGTCTGTGTTCGACAGAGTAAGTGACATTTCACAGGGAGGAGTTATGGTGCTTTCCAAATAACTCCTATATGAAAAGAAGGAATTCTGTCACATCCCACTTAAACACAGTTCAGTTATGAGCTGGTAAATCAAGGTAGCTGAGGACCATCCCACGTCCCAGTAGGAAATGCCGACCAAAGGGGGCGTTCCCAGTGACGAATCTAAATTGCATCTTGTATATTCAGAGTTCTGAGAACATCTGGAATGCACCACTTTAAAGTCTAGGTATGACTTCCTGTGGCACTCTGTGGGATGAGTGTCTAGAGTTTGGCCAGTACATTGTGGAAGGGATGTGAGGCATTATCCAAAATGTCCTTCAGCTTAGACAGCATCCTCCTCTCTGACACCGCTGTCAGAGAGTCCAGCTGCACCCCCACAACGTGACTACCACAGACACCACAGACTCAGAAAACATCCTCACCATCGTCAGACATAATAAAAGACCTCAGCCTCCTCAGGAAGTAGAATCAGCTCAGGCCCTTTTTGTAGACGGCCTCTGTGTTCTTCGTCTCATCCAGTTTACTGTTCAAAGTACTTGTCGTCCTCCAACATGTACAATAGTAAAAGTGTCTCTCTGAAGACGGGGAAATGGTTTACACGTTATAAAGGGGGGAAAGAAGGCTTTAAAGACTAAAAGACAAGTGAGACAATGCACACAAATCCTTTATCATAGCAGCTTAATCATTTAAGCCACCATGTTTCAACCACAGGGGACTTTACCAGGGTTTGTGAGCTCAGTGGTCAAAACATGTTGGCTTGTAAAAGATTTAGCCATTAAATTAATGCTCTTTAAGTATTTTCTTCCTCATTTTTACAACTATATTCTTGAAGTGTCTTGTTTCCCTCATTTTTATTGTGCACCATTTTAATGACCGTGTTTTCTAGGACATTTTATTCAACTAAACCAGTTGTTTTTAATGTTTTTTTTTTGCCGAAGTCACATTGAAGATTAAGCCAGTATCTGGAAGCATGCTACATTTATGTCCATGCTAAATAGCCTTTTTAAGACTTAAGATTATGAGACAGCACATAATTATCAGTATTCATAAGTGGCTGTATTGATATTATAGCAATTGGATTTATTGAAGTTTCTCACCAAATGTCCATTATTTTAGTTGAATTTGAACTTATCATTGTGTAAATGTGTGTCAGTTTGTTTAGGGAAAAAATAAGGTATAGGGTATTTAAGTGGGAATTGCATCACTGGGTCAGTATGTTTTACTAAAGATAATATGGGATTTACAGAATTGCATGAGGCTTTTTCTTTTTAAACTGACACTTAAAAGTTATAGCATTTTGGTTTCATTTAATGCAAAATGCTGATTCTGTTAACTCCGAACCCTTGGGGTTTTCATATGAATGTTCAACAATTTCTAAGAATGTAGATTTACATACTGATTCATATGAGGTGATGGAGTAAGATAGAAAACTTCATTTGCAGTAATAAGTTATGGTTTTACAATTCCCAAGGCACCCCTGGTTTGCCTCAATGCACCCCTGTGCCCCAGCATACTATTGGGTAATCACTGAACTAGATTATTTGCAGAAAGCAGTCAGAAACTGCAATGAGGCATCAACATTTATATTAATACTAATATTGTAGTTCTTGTTAATAGTGTAAATTCTTTCGTATTGTTCATAGTCTCACGTTTACTGGTTTTATTCAATATTTCTTTTTTTTTTTCATTAAGAGAAATTGTTTTGCCTGAAAGATTTTGGATGTTTGCTTACTTAATTGTTATTATTCTCCTATCACATTTTAATGTCTTCATGTGATGTTCCTGCAGCTATAAAACATGTGAGAGCAAATAAAAGAACCAAATTTTCCCTTAAGGATTAATAAAGTTTTTCTGATTCTGAACATGACACGGTTTCCTTGGGTGTAAAACCTGCTTTCTAGGAACTTGGAAACTGCAGGATCCTGGTTTCTTAAATCAGGATAGGATGCTTAAATGCACAAACAGAAGATCTTCCTTAAAAAACAAGATAAAACTTGTATACATGAGTGCTTGTCCACACAGTTATTGATCTTAGATCACTGCATGTAACGTTATTCAGAGAAGGGTTGTTGCTCACCAGAGCCTTCAGTGTTTGTTCAAAGACACGGGGGGGTTAAAAGGTCATGTCTATTTTATAAATCTAGGCCAGTAATGCTAGTCATCTGAAGTCCTCTGAACAAATAGCCTGTCATATACTGCATGTAGAACCCTGAGTAGATCATTAGGTGAATGGCTCATTATATCCCCTTTAACAAGGGTGCCATACATGTGTAATCCACAGCACTGTAGGCTCTGACAAATGTCTTTTCATCAGCTCACACTTTGCACACCCCTGCCCTGTTTTCCCCCCCATCTACACCCAGCTGTACGTTGATTCAATTAAACCATAGCACCGTGGCTTCACTCAAATCTCCCCTTGGCTGCGAGAGAAGGCAATGCAAAAGCACTTGGACATTATATCATCTTTATTTCCCTCCAGAGTGGCTCATATTACTCAACATCTTTTCATTTTTTTTCTCAAAGGGCCCACGATGTCCAGCGAAGTGCAAAGACCGGACGATAGCCCCAGCACCAGCGGGGGAAGCTCGGATATTGAACAAAGGGAAACAGTACCGCCAGAGCAGGAGCGAGAGCAAGCACAGCCCAAAAAGAAGGAGACCAAGATCTCGAGTAAAACTGCTGCTAAACTTTCAACTAGTGCTAAGAGGTAAGAGTGAAAACACAGCAGCGTTTACACAGGGGTTTGTTTGTTACACCAAAGGCCTCCCTCCCCTGCGTGCCCCCGCGGGTGTGAAGTTATATAAAAAGAACCGCCATCCCACAGGCATTGTCATTTCAAACATCCATGCTATTCAGTGTGACACTGAACCCACAAAAAGAAGGTAACTCTCACAGCTCGTGGCTCGTGCGTGATTGAAAGAGATATTCCCGTTTCAGCCCGTTTGTTCGAATAGATCTGCCTCATGCTCCGCAGAGCTCTTGTCTCTCTTACACCACCACCACCAACACTTCCCTCCACCAGTCTTAGCACTTACTCCAAAAAAAAAAAGACAGGCGCTGACAGAATTATGCAACCACATGAGCAAAGGGTTGGCTCAGGCCGCCAAGTCTTTTTATAACAGCGACTGATGCTATGATCATCTCCCTTTTGTGTGTCTATCCTTCAGTTAAACTACAAGGGCCTTCAGAGCAGAGAATTCACTCACTGTCGTCTGAAGTAGTGTGTTTATATTAATGTGAGTGCAGCAGCAGCGTTTGCACTCGGTTGCCCTTCACAGACTGAGTCATCGTTTTGCACGGTTATCTGAAAATTCTCATAGTGAGCATGTTTATTTACATGCTTGAGGTCGCATTGTAATGTCTTTGTGCACCACAGACAAATGAGAAAGATAAAAAATTCAGTAGCCTCAATTTTTTAACATTATCACGTAAGCAGGGAAATAAAATGAAATCTTTGAATTGGTTTGATTTACTACATAGAATAAACACAGTAATGTCACCAGGTAGAAAATTGATGATTTGTTTGGAATATAACAAAGAATAGAAGAATGGAAAAGCCTTTATTGTCATTGCATGCTGCACATATACAAAGAAAGTTGTCTGCCATCAATGCAGAACAGTTAAAGAGACATTAAAAACACATTTAGAAAAGAATACATTGCACAATCATCCAACTGTTTAAAAATATAAATATATGATATAAATTTACCAGCAGGTACAAACAAAGTAACCTGACCATATTGCACTATTGCCCTCAGTACTGATTGCACATTTGTGGCCACTCTCAGGAATTTAAAAGTCTGATCGCCCATGGTTAAAAACTGTTTTTTAATCCATTAGTCCTGCTTTTCATGTTTCTGTATCTCCTGCCAGAGACTCAAAATTCAAAAGTAATTTCAAGGTAACTCTCTGTGCTGGATTTTTGAGTTTGGGGTCCAACTCATGATTCTAAGTTGTTAGGAAAACTTCTTAAAATTAAGACGACATATTTAACTTATAATTGGGGAATTGACCCAGGCTAGGCAAAATATATCATTGCTGTTGTGCACAAACCTCCTACATCTAAAGTTGCTTTTTCAGTAAATGGAAAAAAACGCTCTACTTAAATAATAAATATTATATTGTCTTGACTGTAAATAATTTTTTTGTACTTTGATTTGGTTGAAAGTTAAGAAAACCCTCTCATCAACATGGAAGTCGCCCAATAGCACTGTTTTATGACAAAAAATGACCATCATAAAAAATGGAGGTAGGTTTGTGCCCGACAGTGATGATATATGGACTGTGCCTGGTTTCTTACCACACTGCACCAAACTAGCACCCCAGAGACAACCTGATCTTGTATGACCTCAAACCAATTGTTTCAAGTTTTGCTAATTTAAGTTTAAGAAATGAGACCAACTTTACATACAAATTTAATAAAGAGTTGTTATTATTGTTTGTTATTATTATCATTGTATTCTTATTAGGATTTTTATTTATTTAGAATATTTTTATTTATTTTCAATTATTTTAATTATTACTATTTTCACTTTTAAATGTCTAGTATATGTTTATTTGTTGTTTTTCTTGTTTATAAAAAGAAAAAACAATAACGATGTGTTTAAAAAATAAGATAGATGAGATAAATATTATGAAACTTATAACACAACAAAAAACATTTTGTTTTGTTTTCTGAAAAATGTTTTTAATGCCAACAATTTAAAGTTTTTATTATTATGGTGTATGATGGTTATTTAGAGATCAAGGGAAAGTGTAAAATATGTCTGATTTAAAAAAAAAAAGATCAGAAATCAGTCCAGAACCCACCAAAAAAAAAACAATCGAAAAAAGCAGAAGAAATCCGAGGCACTCTGATGCGGTTAAAAATCATTTATTTATATCAACACGTTCTGACTCGTCAGAGTCTTCATTATTACATGATTAACAACAAGTTACAGGTATGTAAATGCACAGGGAATGTCATGTGATTGTGTTGTGGGTGTCAAACCTCCTCACAACAAAAGATATGGAAGTCAATTTGATTATCAAACATAAAATTAAAACGCAGAATACAAATGCTGAAAATATGACCAAAGTAAAATCTACCAGAGGATGGCTAAAGAGCAGGGATAGTAAGTGCAAATGGAAGATAGGTGAAAACTTCAGCAGGAGACAGAAGATAAGAGTCTAGACATCTTCAAATACATCGTGCCCAAAAGATGAGTCTGAGTGTTGAAAGATAAATGTGACCTTAGTGAGAGACCAGAAGATAAAGGTCAGTGAAGCTTCAAAGAAACATGCCAACGTGTTCTGAGCTAAATGTAACCTTAATAAGAGACCGAAAGGTAGAGGTGGATAAAGCTTCAAATACATTCCCAGAAAACAAGTCTAAATATTTTAAGGCAGGATCAATAAAGACTGAAATAAATACACGAGAAAATGTCTAAGGGCTGTGAGGTAAAAGTATCCTTAGTTAAAATACACACATGGCAGCATGTCTAAGTGCTGTCCAGTGGGTTTAAGCCAAGTTATGGCCAATAATTCATACAAAGGCCATAAAACTTAGGAAATGTACACAAACATATCTAAGGGCTGTTCATTTAAACATCAGTTAAACACACAAAGAAATGTAAAAGACCTGTATGTAAAATCTAACCTGATGACAAGACCACAAATCAATGTAGGGACAAATGGCTTTACATTTAAGCACAAGGCATGTCTAAGGACGGCAACATCCGTATGATCTTAGTGAAAAAAGAACAGAAACTTTTACCTTCATCCTTAAACCTTGAAGAGCACCCAAATCTCCATGTCATCACAGGCCTTGACCCAGAGCAGCACTCACCCCACATTTTGGCTTCTGAAAAACAGCAATATAAAATCCATCTGGTTCACAAGAACAAGAGCAAAAGTGAATGCCAGCATTGTTTAATAGTTTCTATTCCTCACTACAGAATACGGACAGGAATCAAGTTGGTAGGGAAATACCATTACAATTGATGAGCTGAAATTGTTTAGGCCTGTTGTCAGTGAGGTAACATATTTTAATGGAAAATTAAGAGTTTTGGAGTGTTTCTTAAAACCTCCTGCAAAATATTGAAACCACAGAATAACGACATTCATCTTCAACATGAGGCTGCGCTGCTGTGGGTGTATTATTGGTCTAAAGTATAAATGACAACTCTCTGAACTGATGGTGTTTTCTTCAAAAAAGACAAATGGTTTTAGATTTGCTTGGGGGCTTTAAATATACCTGGGTGATCTGTCTGTATGGGGAAAACCCTGCTTTTGCTAAAAATATGTTCAATAAAATCTGCCTCCCTTTATGGGGCTTATACTTCACATAAGAATCAGTTGTCCTAATTCAACAACAGGTTTGCAGAGACAATCCTGATGAATTCCTCAAAATAACACAAAGGTCTTGGTGACACAACCACACTCCTCTCAAGTGCCTTGAAATAATCTCACTGCTGTTCAGATCTGTAACTTCAGCTAGGGCTGGGTAATATATCAATTAAGTTGGTTAATTCGAATTATTTTCTGCAGAGGATTTAAAGGTTTAAAATCGAGATTTTTTCTTGACTATCTTCAGTTCTAAGTTGTTACAGTGTCTGAAAATATAAATACTGGAAATTTACTGTTTTTATGATGGTCAACCCTGTCACGTTCTGCATAAGCACATGTTTAGGCTTGTATTTTTTTTTTTATGAGATTAAATTTTGATCAGAGAGTTCCATGTTAATGTACTGTTAAAATAACTCAGCTTTTTGTGTTTATGCAGACAAACTACGTAATTGACATTTATGACTCACACTTCAACTTTAAGAGGGAAATTCTGTTTGGTTTCTAAATATATTTTGACATCATAGAGGCAAAACTTGATTAATGTCATTTTTGTGTCACTTGGAGTTTTTTTTTTTTTTTTTTTTTTTTTTTGACGGAAAAATTTGACCTTGATCATAAATCAAGTGTTGTGGAAAAAATCAGGGGTTTTATTTTTAGGACATATAACCCAACCCTAACTTCATAGTTTAAGGTAGAGTGTGACAAATGAAGATGAGGAAAATAAACATCATAATGAGGCTGTTTCTGCTGAGATGAACCGTAACTGTAGGGCTGTAAATATGAGCAGAAATTTCAATGCAGATATCATACTGAAAATATGTTCAAGGTTTAAGGTGTCATCAGAGGTAATGATGTTGGCCTCACTAAATGTCAGTGATAATTTCTCTATTAAACAGCTGCAGGGCCACATGGCTGACAGCTGGATTTGAAGCAGAAACATTAACCTCATCATAACCTCGTAATTCTGACTTAATGCTCCAAAAACCACAAACTTTTATCCACATGTTATTTGGCCTAAGATGACTCAGAGTTTAACAGTTACATCTCTATATCTCTTCCAGGATTCAGAAGGAGCTTGCAGAAATAACACTAGACCCTCCTCCAAACTGCAGGTAAGAGGATGTAATCATTTCAAAGCGTCTCTGCTCTGACTCAAACCCATATGACTGGATGCTGTAATGGATGTAGACGGCGGCAGTGTGCTTCTTGTGTCTTTGAAAGGAAAGGCCACGCTGTGATGTGCTCCCTTTTGTCTCTGTTCCCATAATGCCGTTGTTTGTGTGTTTTGTTTGAGATGGTAATCTCAGGTGAATTAAGAGTGACTGCAGCCTTCTCTGGCGTTGTTGTTGTGGCTGCAACCTTTGTGGAAAGAGCAGATCACTGTATTATGGTCGGGCTGAAATGGTGGAAAATGAGCGGCGGTGTGACTTTAAAACCTGTTTCAATTCTCATGCGGTCGCCCTCCCTCTTCTCGCTCGCTCTGTTGGGGATTTACCGCAGACAATAGTTATTGTGTGCTGCTGCCACGGCTCTCGGCCGCTTTGAGGAAGAGATGCAATGGCTGGTGAGTGGTTCACCACATGTACATCAGTCTCTCCTGACAAAGAAAGGAGGGATGCCTTTGGGATGCAGCACAGGAGCCAGGTTTTATTAACTCAAAGAAAGTGACACTGATTATGTCAGTGCTTATTCAGGGATTGTACAAGTGCTTGAAATCCTTGCTTCAGTTCATGGTTTAGAATGTGCTTGAATTTGGTTATGATTTTCTCCTGTTATGAATCTTAGATTAAAAAGTTTTCCCGTATATGCTGAATAGAAAATAAGACAGCTGTTCACTGGCGGCACGGTGGCGCAGCAGGCAAGAAGGTCTGCCCGATTCCAGGTCGGGCACAGCCTTTCTGTGTGAAGTTAGCCTGTTCTTCCCGTGTATGCATGGGGTCTCTCCAGGCACTCCTGGAATGAATGTTTGTCTGTCTCTCTATGTGGCCCTGTGATTGGCTAGCGACTGTTTCAGGGTGGGCCCTACCTCTCACCCAATGTCAGCTGGGATGGATGGATAGACAGCTATTCACACAAAACTGGTCCTGCTCTGCATGAGCCTCATGTCTCTCAGATTATGGGTGTGGCTGATACCTCTCGTCCATGCACAGATGAATTTAGACATGTCAGCCAGTGTTAATTTTGACAGCACTTTTTAATTTAGTTTTAGTTATAGTCTTTTGCCTAACATATCTTTTAGTTTTAATCATAATTTAGTCCTCTAAATTGTTTTAATTTTAGTCTAGTTATAGTTGATGAAATTTCACAACATTTTAGTCGACAAAATCTACTGTAAATTTAGTCAACTAAAATACGAAGTGTAAGGCATTTTTTGTTTCCTTGAATTTCTGAAGTCATGTTTTACACTTGGATAAAAGGAAACATATAATAATCCTTTATTAAATGCTAGTAAAGTTTGAATATATAAATTAACAGAAACAAATTGAACTTTTGTGTGAAATGCAGTCACCTTTATTTAGGCTACCTGGCAGAGCATCTCAGTTACAATACCAGAATTGACAACAAACAGTGAACCTGTTCTACATGAATATATCAATTCATAAAGAGAGTAGCTCTGATTGGATCGCTCCCCAACTTATCCCACCACCATGAAGCTAAGGCAGCTGTGATTGGATGTCCCTCTTAACTCATCCAACCTTTCCACACAACCAAAGTAGCTGGGATTGGATATATTCCTAACTTGTCCCTACTTTCTTCATGAACAAATTAGGTCTGGTTGGATTAAGTCTCTGTCAAACATTTTCATCTAGTTTTTATTTGTTGATGAAATGTCAGTTAAGTTAGTTTTTGTCCATGTGCACTTGTTTTTTTTATTAGTTACTGGAGAAATGGTTGTTGGTGAAAACTATGACGAAAATAATGAGTCAACAAAATTAACACTGGTGAGGTGGCTAATACCAATAGTGATATCTTGGTGTAGGTTGTGTGCATTTTGTGAGTCATTATCTGCAGTTCTTTGGGGGAAAAGTGTCATTTGTGAAACTGCCTCTTGGCAAAAGAGCCTCTGATTCATGATATTGATGCTAACAGCCACATACAATATGGGGAGAAGTTGTGTCAACTGTGTAGCTTCACACATGTGAGCTTTCCGCTGAAGACTAAAAAGATTACACCTTGTGAAAAGTAAATCATCTGTTGATAAAGTCAATATGTCTTTTACATTACTTTCATCAATATAACCTTAATTTACCAACTCACTTGTCATTTTATATTTGTACGGAGCATTTTGCGCACGCCGGGGACGCAAGTGTAATTTTTCAGCTCTTTTCAGTGAGAAACTTTGCTTTTCTTTGGAGCTTTATGCTTTGTGAAATAATCTTAAAGCGAGTAAACCATTCACTGTCTTTTTGACATTTGTGCTAGCAGCTAATCTATTATAAAATCAAATCAAAACTTGATTTATAAAGCACTTTTCATACATTAAAAATGCAGCACAAAGTGCTATACTACATATAGTGCTATATATTAATGGTAATAACAATTATAATAATAGCTTTTTTTATACTTTTGGCACAGTGTTGTACAAAGTGCTTTGACAGTTAAGGGCAGAGAACAATAAACTGAACTTTAACAATCAGGTAGAAACAAAATGAGCAGGAAATTGAAACAAAAGGACACCATATTGCAAATTTGTTGATTCGTTATATGAAAAAGAGCTACATAAACAGAAAAGAGGCTGAGGCCCTTTCACATATTCTCAGGACCGTCCATTAATAACATTCTGTGTCTGCCACTGCTTGGACTAAATGTATGATCTCTGTTAGAGCAGCTTTAGAATGACTCTCTTTAGCATTCACCTGCAAATTGAGACAAAAACAGGAGCTGATTTTTGCAGGGTTGAAGGCACTTGTGGGAGCTGCTCCTGTTTTCCGAGCGTTTTGTAGATTTGTTCGCAGGCACCTGCTTAAAATGATTAAGGAAAAACAGCTTTTTCTGACTCATCTGGCGATTTTGCAATTACTACGCCCCAGACAGGCTTCTTTATTGCATGAATTAATCCCTCCTGTAGGGGTTTATCAGAAGCCCACCATCATTAACGATAAACATTGAGCTAACCTTTTCATTCCAGCTCACAGCCCAGTTCTTGTTATTTTACTGTAGGCCAAAAAGAGATGTTGTTTTCCACGAGGACTCTAATCTATTTCAGCCCCCTCCCCTCCTACTCCCCTCTCCCCTAAAAAATCTAGGTTGGCTCTCATGCAGGATTTAGCTGGAGGACACGAGTAAGTCATTTGAAAGTAAAATAATCGCTTGCGGAAATTTCACAGTCAACGTCTTAGCAGGGGAACTAGTTGCCTGGGAAACAATTAAGCTTCTTCAAGTTAATCCTTTCTCTGTGTGTGTTCTTTCTGAACACACAAAATGATACTGCTATCTAATAATGTGCGCTCTGTGATGCACCCAAATAGATTAGCCGTCTGTTTAATAATGAGACGAGGGGGAGGGAAAGAGGTCAGAGGCATCAAACGCCAAATCTGTCATGCAAACCACTGCGGCACCATTTACATTCTCGCCCCAGCGAGTGCACACGGAGGATGCCCATGTTGTCATTTGTATGCCGCTCGCTCCCCTGCTCCTGGCCAGGTTAGCCCCCTGAAAGGTTATTCATTTCACTCCCTCCCCGCGACAAATGGAGTCACAGACTGTTGGCCCCCTTCAGGAGGCAGACAGAGAGTCGTGTTACACAGATTCACTTCACTACATTCAACAAACGCTGCACTGGGGGGGGCGCTTGATGTGTGTTACTTCATCTGTTTCTGTATGAGGAGCCCCCTGACTCACTCGCCCACTTTGCCCCACTCAGAGAGAATTTGTGCTCTTTATCCTGAAGCTTGGATCATGAAGCTACCACCTATAGAGCTTAGAGATGAAGCCCAAATGTGATGTTATAATACTTTATCGCTGAATAACTGAAGACTAGATGTCAGATTTTCTGAGTACAGACATAAAAAATGGTTGTCACAAACCATACGTGAAAACTGATGTATTTCTTGTAAAAATCAAATGATAATGATGCTTGTTTGTTACCATTGCAACAAAATAAAAGTCCTTTACTTGATAGTAGGCAAATTTTCTTTCTCACCAAAAATTGCAAACTATAGCACCTTGTCTAAATTGAAAAAAATTATCATAATTTTCTATAATCCAAAAATAATTCTATGTTTTTCAAACCATATAATTCTTATTTTCTTACCAAAAGAGGCAGTGAGCTCTGTCAAAACTGCACAAATACATTTTCTGGCCACTTTATTAGGTACACCTTGCCTAGCACCAGGTTGGTCCCCCTTTTCCGTCATAACCACTTTCATTCTTTGCAGCAGAGATTCAACAAGATGCTGGTAACATTCCTCAGAGATTTAGGACCATAGAAGCATAATGCAGTTATTTCAGATTTGTTGGCCGCACAAAATTTGAATTGCTGCATCTCAAAGTTGCTCTATTGGATTGAGATCCGGAGTACAGTGAACTCATTGTCATACACTTCCTGCCGGAGGTATCCATCAGATGATGGATACACTGTCGCCACAAAGGGATACACATGGTCACCAGCAATACTCAGGTGTGCTGTGGCAGTGAACCAATGTCCTATAAGTACTAAGAAGAGGCCAGAAGTGTTCCAGGAAAATACCCCTCACACCATCACACCACCAGCAGCAGCCTGAACTCTTGATACGAGGCAGGATGGATCAATTCTGTCATATTGCTACACCAAATTCTGACCCTAACATCTGAATATGTCAGCAGAAGTCAAGACTCATCAGACCATTTTTCCAGTCATATTTTTTGTGAGCTTGTGGTCGTTGCAGCCTCAATTTCCTGTTCTTAGCTGACAGGAGTTGCACCTGGTGTGGTCCTCTGCTGCAGTAGACCATCTGCTTCAAGATTTAATGGATCATGCATTCAGAAATGGTATTCTGTAGACCTCGGTTGTAATGAATTATTTGTGTACATGTTGCCGACCTATTACTTGAAGCACTTTGGCAGTTCTCCTCTGATCTCATACATCAATGAAGCATTTTTTCCCCACTGAATGGCTGCTCACTGGATATTTTCTCTTTTCTTGGACCATTCTTTGTAAACCCTAGAGAATGTTATGCATGAAAATCCCTGTAGATCAGCAGGTTCTGAAATACTGGCATCATCACCCATGCCACGTTTAAAGTCACTTAAATCTCCTTTCTTTCTTTAGTAGGTCATGTTAGCTGAGCTGCTGCCATGCAATAGCCTGAGAAGCTATCTGCCTAACAAGCAATTGAACTAGTGTACCTAATAAAGTGGCCAGTGGGTGTACATTTGCAACAATACAAAAGGCAGATGGGTAACACTTGCTTGAAAATTAAGCCAGTGAAGCTATTTAAATACATTTGAGTTAATAGTGAGACAAATGTCAAATTGTGTAACCCAGCAACAATGGGGCTGTTTGAGAAGCACTTAAACTGAGGTTATGGGCACCAACTGAAAGTCCATCCATCTATCATACCACTTACCCTTTTCAGGGTTGTTAAGCCTGTCCCAGCTGGCATTGGGCGAGAGGTGGGGTGCAACCCTGAACCGGTTTCCAGCCAATCACAGACCCACATAGAGAGACATGAGACCATTCACGCTCACACTCATACCTAAGGGCAATTTAGAGTCACCAGTCAACCTAATAGTGTGTTTTTGGTCTGTGGGAGGAAGCTGGAGTGCCCGAAGAGAACCCACACATGCACAGGGAGAACATGAAATCCCTCTGACCAACACAGGGATCGAACCAGCAACCTTCTTGTTATGAGGCACGGGTTGCGCCACTTTACTGCTCCCAACTGAAAGTGTTTAGTCTAATAACAGTATGAACAATATCCTCAGGTATCTATTTAAAAACAGATAGCTACACCTCAAAAACTCATTCATTTTCCCAGCCCTAGTATCACCTACACTCTCCTGGACTGATGGAGGCATCACACTGATGTTTCCAGTGTGAAATGGAGAGCTCTGCTTCATGTCTGCCTCTCTCAGTCAGTGTGTGCAAAGAGGCCGAATTCCCCGTTTAAAGCTGTGGAAGTGTTGAGGATCTAATTTAGCGGAACATGTGTGGCAGGAGGTGCCCATTTGATAAGTCTAATGAAACGCCCACGCCTCTCCTTCCAGCATCCTTCTGAGGCAGCTGTGTTAACCCTCAGCTGCATTTAATATCGCTGACTGTTGTTCCAATAAGCCGTCTGCGTTGATAAATCACACTCTTTCTAATGTTTCAGGCTTTCAAGGCTATGAGTCTCTGTAATATTAATGCTTAAAAAATCTGTTTCCACAGTGAGCAAACAGAAGTATCCCAATTTTTCCTGCTATGTCACCACTCTGAAAAACGCCAGCGAGCATTTAAATTGGTCCGCGAGCTTTATCTCACTCTCAGCGCTGTGACAGCTCGCTCGTCACCTTGGCAGTTGTCATGCATCAAACAAACGGGAACACGTTGAAGCCCAAGAGGATTTGACATGGCAATTATTCTCACTGTCATACACTCAGAGCAGATTGTACAGGCAGCTTGTGCTGGAACATGAATGTTGTAAATGAAGCCAGATCTGAAAGGAGACGTGTTTTTCTGCCTTCAAGTTGAACAAACAGCTGCAATCATCTCTGAGGGAAACGTCACAGATTAGACACTCTTGAGGAGGACAGTGACAGACTCAGCGCTGTAACTGCATTTAAATGTCTGTTTCTATAGATGTAACTAATTGTTCTGCTAGCTGATAGACAATACTGTGACTGATGTTTGTACTACTGGAGAAGTTTCTCTTTTTCTCAAAGAAAGTTTTCTCCAGACAGAACTGAGATCCCTCAGGCTCTTATTTTTACCATCGCCTATGAGGTTCTGTTTTTGCTGGTGTATGTTTGTTTGTTTGTTGGCAAGTTTACGAAAAAACTACGGGATGGATTTTGCTGAAATTTCAGGAGATGTTGGTAATGACCCACCTTAGAAAGTATTAATTTTGGTGGTGATCCAGATAACCACCATCAGCAAACAATCATTTTTGCACCATAACTGTCTAACTAATAATGATATCAACATGATTCTGAGTGCTAGGTGTGGTTTTTCAGGGTCAAAGAATCATATTATGATGGTAACTTTATCATGGAAATATTGCTTATAGATGTAACAGCAGTATGTGAGCTACCTTGGTGGAGGTTTGCACTCTCTGAGTGCTTTCTGGTAATATTATTGTTATTTTTGTATGCCTGTTGTGGGAAAGCTTTTGATTCGCCATTTTGCCAGTTGGTTGTTAACTTCTGCCCGAGTAACACGGTATAACGCACTCCCACTTTCGTTCCACTTAAAATGGTATACACGCAGGCTGGTTTGCTAGAAAGCAGCAAGGTTCTGAAAACCCAGCACAGAACCCGTTCCAGAACCAGAATCGTGCCGATGTGAAAACCCTCATAAGGAGACGGCTTACCGCTCATGCTCACACTCATGCCTAAGGGCAATTTGGAGTCAGCGATCAAACTAATAAGCATGTTTTTTGTCTGTGGGAGGAAGCTGGAGTGACTCCAAACAGAAAAGACCCGCCCTACCCAGGGATCGAACCGGCAAACCTTCCTCCTGGGAGGCACATGCACTACCTGCTATGCCAACCTGCTGTTCACTTGTTCAGGTTTTAGTGGAAAAAACCCTTGAGTAGACCTCTTCTCAGGATTGTGAGCATGGTTGAATTTGTTTGACTATCAGCACTGTGACCCTGTGATGTTTGTACCTGTAGGAGGACTTGTTGACCTGTTTTTATTACAACTGCTCCTTAAAAATGATGACATCTAAATCTCTAACTGTAGCTCCATCTGTTTTCAACCTCTCCTGGTCTAATCAACCAGAATGATTAAACACACCCACATTGGTAAACAGAGCCCTTAACTCAAATAACTAATCAGCCAATCTCCTGGCAGCAATTCAGTGCTCTCAGGCTTGTAGACATGGTCAAAATGACCTACTGAAGTTTAAAGTGAACATCAGATTTGGGAGACGAAAGGTCCTTAAAGGTCGCTTTCACACCAAACACCTTTGACCAAACAAACTCTGTGTCATGTTTTTGGAAAGTCTGGTTGATAAAGGTGGAGGAAAGCTCACATGAACTCTGGTCTGCCTGAAAAATGGGGTCTTGCTTCTCTTCCAACTAAACCAGAGTTCGTACTGAATGTGAGATAAAGGTGGAGGCTGTACAACTATTACATAATAAACTCCAGAAAGTACAAAACTGAGGTTTTTAAGGGGTATTTTATAAGAGAGCATTTCTTTGGGGACAATGGTTTTAGAAAAAGGTGTCACGTTCCTCTCCTCCTAAAGCCCGTTCTAACAACATTAAATGCAAAGAAAATTGATTTAGCAGGACATGGGACGTTTTACAGGTTAATGTGTACAAGTCTGTGTGGAGTATGGTTGAAATCACTATGGTCAATATGTAAGCGTCACCTGATGCAGCCTGAATGACGCAGAATACTTTCGAACTGTTTCAACTATACAATGTCATTACTCAAGGCTGGTTCTGTATTTCCGGGTCAAAGTGCAACAATAGTCCAAATGGCAGGAATGAAGACCACAGCTCCAGTCCCCACTCGTTGCAAATCGCTATAATACACAGCATTTAACCAGGTTTGCTCTGCCTGACAGAGTGCAGTGTGAAAGAAAATCTAACAAAATGAAAACTTCACCCTCGAGTTGAACTTCACATCTGAAAGCACTTGAAGGGACTTTGAACACGGCATAGTTGAATGAAGTATTTCAGAAACTGATGATCTACTGTGATTTTCACACACAACCGTCTCTCTCTTTTTTTGAAAGACTGTTTTTTGGGCATTTTTGTGCCTTTATTGTTAGGAGAGAGACAGTGGATAGGCTTGTGAAAGGGGGCGAGAGTAGGGGAGGACACTCTGCAAACTGGCCACAGACTGGATTCGAACCCGGGCCGCCAGAAGCAGGTATATGGGACGTGCCTGGTTGCTTACCACTCCACCAAACCAGTACCCGCACAATCATCTTTATGGTTTACAGAGAATGGTCAGAAAAAGAAGCAAAGCTAATGCTAAACATGTGTACAGGGGAGACTGTAAATGGTCATTGTTCAGCTGTTTGACTGCAGAGGCTGACTTCAGACACACTGTCATAAAAACAAGAAAACTGCAGGTTTAGGTCTCCATTAACCAGCACAGAAGTGGCTGCACGATGCACTTTGGAACAGGTGACTAACATAGCATGTCCTGCAGTGATTTAACTGCATGCAGATGTTGCAATTGCAGTGAAAAAAAAGCAAGTTATCGTTCAGCCCTTTCTTGTATTATATTTGGCTATTAAATCACCTATCTGTGAAAGTCTCATCAAGAGCACAAATATGTACAATTTAAAATGACATTTCACAGACAAAGTCAAATATCCTCTTAATTTATCATGCTGAAACTAGTGAATCACTCTGCTGAATCTCACTTTACAACTTCAATCAAAATTCAGTCCAGCTCACACCTGATTTGCTCCTGTGACTTTAAAATACTGCTTTCAGCCGCTCAGACTGTATTTTACTGTCTCTGTTATTTCTCTAACTGCCTCTGTGACTTCTTTTTCCTCTCTGTGATGTTTATTCACTCAAATCATTTCTAGCACAAACCTGGAACAAAGAGTCTCAGACATTGTTGAAATACCAGCTTCTGGTGATGTACCTCCAGTCCACGGCCTCTGTGAGGTCTGATGTGTTTATCCTTTCACAGATGGACACACAGATGCCTCTCTCGCAGCTACAATAGCGTGAAAGTAGAACAATGTTCAGCTGCCTCATGCATAACAGTGAATGTCAGCTTTTGGTGTCAACTCATCCTGAGTCAATTATACCATTTTAAAGACTTTTTATACACTGACACTGAGCCATCACAGCTGGATGATAGATTTCAGAAGAGGCAAAAGTAACAGTTTGTCATTCTGTGGAGGCTCAAATAGATTTGATGCAGTGCAGACATATCCCATGGTGCATTATGAGTAACCTGTTAACACCTCTCTGGTGTCAGGTTATCACCAGGTTTTCCACTTAGTAAAGTAGAAATAAATAAGGAGAGTTTATTCATCAGACACCGATTAAAAAGCGCAGAAGCTCCTCTTTCATCAACTGGAAACACTTTGTTCAGTCCACAGAAATGGATATTTAATTTGGCCATCTTGAAATCCTGAATCATTAATTCATTTTTAAACAATGGGGGCTTTGTTACAGACAACAGCAGCATCTCATTTCTCACTGACAACCATCAGGGTTTGAAAATGTCACTGCTTGATATCACCAGCTGTGGCTAACAGGAAAATTAAACTAGCATTAGCTGGTTTTAAAAGGCTGTCACTGAAATAATTGTATTGAGTTATCAGACTCTTCAGATGGTTCATTTACCTGAAGAGTAGAAACTCTTTCAGTCTTTAGAGCCGCACAGGCTGGATCTCTTTCAGCTGGTATTCCTAATGGAGAATTATTCATTTAGGTTTGATATTTGACTTAAAGAAGGAGATAACTTTTCATTGTTGATGTACATGTGAGGGTAAGGAGAGGTCAGAATAGTGTGCTAATGTCAGAAATGAACAATATTACATCTCTCTCAGTGCTGTAGAGTTCAGTTCAGTTCAGTTCAGACAACTTTATTTATCCCACAAGGGGCAATTCATTTGTAGCTCTCCAGTGTACATTCATACATACAGTCAAGTCAACAACATAAATAAATAATCAATCTGTCAAGGAAACATGTTTAAGCATTGGGTCAGAGGGAGATGTCCGAACATTATAAGTAGCCAATGTGTACAAATTGTAGAGCAAGCAAGATAATAGATGTTAAGAATCTTTTTTTAACTGTAACAAACACAACATTCTGTGACATGGGGACTTAATTTAAAAATATAATAACAATAATAAAATACATCAAATTAAACCAAAAATATAAGGCCCAGGAAGGAGGTTTAAAATGAAATAAGAGTAGTTGAGATATTGAAAAAAATGAATAAATATTAAAAGTTACAAATAATTTAGAGGTACCTTAACAAGGAGACAGACATTTCCTGTAGAGCTTATCCTTCCAGTTCACTCTTAACATTTTCTTTGTGATCAACTGAATTGTTTGTCACATGTACATTTGATCCTTGTTATCCCTTAGATATGACTCCAAACAGAAACAGCAAAGCGTGTTAGGGAACATGTACATTCAAGATGTTTGTCCAAAACCCTTGAATTATTGGGCAGTCACAAAATATAGGAGTGTGAATGATAAAAGTCTTTCTTTCTTCACTGTAAAAATTCTGGAATGATAAGCAGTATTGAACTGACAGCCATCTTGTTTTATGTATTATATTTAGATATCTAGACTTATAATCATGGCCTTAACTGGTCACTGCGTACAGGAGTGTCTGACTCTGACTCTCTAATGTCGACTGAAGTTTTAAATCATGTTTGCTGCTACTTTTCTAGGAGACTGTTCATTTGTTTTGACTGTCTGTCACGACTGCAGTGTTCATTTTGACAGCACTTTTTAATTTAGTTTTAGTTATAGCCTTTTGCCTAAATATCTTTTAGTTTTAGTCATAATTTAGTCATCCCAATTGTTTTTATTGTAGTCTAGTATTAGTTGGATAAAAGGAAACATCTAATAATCCTTTATTGAATGTAAGTATAGTTTGATTGTACCGGTATAAATAAACAGAAACAAATTTAACTTCTGTGTGAAATGCAATCACCTTTATTTAGGCTACCTGGCAGAGCATCTCAGTTACAATACTAGAACTGACAACAAACAGTGAACCTGCTCTACATGAATATATCAATTCATAAAGAGAGTAGCTCTGATTGGATCACTGCCAACTTATCCCACTACCATGAATCTAAGGCAGTTGTGACTGGATGTCCCTCTTAACTCATCCAACCTTTCCACACAACCAAAGTAGCTGTGGATATATTCCTAACTTGTCCCTACTTTCTACATGACCAAATTAGGTCTGATTGAATTAAGTCTCTCTCAAACATTTTCATCTAGTTTTTATTTGTTGATGGAATATCAGTTTATTCGGTTTTTGTCCATGTGCACTTGTTTTTATGAGTTACTGTCTAGTCAAACCTAACCTATATATTGTTGTGAGCTGATGTAGGAAGTAGGGCTGTCCCAGTATTAGATTTTCACCTCACCATCATGATATAACCATGATAAGGAATGGAAATGGAAAATCAATGCCATTTGAGAATCGATAACAGCTCTCTCAAGGATTATATACCTTACTAAGGCCTTACTTATGAGTAGCATAAGTTTAGTTGCCCTGGTCAGTAACTTGCAAAGCAGCATCAAAAATCTAAATATAAGATAATTGTGATAAAATGGTGGTTTTGGACCTGCTATTAAAAAGTCATGATATCATACTTTTCCATTTGACACACTCCCCAGTCAGCTGTTGTTTTGTATTTTCTGTCTCCTGTTTAGAGCATGATCTGACCGCCTCTGTGTCACTCTGTCAGACTGTATCACAGCTCCTCCGAACAAACAGTCATCTCTGGTCGCTGAATTCTCCCGGTGTGATGTAATGACCCCATGATGCCCAAAACAGAGCCGTCACTCCCTGATGACATCATGTGAGCTGCAGGGAACAGGTCTTTTTCAAACCACAGCTGTTCCCTGCATCACACGCTCCCTCGGCTCACAGCGCTGACATGAATATGTATCTCCATCATCATCAAGTCCCACCAAGAAACGAGGCTGTCTTTATTGTAGGTTCTGACCTCTAATTCTCTGCTCGCTGATGGGATCATCTTCATGCCTGTGAAAGCTGCATATTAGTTTTGTGCCATGCCCTCGGGGGATTATGTGCGAGCGACACACCCAGCATCATTTTTCACGGCGTTGCCATTAAGCACAGCAGGGGAGGGTTATCAATATTCATGAGAGGACGGGGGGGGGGGGGGGGGGGGGCATAAAGCGGGGAAAGAGCTGCTGGAAAACCTCATGGCTGCTTCAGACGATCATTATGTTCAGCACGGTAACTCAAACAAACAATACTGGACGCAATTTCTGCAATGTGCAAATAAAAAGGAAGAGGTTGTATTTACATGACAGCAGCATTTCACCTTGAGTCAGCCCTAATCTATGTTTTGTTCAATAATCACCGTCTTTATGAATATTGATGAGTCACAGGCACCCATCTGTGTCAACGCTAACATGTTCTTGACCTTTCTGTGAAGGTCTTTGTCCATTGACTGCTTAATCGAGGAGCTCCTATGAAGATAGAATCAAGCAGGGTAAACAAGAAAAGGTTGTTGTGGGAGATTTTGGTGTAAAAATATATATATAATAACAAACATATGCAAAGACAAAGGCGAGTTCAGAGAGTAATGACGAGATTTGGACAAAAATGACCTTAACAGTGGATGAGATATTGCTGAAACAAAGAAAAAGAGAGAGAGGATACAAATTAAAACTAGAAAAGCACTCATACAGCGCAGACCTCCACTAAGCCGCTCATTTCCAGCAGTGGATTTTCCACAACCCCTGTAAAAGATACAATTCTGGATCACCAGAACCAGAATAGTGTAATAATATGAAATATTGTTTTTTAAAATTCCACCCAGTGTTAACCTTTGAGATTTTTTGAAATGTCATGATTTTTTTGCGTCCAGACGAATATCCATATCACCACCAAAATCTAATTTTTTTTAAGTCTGGCCATTACCAACATCTCCTGAAAATTTTAGCAAAATACGTCCGGTAGTTTTTGCATGATCTTGCTAACAAATAAGCAAACAAACATACAAACATATGCTGGCAAAAACATAAGCTCCTTGGTGGAGGTAAATATGCAAAGACAAAGGCAGGTCAGAGAATAATGTGGGGATTTGGGTAAAAATTACCTTTACAGTTAATGAGATATTGCTGAAACAAAGAAAAAGAGAGATAGGATACAAATAAAAATGAATGTGTATAGATCTAACTCCATCTCTAGAATGGCATTATAAAGATTTAAGAATCATAAAAGCAACTTAATACCTGATTATAAAACAGAACTCTCCTGGTTATGCAGGGATTTTTGCAGAGGCTCTTCCCTCCACTGTTGTGTTTCAGTTGTTGCATGCAGGGTGTTTTTGGGATCAAACCAGGCCCTGGCAGTGGGGGTGTAACTCTAAGCCAATAACAGCACTCAGGGTGTGAGGACTTAATAAAAATTTAGCATCCAGGTGCCAGGAAATCAGTATTCAGGTGGCAGCAGACAGCTCCTGGTGTGGTCTAGCTGGGAGGAGTGGTTTGCTTCATATTTGTGGTGTACAACCTTTGTTGTCAGTCCACACTCGATCCGCCTTCAGCTCATTTTCTCACCTAGATCACTTGGTAGAGTTGTTTTGATACAAGTGGGTGTTCAGTGCATGTGGTTGCTTTGCATATGTATGAACAAAGCAATCGATCCGTTTTGGCACAAACAACTGCGCCGAGATCACCTGAAGTGATCTCGCCTCACCTGTTTGTGTGCAGTGAGGACAGGTTCGACCCAGGGACCAACACAAACAGGGTTAAAAGATAACTGCTGTAGCATATGGCAGAAGACAAATAACTACTTAAAAATAATGTTTATCGTCTCAGATGCACTATGATGCTTTACCTTTTCATTTGTTTACTTTCTTCATGAGTGCACAGGCACATTATACATGAAAATATCAACAGATCAGTATTACTCACAGTCTCTACAGCAAATCATCACAGTACTCAACAACATCCACTGATGCAAAAACTAGGGATGCACAGTATTATCAAAATGGTATCATATTGGCAGATACTGACCCAAAAAGTTAATATCGGTATTGGCGGATATAGAATTTTTTTGCCGATATTTCCTGCCGATATACTGGCCATACATTTCAGTCATATATTGGTAAAATAAATAAATGTACCATGATTCTTCACCTTTTCATTTGTTTCATTTCTTAAAGACTTAACTGTTTTTCTTTATTTACATCTGTTCCTCACACAAATCGACTGTCATATTGAAAGCAAGTCAAATTTGTTAAAGTAAAGACTGTGTGCTCTTGATGAAAAATGTCGATGTGGCTGTTGGTATCAGTATCAGCGATAATGAATTCAGAAATATCCCTATATTGGAAAATATCCAACATCATGCATCCCTACCAAAAACACTTTGAATTCCCAGAATTAAGTTCAACTCATTATAGCAGGATTTCTCCTTTTGATAGCTGCTTTCTACTTTTCTGTATCGTTGTAAGTTTCACTGCTACCAGTGTTACGTTGTAATGAGTTACCATGCTATCTGGTGTCCTCTATGGTCTGCTGTATCGATGAGTAAAAGCCCTTTGTCTTCGTGCACAAAGATCATAAACACTTATATCAAAAAGCATGTCCCACGTTGATAAATGCCCTCATCTGTATACATCAGGCATTAAATCTCTACTGTTATTGTTATTGTATTAACGTCTTGCAGGTAGCCTGGCTTTCTTCCCTTAATGCGCGGTGGAGCCCGTTGTCAAGCCAGAGCGTAAGCACTGCTGGCTGTGATGTAATGATGTAAGGTCAGTTCTGGCCTGTAATGTGACTCAGAACAGTGTTGGTGTAAACAAAAGCACCACAGCATAGAGGACGTGTAAACATACTAGGGATGCACAGTATTACATTTTTGGCGGTATCCAATATGCTGATATTTTTTGGTTAATTATTGCAGATACTGATACCTTTTTTTCTAGTCAAGCACACAAGCTCTGTACTTAAGAACAGTGGACTTGTTTCTTTCAGGGTTGCAGTATATTTTTTTGATGAACAGATGTAAAACAAGAAAAACAGCATTTAACTCTTGCAAAAATGAAACCTTTGATTTTTAAATGTACTCATGCAGTGATAAGAAGGTGCATCAGTGTTGTACATTTGTGTAATTCCAGCCGATGTACAGCTGATATATGGCTGATATGTGTGGCTGATATATCGGCTGTAAATATCTGCAAAATTTCAATAGTGGCCAATACCAATACTTAACTTTTCAGGCTGATATCGTCCAATACTGATATCAAACTATGATATTGTGCACCCCGAGGACATACTATCAGGAGCATTTATCTGGATGTGAAACTGACAAAATTATCGCCAATCCCAAATTTATCCTTACAGTGTATGTATGTAAATGTTTGTCATCAGTGCCCCAGAATCAATGACAAGTGGAAATTATGCTTTTAGGATTTTTTTTCCTCATTTCTGTTTTTCATGACTTCTTCATGACAGACCTGTCAGTGTTACATCCTACCATTATGTTGTCAGCAGTTCTGGCTCATTGACTCGGCTTGGCAATCGCAGGGCAGAGCTTAAACCACAGAAAAGAACACAGAGCAGCTGAAAACATGGTGCTGAACTGACCTCAGAGTAGTCAAGTTGGATCAGTCAGAACAGACTGGGCCCATGTGGGGAAAGGAGCCATTAAGAGATGCGAGTTTCAACAGAGAGTCTGACACAGAGAGATAATAGAGGTGGTTCAGGGCCACTCAGTATGTTAGAACCAGCAGGGTTTTGAACATTAGCAATATACTGTATGTGCTCTTTTAAATCTAGCCTTCAAAAATGTAAAATCTATTTTGCATACTAAATTCCAAGGCTTGTCATTGTAGTGCTTAAAACATTAGCAAAGTTCTTGAATGGTTGACTTGTTTGGGCCTCAGTCATTAAACCAGTAAAGATTTCTGTAGTTTTTTTTGTAGTACATGACAATTTTGCAACATTTTATGCCATCAAGTTCTCCTAGAAATACCCCAAAATGATCCTCTTGGGAGTCAAAGTTAAAAATGTATGCTAGGTGAATTCATGTAGATTATCAGGGCTGATGCAGTGACTTGACTCTACAACCAACAAAGGTGACTGCATTAGAATCTGTCATTAGTCTTTTTGTTTTTGCTTATCAGTTCCTTCTACTTTGTTCTGCTGATAACAAAGATACACAAATTATGACAGACAGGGGACAGAAATGGTCACGATTGTGTCTTAATGTTTGACAAATAGACACATACTGCACAACTTTCAGTGAGTGGAAACTATCTATGGCAATGAATATCAGGAGTGTTATGTGTTTGGCGTTGTTGCCACTGTAAACCTCCGTGGGCCAACTTTCTACCACACAGAAAATCAACAGGAATCGCTAAAGAAGTGGATCCATAAGAAGAATCATTAATGTAATTGGTATCAATAAAATCCTACCAATTCCCAACCGTAATGGAGCCCCAGTAAACCAGTTTATAACCAATAATTTCCACATAGTTTGCCTGTGCAGTGCAAATGCAGGAAAACAAGGACTGACTAACAAAAAAACAACCTGCAGAAGAATTTATCCATGCAGCAGGGCATTGGATATCAGGAGTGTCATGTGTTTGGCATTCTTGCCACTGAAAACCTGTGTAGGCCAACTTTTTTTTACCACAAAAGTAATCAGGAAGAATCAGTAAAGGTACCGTTACAGAATTGAATCAATAAGCTGAATCATTAATGGCATTGGTATCATTAAATCGTATCAATTCCCATCCCTAATTAGAACACACGTGCAAAATGAGATGGTTTGGCTGTAATCAAAGATCGGGTGCTGAGTTTCCATCAACATAAAATATTAAGTCTTGCAATTATGATAAAAAGAGTAAAGAAAAAAGTAAAGAAATGCGTCCCCATGAATTTGAGGGGAACTCATCCATCCCATCTGAACAACAGCCTTGCCTGAACATATATAAGATCTATTAGGTCTGGCATATGAGCAGAGAGAAGCTCCAGCCTACAAATGGACTGTTTCACACTGATGATTTGTCGTGGCCACCTCGCTCCACCTACAAAACATCTGCTGAAAATCATTTTCTCCAAGTAAACCATGCCACCCTCGTCTTTTCTCTGCTCACACAAACTTTCAGAGTGGAAAAGAAATACCTTTCTCTTATAGAGCGACGGTAACATATGCTCTCCCCCCAGTTGGCAGCACGAGTTTAACTCATCCTTAATGTTTTTCCACTGCGGCTCCTGTTTGACAGCAAACACGACCTGCCTTGATTCATGTGTGTCATTGAATTCTCAATGTCCTCATTTGCGAGGTAGTTTTTCTGGCAAACATTGGTCTTCAGAATGTTATTAATGGGCTTGTGTGGAAGCAGGGCATGAAGCGTGGTGTGTTGATGCTTTGCAGTGGAGTGTTGCCGTTTCACTGTTGGTGTCAGAGGTGTAGTTCATGCCACTGAAAGCGAATGAACAGTATTTTGAGACTGACAGGAAAACAAACAGAAATCTTTTGGCATGTGTGCAAATAAATGTTACACTGAAGTAAACAGTCGCTCTGGGATCCCATTACTCCTGTGATCTCCAAACCTAATAGATTTCCCTTTTCCTCCTGCCAAGAAGACTTTAAGTGTCTTAATGAAATATTTGCAGTCTTGGGGGATCAAATGTTAACACTCCTAACTGCTGTTGTAAGTAGTAAAATGAATCACAGCGTCTCAAACGAATGCCCTTTTCCTTGTTCAACCTGCAGCTTAAAACCCCGTCACATTTCTCCACCTGCAAACCGGAGGGCTTATATGGTGTCAAGGGGAATAGAGCATCGCAGTATCAGGCAGCGCAGCCGATCTGTCAGCTCGGCTCATCCTGATCACTGACCTTTCGGTAATAAGTCCATTCCCTCAGCCGCAGAGCCAAATGGCTGCCCAGAGTGCTTTCAGGGAACGAGCAGGCAGGCTGAAGAGACGGGCTCTAATTACAGCCGAATAGAGTTTCAGTGCACGGCTGTGAAATCTGAAAAAATTAACACAGCACTCTTGACTAATTTAGTTCATAAACTGCAAGAAGCTGCAGTTTCTGTCTTCGAGGCAAATGTGTTTTTTAGGCAGTTTCCTTTCCTGGAGCGGTGATCCTGTGAATCCCCGGCCAGCACAGAGATTTGCATGTCAGCACAAATTTGAACTTGTTTTATTCAAGGAAAGCAAATGTTTATAATTACCCCTCCGCTACACACACACACACACATTTAACTTTTATAGTCTCTCTGAATTTTAAGCACTGTTTACATTAATTCCCCTGTAGCACATAAAAGGTCTTGTTTCTGAAATGCTGATGTGAAGCCCTCTTGATGAGTTTGATTTTACTCTACTGATGGAAAGTTGGGAAAATTTTAATTTCATTACTTCTTTATGATAATCAAGGTTGAAATGACTGTGCTGATTGCCGTTTTGGGCTTGTTAGGTTTTAAATGTATCATTTTTAGACATTTTGATTGCAGCATGTGTACACATTTTAGTTATAAATTTCATTTATTGCTTGTTTTTCAAAGTGTTTAGAATTTTTAATGGTCTGATGTCCTGGAAAATCAATTTTCATTGCTTTCAATGTTGTCAGAAGTGGTGTGTGGAGCAGAGGAACTTGACACTTTGTATTAACTCTCAGTTCAGGGTGAACTTTAAAGAAAGTGGCCCTTAAAACACTGTTTTTTACTTCATGTGGTTTATGATGTCATAGCTATACAGCCTCCATCTACATGTTTTTTTTGCTTTCACAGGCAGACACCATGACTGTTTAACCCCTCCTCCCCTCTCCCCTCAGACCTTTTTCAGGCAGTAAATCAGTGCAGATCTCATTGTCCCAGCCTCCCGTAGCCTCCCAGCCCCCTCAGATCAGGGCATTTCCAAAGGGGAGGGGAAAGAGCTAACCTTCCACAGCAGCTGGACCTGTCTGATTTTATGTCTGTAATCAGGCAGATCCATCCTGCCAAGCTCCAACCTACAACGATTGTGAGTGGCCCAAAGTGGGATGGCCCAATCAGAATCATTAAGAGCAGGAAGAGGAAGGAGCTACGAGAGAGACGACAGCAGGAAGTGACTACTTCTACAGAGATTAGCATAGATGCTAACAGCTTCAGTAGCAGTTTTGTCAGATCTTGACCGCATTTCTCTATTAAATTTCAGGTTTTATCATTTACTGCTCAAGACGTTTAAAGTACTAAGACGCATTTATAGACTTTCTCTGGTTCACATGCTTCTTAAAGGATAAGTTTGGTTTTTTGACACCTGGACCTTATTTTTAGGATTAAATACGCTCGTAGACTCACCCAGACAATTTTGGCGGAGCACCCAGCCATTTTCGAGCAATTTAGATCCATCCAACGGCATTTTTCCTCATGCCATAGTAGCAGACGGGGCCAGAAATCGTATTTTGGGGGGCATCAATATGTGTTTCCTCTGGTCTCAAGTCCCACTCTGAGCAGCAAAGGCACTCCTCCTCTGTTGCCATTGCCGTGCAATGTCCACAACAACACCACCAGTTAGCCCCCATTCGTGGACGTGCAGTGGTTGCTTGTTCTCTGGCCAGCTGTTCGGCTCTTTCCCTCTGCATCCTCCTTTCAAATAGCTCCTCGTCGGTATATTCTGGCTCAAAACGATACGGGCATCCATTATACTCAAAGTCGTCGTCAGACACTTCTACATCGGATAAATATTCCGCCATGTTGCACAAAAATAGCCGTGTAGCCGTGTAGCCTAGCAAAAACAGCGGCTCTACTCATGTTCTTGTCTATGACGTCACCAAAAGTTACCCATCCTTGTAAAGCCCCGGATGACCATAACAACAAAGTTGAGCTGACATGGTGATAACACTGGCCATTCATTTATAAAATGTAGCTGAAATGAGCGAGTTTCGCAGCAGATAATGTCTAATTTAGGGGATTCCATTTCTGGCCCCGTCTGCTACTATGGCATGAGAAAAAATGCCGTTGGATGGATCTAAATTGCTCGAAAACGGCTCCGAGCTCCGCCGAAATTGTCTGGGTGAGTCTACGAGCGTATTTAATCCTAAAAATAAGGTCCAGGTGTCAAAAAACTGAACTTATCCTTTAAGAGGTTTGATAGGGGGTGGACTACTGGCAGCCTGGGTGCCACATGCAGCCCTCCTGCTATCGCAATGTGGTCCATTTATCAATTTCAGATATCAGAACAAATGCATATAAATGAAGGAATCATGACAAATTCTATAATAAAAAGGCTAAAAATGGAGCCACAATTGGCTGCAGTTGTTTCTGTGAAATTCCCTTTTGCGCATAAATAATTGCTTTTATCTGGATAGAATTAAAACCATTAGTAAAATATATTTTAATATCCAGTAAATCTTCTTAAAATCAGGTGTATACCATTCAAATTCCAACATTTTCGCCCTCTGAAACTGAGGATAGCAGTAACCTGGACCTTGTGGTCACCGGAGCTGCCTGTCCCTGGGTTAGATTGTCAAACCAAGTGCAGGGTTGTTTTCTGAATCCCTCTGCCCTCACATCTGCCTTTCAGGTTCAATTTTATCCACATAAACACTGCATTTGATTAAAGATTGATTACTACACAATCAAGCACAACACATGAGAAAAAAAACTATTTAATGTTTCAACAAAGCTTCCTCGCTGAGTGGAGAAACAGAGGCAGAGCGAAGAAGTTTTCAAGCATAAAGAATGCACAACAACTCCAAACCATCTCTACACATGTGGCTAAAGTGTGAAGCCACTGACTGATAAAACCACAGATTACATGAGTAATAATGTAAGAGTTGTATTTGCAGACAGATAATTCATTTCTCCCTCTGATCATCGTTTGCATGTTTCATAAATCCTGCAGCGCAGTCCCCTTCAGTTCTCAGCTGGTGATAATTTCCCACCCTAACTGCACATTTTTGTTACCTAATTGTCCTTTGATTAGAAACTTTTTAGTTATTAGGCTTATTTCCATCGAAAGCTCTGGAAAAGTTCCCAAAGTACCTGTATTATGGCTCAGGGATGTGTTTTTCTTTTGTTGAAAGGATTTATACAATCTTATCTCTGTGTGTGTAGTGATTTTAGTGATTACCTCCACCAAGGAGGTTATGTTCGTGCCAGCATATGTTTGTTTGTTTGTTTGTTTGTTTGTTAACAAGATTACACAAAAACTACTGGACAGATTTTGATGACATTTTCAAGAGATGTTGGTAATGGCCCAACTTAAAAATGATTGATTTTTGGTGGTGATACGGATATTTGTCTCGATGCAAAAAAATCCCAAAATATCAAAAATCCCATAACTTAACATCGGGCGGAATAAAAAAAAAAAAATCATCTCTCTCCCATTTTTAACCGATTTGCTTCCAATTTTACAGGATAATATGGGGTCCATTACTCTATCAACATGGTAAATTCATTTGGATCTGATCCAGATTGACATCACTAAAAAACATTGAACTTTATGATGGGAAATCCCATTGACGACATTCAATAATTCATATAAAGTCAAAATATTAAGTGATGTTCAAAAAACTTGTGATCACACACAATAACAACCTATATGTACTGTATGTGCTGAGTTTGGTCTGGATCCTGGTACTGTTCTGGATCTGGTGATCCAGAATAGTATCTTTTACAGGGGTTATGGAGAAGCCACTGCTGGAACTGAGCTGCTTGGCAGAGGTCTGCGCTCTCTGAGTGTTTTTCTGGTTTTTAAAATTTCCTTTCGATCCATTTTCACAGCTTTAATCATGGCTCAAGCAGCAAAGTCCTGTTGTGAGTCAGCACTTTGAATTATGAAACATGATCGTGTTTGGTGCTGCTCACATGCTCCTCTTCTCAAAAGAAATGCAGTTGTATGACATTAATTTGTCAGATCCTTGTGTTCATAGCCCTGAATCCAGCAGTAAGACATTATTTCAGCATTTGACCTCCCACTGAGAGCATGACGTCAAAGGAGATTATCCGACGTGTAAATACAGTGAATTAAAATTAATATCACACAATATGTGCTCCTCAAGTGTTTTTATTCTGTCAAAGTGGGTAAGTTGAGCTTCTTGTAATCTTAAGTGCTGTATTATCCATCAGCCTGCATACACACAGACACTATAGCTGGCTAAGAGATATTTTTATGACTCATGATGTTTGTACTTCTCTTTATTTAAGCTTGTGTGTTACGGTAATGATATATGCAGTGCATTATTCACTTTTAGCCAGAGGCAAACATTCACAGTGTATCAGATGCTGGGTACTCAAAGCAGCTCAGAGGCAGGGAAGAAAAACGCTTACTTTACACAAATCTATTTTTCCTCCTCAGAAGCATCTTTCTAAGGCCGAGGATAACAAAGAGACCCCCTGCTCTATTCTTTATTTACAGTGTTGTTAACACAACCTCAGGGAGGACAAACTTCCTGCATGAAAGGACACTTCTCCTCTAAAAATGTACCTCCCTCTCGGTTCAATACTGACTGCTGCTTGGATTGATTCGGCCCAGCGTGCCAGGTCGCCCTCCTGCGAGAATAAAATCATGTTATTCCCTTCGACTTGGAAAGCATGCTACCTCCTACTCAAGCATTTCCCCTTGTATGTGGAAAAACCGTCCGGTCAGTAATTGCAGTAGTCATTGTGCAGATGAACAATAAAAGGCTTGATTAAAAAACAAACCATGCCATTTGAGACAATAAAGACGAGAGAACAGGGGAAGGAGGTGTCGCCTGGGCCGCTGAGCCGAGCAGTAATTGGTCTTGGGCCTCTTTCACGGTCAGGGAGGGGGATGGAGATTGCTTCATTAAAGTTCCTCTTCTGATAACCGCAGCAGCCACGCTGATAGAAAAGAAGATCTTAACTGAATGATGGTGCCGCCAGGAGAGAAAAAGAGGAGCCCGAGGGGAATGAGCAGGAATGGCGAATAATGTAGATAATGGTTTTATTTGTGCGCAGTGGTATTCAAGAGCTCCAAAACACAACGATTCACATTCAATTACTGATTTACTCTCCTGCTTTTATTTATCAGTCCCTCGGCGCAGGGCTCCACTCAGACAGAGATTTACCTGCTGATGTAAACATCACTGTGAGCTACAAGAGGCTTCAGAAACACTCGGGTTTGTGCTCGGATATGAAGATGTTTGAAATTTTATGTTTGTAGTGACGTTAGGGATGGGAGTCGAGTAACAAATCCAGCTGAGGATCGATCACAGCTTCCTTAAGGAATCAATATCAATAGTCATTATGCTTAACAGTTCCCTTATCAGTTCCTTCCAATTATTACAAAGAATCCTAAACTGTAATCATGTCAGAAAAAGGGGCAAAAGTGGTCTAAATTGTTGCCTTAGTTTGACAAAAAAAGATGCTAACTGCATGTGCCACCAGTTTCCCATCCCTGATCTAAAGCAGTGGTTCTCAGTCGGGACCCAACATCATCCCTTCATGACAATCTGCAACCCAAATTGAAGAAAATTCTCGACTTCTTTATGGAAAAAAAATGTGCAGTTTGAACCTGAGACAGTCCAGAATATCACAGTATGTCAGCGCAACAAAAATAAGTTTAATGGTAAACCAAACGACCAGCAGGTGGCGACGTTGAGAGGGAGATATTCCCTTTTTAAATGAATTAGCTGGATTTTAATTTGAACCTGAAAGTGCATCTTGGGACAAAAAGGTTTCAAAAATATAAATGTACCTGTAGCTGTGATGACCCTGTACCAGTGGACACATACTGACCAGCCCTGTGTTAATAATATTCAGTCAGCAGCTCTAAATAAGCATCATCAGTCTGATACAACAAAACCTACTTATTAAATATATAACAAACTCCTTTCTGTAAAAACGAATGTCAGTTTGCATCACTGTTGGGACATTCCAATGCATTAAAAATCCCCTTCCAAATAAACGCACAGGATTTTTTTTCCTAACATTTTTTTTTTCCCCAGGCAGCAGCTTGCGACCGTCCGTCACCCACCAGTTGAGAGTCATTGGTCTTCAGCAGGGGTGGGCAACTTTGATTACCAAGAGCCATAAAAAAAATTTCAGTGCCTGAAGGTCACACTGTTACTCTCAATGAGGAGAAATATATATGAATAAAAAAAAAATAGCAATTATAAAGCTTCAAAAAGAATTATACCCACATGAGTAAATTTTAACTCAAACACAATTAAAAAGTCATGATTTAATGGGCATGACAAAGAGCTAAAGCCAATTTAAGCTTCTTTTTAATGCAATAAAATAATACATTTTTACTAATTTAAAGAAACAAATATTTTACCTTTACTGTTGTGTCTGAGTATAGTTTTAACTAAATACACAGGAATATATTATCACCTATCCTAATTTATGTATTATGTAGTACTGGTTACACATTACAAATCATATTTAGCAGTTGTTATGTTTTCTTCATTTATTTATTTATTTTTTTTAATGGAAATGATTGGTGGGCCGCATTGAGTGAGGTGAGGGGTCGTATGTGGCGCCTGGACGGCCAGTTGCCCGCCCTTCATCTAGACAGATAGCATATATTGAGCTTGGGCCTATAGTAAGAGTAAAGCGTGTAAGAAATGTTCGGGGCTATAAAGTTTGTCCTTGTTCTCAATGTTGCTCTTAGACCAGCTGTTTGTTTGCTGAATTCCTTGCAAGTCAGCAGCAGCAGAGAGGAGGCTCATCTCCTACAATATGAAATGATTCAACCCCAGTTAGCACTGGGCAATATGGCTTCAGAATAAAATCCCTGATTTTTTCCACCAAACTTGATTTAGGATTTTAATCGATTTTGTCCCTCTCAAAAAAGAAAAAAAAACTCAAAGTGACACAAATGTCACATAAATCAAGTTTTGCCTTTATGTTATCACAAAAATATTCAAAAACCAAACAGAATTTCCCTGTTGTGGTTAAAGTGCATGTCATGAAATGTTGATCATGCAGTTCGAATGTCAGAAGGCCTGTCTACATAAGCACTGAAAGCTGAGCTATTTTCACAGTGTGTTAACATGAAGCTCTCTGATGAGTATTTTCCTCATTTACAAACAAATACAAGCCTAAACACGTGCTTGTGCACAGCCTGACAGGTCCTACCATCATGAAAACGGTAAACTTTCAGTATTTATATTTTCAAACTTTGCAACAACTTACAATTGGAGTAAGTCAAGAAAAAATCTTGATTTTTAATTTTTAAATCTTCTGCAGAAAATAATTTGAATTAATTGGTTTAATCAATATATTTCCCAGCCCAGCCCCAAGTGCATGTATGCCAGGACTAGGACAGCACAAATAAACACCATACAGGCAAATAATGTCGCGCTTCAGTAAGTGTAAACAACAGTTTTACAAGCTGTTTGTCATGTTTTTGTATTTCTGCTTCAGCACAAAATGTTGAGCTGTCATTTCTTAGAAAGAGAATTTCTCAACAGATTTCTAAGAAAAGCTGTCGTAGAGCGTCACCTCACATCAATCTTTCACTTTATGTTTGCATGTTGAGGGATTTTCGCAGATTGCATAACACCGTAAAAATGTGGCTTGTCCCTGTGATTACTTTGATTCATCTGGTCAGTGGGGGAAAAGTGATCGTCCTCTGCATGTTCTTCAGTGGTGGTGGATGTTAATGACTGATCTCAGCATGAAAAAGGTCAGGCACGGCTCAGTCAAAGGCTGTTTCTGTGACAGAGGACAGGCTGATGGACATTGTTTGACCCTCTATCTTCTGCTCACTTTCGTTTAAGGAACACTGAACTGATCTTCCTCATTTTCTCCTGTTGCTTTACTTTTTGTCCTTTGGTTGCATAAATTGGAGTAGATCATAATTTCATTTCTGCACAAATACAAATCAGTTTGGAAATCTGTCTGTGATGTTGTTTTTCACCTTCTCAAGGAGAAATAGTTTTGTCCTCACAGCTCACTGCTGTTTTCCTGGTGAAAAGCAGAGTCTTCTCTGTGAACCTAAGATATGGTTGTGTGAGAAAATCCCAACAGATCAGCAGTTTCTGAAATACTCCGACCAGAAAGTCTGGCAACAACAACTATGTCACATTTTAAGTCTGTCAGATCAGCGTTCTTCCCCATTCTGATGCTCAGTGTGAACTTGACCGAGTCTACATGACTTAATGCACTGAGTTACTGCCATTTGATTGACTGATTAGCTACATGCCTTAACAAGCTGTTGAACAGGCGTACCTGATAAAGTGAAATGACAAAAGCATCAGCACTCACAATATCGTCTTTGACTTTTATTAATTAATATTTGATGAACCTTAAATGGTTTTGACGCTGCAGTGTTCTTGAGTGGACCTTTTGTCATTACGTTCACAGACACTAATAAAGATGATGATCCTCAGCCGTTAATAAATGTAAATCATTATTCTGACTCCTGAATCAATTAGTTGGTAATGTTTTGATTAACCAATGAAATTATTGCATTATTATTATTATTACTATTATTTGTATATATTTCAAATTTCTTTATTATCCCTATTGTCATCATCATTATCATTATTTTCTTATATTATATTTTCATTCTTAATTATCATTGTTATCATTATTTTTATTATGTTTATTTCTTCATTATTATTGTTACTTCTTTTAGTGTTGTTATTATAATTATTCTCATTTTTATCCATTATTGTTTGAAATCATTTATTTGTGATTGATCTTGACTTGGGTGGATTTTGGTCACAAAGGCAGATTGTCTTGTTGGATTTTTAGTGGTTGAAGAAGCATGAAAAAAATGCTTGTGACCAGTTTGGTATGAATTTGGTTAAATCAAAACCTTCAGCCACATGAGAATGTGATCCCATTTGTAAAGAGAAAGTATTTAGATAGCTGAAGAAAGTATCATCTTGGGATTATAATTGAATTAACTTGAAATTTCTTTGTTTTACTAATTGTATTTCTTGTTGTTTTATGTTTCCATTTTTCAGTGGGGGTTCGAATTTGATTTGATTTGATTTGATTTGAAAATCTTTAATGTCACCTAAGGGCAATTTGGTTTGCAACAGAAGTTAAAACACCCATTCTCACAATAGCTCTCCTCACAGTAAAAGCAAACAAACAGATACCACAAACACAATACAAGTAAACACACAGAGTCAGCACTGTTTCACCGGTGCATCGTTCCCATCAAGCTCGCCAACAGCTTGTTTAAAAAAAACAGTGGCCATAGGGACAAAGGATTTACCTGTTTGATTTGGCCTTGCAAGTGAAAGTATACCTTCTCTTAGACTGGAGAAGCTGAAACTCTGCATGAAGAGGATGGGGAGGGAATTGCATGGTGGTGCTGCTTGTGTATTTGTTACCATTTTTACCCAAGAGAGCAATCACAACATAAGAAATTACATTTTACCTCAATTGATTTTTGGTTTATTCACAACCTGTAATTTACTTAATTACTCTTTTGGGTATTTATTTGTTTTAATTCAACATATTCATTTTTGTTTGCAGTTTTTTCCCTTGTTTTGATGTGTATCTTCTCTTTCTTTGTCGATTGTCTGTCTGGTCTCCTGTTGTTAATTATATTAGATGATCACACACAATGAAAGCCTCGGGCTGAAACATTTTGTTGCTGCTTCAGAAACTTTAAAGTCAAAGACTACATTGCCAGTGCTGATGCTTTTTTCATTTGGATCAAATCTATATTTTTAAATCAGCACTGACAGCAAGTGAATTGTTTTTTCACTTTATTGCATCTCCAAGTTCTTAATAAAGTGGCCAGTAAGTGTGTGTTGTTTATTGCCTGTAAAATATGAAGATATGAGATGATTTAAAACACTTCATACTGCAGAGTCCTTTCAGTTATCCTGGCTGTCTCTCTTCTTTTGCTGTTGATTATTTTGCCATCACGTTTGACCATCTGGACTGTCAGAACCATCAGAAATACGACTTTGGGTCCATATTTCCCAGCTCTACTTGTGATGAAGGCTGTGGGCGGCACAGACCTATCTCATAACTCCATCTCCATCATCATCTTAACCTGTGAGTTTCAGTGGGAATTGGCTGTGGGTGACAGGAAAGGTTTGTGATTTTGCTGTGAGATTAGCCCCGCTCTCATGCTGCCAGATAAAGGTTATCTTTCAGCAATGGCACCAATCTGCACATGGCCCCCTCTATGGGATAAAGGAATGTGGATGATTAAATGGACAGTGTATCATTGGGAGGAAAGGTCATTCAATATATATGGAAATGATAACTGCTTCTGTGATTATGGCAGGGATAGTTTTCAGGAGCTGAGAGTGAAAGGTAAAAAATGACAGCATGTGTCTGTGGTGAAGAGAACCTTTATATTCTGTGAGGAAACCTTTCTTTATCCTCGGCCTCTGAAATGTCTTTGTGCAGTCTCCTTGGTTTGAAAGTTTCCAGCTTTAACTTTAAGGTTGACTTGATCAGTGAAGTGAAGCTTTGGAGGCGACGGGGGTGAGACCCGGCGCTCTTTTGTTCTTTCCTCTCAAAGTTTGGTGTGTGAAATAAAAAATAGATATGAGCTCACTTTACAGAGAATCTCTGTTCGCTTCAGGGTGTGAAAGCCATCTGAACCAAACAAAGACCAGCAAGGCAAGCAAACCAAAAGGGAGTAAATTGTGGCTTGGATTTGGCCTAACATCACAACAGAAAACCAAAAGCAGAGTGCGGGTGATGTTAGCATTGCTAGCACCGCCACTCTCCTGTCCTCTTATCAGGTCAACGTCTACAAATCCAAACGCAATATGCTGACATATCACTCCAGTCAATATGCAAGTGCCATCCAAAGCTGCCTACATGCAGATTTATCTTTAATTTATAGCAAAGAATACTCCTGAACTGCTTCGTGCTGAACATTGTTACATATTTCCAGCTCATGATGCATTGACGGGCTGGATGGCAGGAACTAACACCACAACTACAGCATCAACTGGTGGCGGGAGGGTAGATTACACAACCATTGAAAGGCTTTGGTCAGCCGGACCAGTTTGAAAGCAAACCGATGCTGCAGCTTCACTCCAGAACCGAACCGAGTCTGCTGAATATTAGCTGTGAAAGTGAGCTCAGTTTGCATTGAACTGTTTTAATGAATCACACACTTCTTTTAACCACACACCCCAGTTAGACCATTCGATATATACTATATAGAATATCACCTGTTTATCTAGATCTGGACGATTGTTCCATAAAACACATTCATTATGGACCAATCAGATGTCGTAGTAGGCCGGCGCTACTGCTGTGGTGTAAAGTACAAAATGTAAGCCACTTAGCAGAAAAAACTTGCCAAAACATGCAGGAAGTGTAGCAAAAATATATTTGCCATTGACAAATTATTTCAGTGTTATTTGTTTTTCATTAATTAAGAGCTGTGGTCTAGATCTGACAAACCGATACTGAAGCTCTGTCACTTCCTGTTGTTGTGGCTGATACCGTTGTTGTCTGTCAGTTGTGCCTTTACTGGTGCAGTCAATATGGATTAAAATGAGAATTATTTTCTCAATCACTCCTGAATTGCTCTGCATCTCTGTGCACTGTCTCTTCCATGTGCCTCTTAGTCTTTGTGCATGGGACTCACAATGAGGGGATCATAAACCCCTTGTGTGTTTTAATAGTTTATTAGAACTGTAGCCATTTGGCTCGTTTGTACAGTTTGCACAGAAGCAAACAATTTATGAGTCAGACCCATCCAGATATGCCTGTTATGTTCCTGTTGGTTATCAAAACGTTAACATTTTTCAGCAGTCCAGCTCTTGTCGATTGTTTTCACTTACTTCCTCTATATTGGAAGTTTGTTAGTTTAAGAAACAGCCTTTAAAGAACCTCATAAAACCTGTAATAGGATAAAATACTGCAGTGATACTTTAGTGTGGGGCTGTAGTGTTGAACCTGCATTATACTGTAATGTCATTACTGCATAGAGCAAGAAAAATTATTCTGTGATTTGAATTTCAGGTCACACCACCCACCTCTGAATAAAGCAGCTTGATGTTGAAGCCTGGTATTTCTCCTGTGCTCTTAAAAGCTGAAAGCTGAACTCTGGTCAATAATTCTCTACCTGTAAGAGATCAGATCAACGTAAATTATCTTGAAATGAGAGAAACTACATCTACAACATCCACTACTACTTGTAGTTGCATCTTAAACAGGCAAAGTAATGTGCTTGAAAAGGTTTTACCCTTACATACAGCCCGAAAACTGTAGGCTGTTGTCTTTTTGTGTTGTTTTATTGTGGATTTATTGTGGATTGTGTTTCCCAGTGTTTGTTTGTTAGTTTGTGAACAGGATAACTCAAACATTTATAAATGGATTTGTATGAAATTTTCAGGGAATGTCAGTCATGGCACATGGAAAACAGGATCAGATTCTGGATTAGAAAACCAGGAATACTTTCAAGGATTTGTTAACAATGTGAGACAGGGCAGTTTTCCACATTTTTGACAATAACTTGCAGGACAATGCAGGAAAAGTCTTAGTGGAGGTTTGTGCTCTTGAGGCACTTCTAGTTTGTTTGTTAGTTTGTCAACAGGACCACTCAAAAAGTTGGGAAAGTATTTTGATGATTTTATTTAGATGATCTAGAATTTTTTTAAAGGATTTGTTAATATTACAAGAAAGGGCAGTTTTTCACATTATTGCTAATAACTTGATATGTTTAAGATAGATTTTCATGACATTTATTGAGAATGTTGGTCATGGTATAGGGAAGGAGTTGTGAGATTTTGTTGGTGATCAGAATCCAGGATTTTATTTTCAAGGATTTGTGCAAGCTAGGGCAGTTTTCTTCGTTTTTTGACAATAACTCGCCTCTCAATGTTGAAAATGCCTGAGCACTTCTTGTTGTCTATATTATTACCTCCGCCAAGGAGGTTATGTTTTTTGCCAAGGAAGTTATGTTTGTTTGTTTGTTTGTTTGTTAGCAAGATTACGCAAAAACTACTGGAAGGATTTTGCTTAAATTTTCAAGAGATGTTATTAATGGCCCAATTTAAAAAGTATTAGATTTTGGTGGTAATAAATATATATAAATCCCCAAATTTAAAAAAAAAATCTTTTAAGTCAACATTGGGTGGAATTTAAAAAATCATATCTCTGCCATTTTTTAACAGATTTGCTTCAAATTTTACAGGTTATTATGGGGTCCATGTCTTAATCATCAAGGTAAATTTCATTGGGATCTGATCCAGATTAACATCACAATAAAACATTGAACTTTATAATGGGAAATCCTGTTGACTGCATTCAGTAATTCATATAAAATCAAAATATTAAGTGATAGTCCCAAAACTTACAGGATAGCAACCTCCACGCGTGTGCTGAATTTGGTCCAGATCCTGGCACTTGTGATCCAGAATTGTATCCTATACAGGGGTTGTGGAAAAGCCAGTGCAGAACTGAGCTGCTTGGTGGAGGTCTGTGCTGCCTGAGAGATTTTCTGGTTTTGTCATGCGTTAGTTATTCTTTCATCCCTGTTCTTTAAGGCAAAGACTCACTTCATCACAGTGTCTTTAATCTATGAACAGGCGTGCCGATGTTACTGTTGCTTCTGTTGAGTGATCGTAACTGTTCATGTTTAAAATCACAATAATGACTTAATTGTCAGCAGTAAAGAAAAGAGGACAGACCTCAAAGGAAGTGAGCAGAGTGAGTGTGCGGTCTAACACGGTTTCACTTCTGCGTTGTGGAGGAAGCGGCCCAGCTGTCAGACTGAGTTCCCACATGAGCGTAATCTCCGAGGACAGGGCAGCGGTGAGACTCTCACAGACACCCGCACCCTAATGTATCCCAGACCCCTGAAAACAAATGACCCAAATAGTCAGTGAATCAAGCCATTTGGCTGACGGTGCACTGCAGATGTAGTGTTTCTTCCACAGCAGCCCACGACAAAGCCCATAAGAAGCACGGTTACAGCTGCTGTCGTCATGTGTTTGTGCAGAGCAGATCTCTCTGCTTCAACAGAAGATTGTTTTTCTACACAGATTAAAAAAAGAAGAGAGTGACACCTAATATTAGCACACTGTCGCTCTCGCTCTCGGAGCTCGGTGTTGGATAATTGTGTGTTTGTTCCTCTAATGCCTTCATTGACTTCACATTGATTCAATCATTTTTCAAAGCATCAGTGATCATTTTGCAGCTCCGCATGGAAAGAAGGAACACAGATGTATGAAGCAATCATCCCACAGGGTTAAGGTGGCACTCGCAGGATTGATATTTGTTTAATATATTCTATGATTAGCCAATAATGATTGTGCACTGAGTATGTCATTTAGAGGGCATAACACTCTGAAAAGCCATTAACCCGGGTCAAGGAGTCATCAGCTGTTTAACTCCTGACATTAACTCAACATTAATTAAAGCATCTCATGCAAAGGCAATGATGACACTAACCTCCAGACTGGCTGCAATACACTGTATGTTGAATTGAGGCTGTTTTTAAGCATGTAAACGCCTGATTGATAGGACTGATGGATAATGGCAAAAATCATAATCCCCATTAATTTAGTAGATATTGAGATCAGGATTATGAAACATCACAACTCACTGATTTTAAAGCATGCACCACATGCTTTCGTTGAACATATATGCTTTTGACACTTTCATTTTAACATTAAATACATGGAAATATACTTGTAAAAATAAAAATACCTCTAAACAAACCTCATTATATTAATTAAAAAGAAAAAAAGTTCATGATGTCATGTGACACAGTAATCTTTTAACCTCGATTACTCAATTTTCATAATTTTGGAAGGCAATGATTGTAATCCTCGATTAATTACCCGGCTCTGCTGATTTAGAAAAAATACTCTCTATTGATAATACATTTCTGATCATCTGATATTGTTTTAGAGATTTTTCTGTTAGGCTCTAATAATCTTGTAAAAAAAACTTATTATTGAAGTACAAGCAAAAAATGTGCATGTCTAACAAATATTTTTTTTACATTATGGTTCAAACATGCCTTAGTAAGGAATGAAAATAAATTTAAGTAATGCTTTCTACGAAACCCATCTTTGTAATTTATTATTGTCACATTATTAGCATGTTCATAAGGTATAATAATGTGCATACAATGCTGTATAATCATAGTTATAACCTCTCATGTTAATCTGTAACACTTTATTATAATAATCATAAGTTATTGTTATGCTGTTATACACAATGAGTTAGGGCTTGTGTCCACAGGAAACACTTTTCCCTTTGGAAACACTCTCAGCCTCAGTTTCAGAGTGCTTTTGCCGTAACTTAATGTTGCCAAGTACTATGATTTGACTTCCATGTCTCATGGTAAAACCTGCATTGCTGTTTAAAATCGCTCCATGCAAGCATAAACAGAGATTACTAATTTAAAACATGTTGGTGATAAAGATTTCTTTGAACTAATTTTTTGCCACTTTCTACATTTCAAATCTATATTTGTGCTAAGAAAGGGAGAAAGTCATTCATATAACTGTCTTAATGAATTAAGATTGATAAAAGAGCGTGCATGGGGGCTGTCAGAGTTTAGATGTCTGAGACCTGATTACATTACATCCCAGCTAAATGCATTCCAGTTCAGAGCTGGTAAATTCCTGAAGATCGTCCAATCTCCCAAGTAGAAATTCCAATCTAAGAGGTGTTCCCATCTGACACCAGATTGACCATTCAATATATTTCACTTGTCCATCTGGACAACAGCACATAGAGAGTGTTTGGGAATGGGCAGAACCTTTCAAAGCACATCCAGCAGTATATTCTCTGTACAAGGAGTCACTTCCTGCTGTCGTCTCACTCGTAGCTCCCACCTCTTCCTGCTTTAAAGGACTTTGATTGGGCTGTGACATTTTGGGCCAACCACCATCTAGAGTTTGGCAAGATGGATCTGTCTGATTACAGACATTGAATCAGTTGGATTCAACTACACTGTAGGGTCAGTGTTCCCAGTGATGTATCTTATTTTGTGATGACCTTTGAGATCAAATAGACTGTACCATTAGGCTGAGGCCCCCTTTGCCCACCCTGTGCTCCGCTCCTGTCCCCCATCCTTAAGCACTGTAGTAGTTGTCTGACCGGGGGAAAAAAAGGAAAGGACTGAGTCTTTACCCACCAAGGACGTTATGTTTTTGTCGGAGTATGTTTATTTGTCTTTCTATTGGTTTGTTTGTGTGTTTATTTATTTGTTTGTTGGCAAGATCACGCAAAATATACTGGATGGATTTTGCTGAAATTTTCAGGAGATGTTGGTAATGATTCGATTTTGGTTGGTGATCAAGATAACTGTCATAAATGAACAATTGTTTTTGCTCAGTAACTGTCTAACTAATCATGATATCAGCATGATTCTGAGTGCTAGGTGTGGGTTTTCAGGGTCAAGGAATCATATTATGATGGTAACTTTATCATGGAAAATATTGCTTATAGATGTAACAGCAATATCTGAGCTACCTTGGTGAAGGTTTGTGCTCTCGGAGTGCTTTCTAGTTACAAATAATCTTGTAGTTTGTTTTTGATTTACTGAAAATGTCATCAACCTCTGACAATGTTAAAAATTATGTTTCTTGGACATTATGGTGACAGGAAATGATTACCTTAAAAAATGAAATAAAGCTCACAATGTTGAGGTACCACATAGACCAGAATGCACCTACAGCTGTAAGTAAACTATCACAGCAGCATGTTTGTGCTATGAACAGACTATAGTCAATCAGCAAGCAGCGAGGCAATGCATTGCTAATAGCAGAAAACCTGTTAAAAACACACATCCTATAACTGAATCCCCTTTTGGGCGTCATATCTGTGACAGAAGCGTCATCGTCATCTAACATCCATACAGGAGATGGTTTGTGCGTCCACAGTTTTCAGTTCTTCAACTACTGAGGCAGGTATCAGACAGACTTCCACTGATTATTGGTTACAAGAAAAGAGAAATCATGGACTTTGAGTCTCCATTGACCAAAACAGAAGAAGCTGCATGATGCACCTCAGAGCATGTCCTGGATATCACAGTCACATTGAAGTATCTGTATTATACATACCAAGCACACCTATCAGATCATAAAGGGTGGAGCCACACCCACCAGTCTGCCAATTAAGGGCACAGTCGCCATGGTAACCCAAGCAAGACTAGGCCTTACAAAACAAAATGTGCAAAGCTAAACTGAACGGCTTGGTGATAATGCTCCACAAGGTAATGTAATCAAACTGGAGCTCTTTGTGATGGCCACGCCACTCACCTCTCCCAAAGCTAACGACCATGTGAGAGACTGTCAGACGGTGAAAGAGCTGGCCCTCAACCAGCTGCAACAAAGCAGCACATGATTGTGTGACGGCGGGGGGAGGAGGTCTCCAAGCAACAGCCAGCGGTGGCATGCTCATTCAGCTATTGACTTAGCCTTTATCCACAGCCTGTTGTGTGTCTGTCAGATCCCCTACAGCAATCTGTGTGCTGAGCGAGGACCTCTGCCACCGCCGCTCGTCTCCATCGCTCCATCACGTCTGAGTTATTATCACGGCTACAAACTGGTCAGCCTCGGAGGGAGAGAGAGAATCTGCTTCTGTTAGACCTGATTGGAAAAGGAGGAGCTGGCTGTGTATTTCAGCACGGTGTCAGGCAGGCTTTGTGAACAGAGCTGCTGTAATGGAAGTGTTACCCCGAGGTGTGTGTAGCACACAAATGTTCTCAATAAGTAGAGGAGAGAGGATTGCCAGGAGCGAGGAAAAATCAGCTGCCTGCGTGGTTCTTCTAGGAGCAGGAAATGTAGAAAGTAATGTTTGAAGAGTGGTCACAACAAGCTCGATCAGCTGCTGTGTTTGACAAATTATGAATCAGTGAATCAGTCAGAGGTGCACAATGACTAACTACAGACCAAACAGAGTTCGACAGAGTAGTCACAGCCTCCAAATCAAATTGGCGAGTGTGCCGAAGAGTTAGAGTCGTTTTGAGGAGAAAAACTCAAAGCCAGGGTCACATGCTTGCCATCAAAGAAAGGGAAAAGCTTCATCTTGATATGAATGCAAACTTTGAGGCTTCCTTTTCTGTTCTGCAAATCCTTATGCAGCAGTCTGTTGAAGGTTGAATTTCATTTAGACTGAAAAGGAAAGATGGAGAAAAAGCTGCTTCCTGATGGTTGAGATGCTTAATGGGTCACAGCAACGTATGTTTTGTAGAAATGCATTGATTGTGAAAATCTGAGCTGGCACCAACGTTTACGGTCACATTTCAGCACATAACTTGATGTTTAATCCAGGGATGCATGAAATTACTCTGGGTACTGTTTTCAAAACTGTGAGCTTCTGGGATCCCAAGAAGCCAGCTTCATGTGGACTAAACACCCATACAGTATAAACTTTTGCAGATACTCTTTTAAGTAGAGCTATTATACTCATTTTCAGGCCTTTTTATTTGATATTTGGACTCCTATAGAGCAGCTACTCACGATTGCCCACACAGAAAGCTTTGTAGATCCTCGGGATGCTGCATCCCTAAAAATCTGTAATTTCACAAAGAATTCCTGCAAGAATTGGTATATGTAAAGTTAATATTCTGGCTACTGCAGCTTTGACTTTTGGGATATTTGTCCCCTGAGGAGATTTGTTGCTTGTGTCAAAATTGAAGTCATGTTTTAGTTTGAATATGCAAATGAGCATTACTCACATCTGACTAGGGATGGGAATCGAAAACCAAGAACTCCTCAAGGAATTTTGCTTCACAATTCACTTATCACTTCCTTTCACTTTGTCCTGCATGCCTTGTAAATCAAGGATGTAATTCTCTCCTCAGCGGCAGTTGACATGAATTCTTACTGCACAGCTGTCATTACGTGGAAATGATGCAGCATGGCGTTGAATATCAGGAGTGTCATGTGTCCGACATTGTTGCTACTGAAAACCTGTGTAGGCCAACTTTTATCCTCAAGAAAGAACTGCAGGAATCAATGAAGGGATTATAAAGAATTGGATAGATAAGCAGAACTGTTAATGTCATTGGTATCAATTAATTTTTTGCAATTCCCATCCCTACATCTGACTCTTTAAAAAGTTCTGTAATTCGTCGTTTTGCTTGCATGATAACTCTGCAGGGACAAATGGACAATAAATATGACAGAAACAGCCAAAAATGTATTATTTAAATTACACCTGAGACAAAAAGCTTCTGAAACAGATCATCTTAAGATGAAACTGTCAGCATGACGTCCTGTATGAATTCTTCTTCGCTCATTTAACATGTTTAATAACACAGCAGAGTAATGTAGATACAGCTGTATAGGACCACCAGGCTGTGCTGTGGTTTTCCTTTACTTTAAATTGTTATGACAGGCTTCCCAAGCACGAGTAACTGCTGGATATCACATTTCAACATCTGTCTCTGTGTGCACATAAACCTCTGTATATTCAGGTCATTTCCTGTAAATGGTTCTGATATTGCTCCCTGTCTGAACAAAGTTTGTTTGGAGGAAAAGTTAAACCTACAATTACAGGTTATTTGTCCCTAGGTTGTCACAATACCTGACTTTTTAACCTTGATATGATTCTCTACAGTGATTCACTACAGCAGCAGTTTTATAAGCCCTGGACAGCAAAAGTTGGTTATACTGGTCTTGTTTTCTTGTCCTGTGTCATACCAAAGTTGATAATGAAGAGTTTACAACAGATCAGAGCCATTACTGCAGAGCTCTCATCTGTCACCGCAGCTTTAGGGGGATAAATGACAAATAAATGTCAGTTTCTGTTTTATGTTTGGTTTATGGTATTGTCAGGCATTAAAACAACTGAGATTGTGTTCCTGTAATGCTATCAAAAACAATCAAAGTGTACAAGTATCATAATTTTGACAACCTTAATTTGGTGTCATTTAATCATAAAGTGGTAGCACTGTTCTAGCCTGCAGCTTTCTCACAAAAACACTCTATAATAAAACCTTCTGAAATGTTTTGACATTTCTGGACATCTGTTTTGAGACAGGGATTAAAAACTGGATCCATAAGAACTTGCTTTTATTAAACCTGAAATTTGACATTGTTACAGCTAACAGAGGTTTGTTTTCTTGTCGGTATAAAATATGCAATTTCTTATAAATACTAAACTTAATTTGCAGCCGTTTAAACAACTTTAATAACAGAATAAATTGAAGGACCTAGATTATTTAGTAGTATCAGAAGATATCAGTATCAATAAAAATGAAGAATCGTCATCTCCAGTTTTCCTCAGTGGTCATATCACATCATGTACTCTGTGTGTTGGGGGAGTTATAAATTACAGCTCAGAATTAAAAATGACAAATGTTTGCAACAACACTCTACAGTGTTATTCTTTCTTTTCTTCTCTCATTAATGTTCATACTTACAAAAGATTTCCTTTGTATCTAAAACAAGAGTCCAGATCGACGGGGGTCCTTATCGCCTCTGTATTTTGAAGTAAATCCCCAGAGGAGAAGTAATCATAATTAGCTAATTAAAGCAGGCTTAAGAGAGGGGCCGAGTGAAAGAGGGGCAAAGTAGATTAGCTCATATTTGCATGTGTTGACACTGACAGAGGAAAGAAAACGTTGACTGTCTAATGTCTATTTAAGGAGACTGATCTATTTTCAAGGGCACGCTCTGAGCCATATGCTGCTTTTAACAGTGTGATGTTTTAGGTTTGTACGCTGTCAGGAAGTCTGTGCCTCACTCTATTGTTTTATGTCGGAATAAAAGGGAACAATAACAGAGTTTCAGAGACAATACATAAACACATTTGAAAGCATTTCTGCCTGCAGCTCAGGGCTGCCTGTAGGGCTGGGCGATACAGACAAAAAAATCATCTCCAGATATGTTTAAGCTAAAATGCAATATATTTATTTCTCTATTTTATTTATTTATGTACATGTCAGGCCAAATAGTTTGACAAATGTTTGTTACAATACCAAAATCAAAAAGACTTTGGTATGATTCTAGTAAAAGTCAAACAATATTAGTGCATGTTTGATGATGCAGTGATAAAAATAAAGGTCATAGACACCTGATAATAAGCATGTCTTTTCTGTTTTTAATAGTCAAATATTGCAGACACACTCCCACAGACTTTCTTAGTTGTACAAATAGGTTGGCAATGTGTTTCAAAGTGGTAAAATCTGCATTGTTCAAATGATTGGTGGTATAAAAAAGTGCAGGTTCTTAAACTCTTAAAGCCTGTTGTATCATATTTGATGCATACTTTTATGATACCTCTATCTAATCAATATGATCAGCAAATTACTAAAAAACATCTGAATACAATCAGTTAAATGATAAAAAAAAATTAAAAGTGGATTATCAGTTGCCAAAAAACATCAAATGAGATAAAAAAAAAATATATATATATGTTAAATTTTGTGGAAATTTAGATTTTTTGGACTTCAGTAGAAAGTGAAATAAACATTTTAGCTCCAAAAAATTAGAATTTTCTGGCTATAATTTATGTTTTCAGACTTTAAAGGGTCCAGGATCCCCAGTTATAACTTTAACCAAATAAAAAGAGCGTGAACACTTTTTCCAAATGTCTGGGGAACCCCCCCGGGCAGATCATCAACACCTAGGAAGGGATAAGTGAAAAAGACAATGGGTGCAAGGAATTTTGAGTGTGCAGAAATTTGCCCCATTTGATGATAATCCAAAACAATTAACTGCTTAATAGTGGGTTTTTAACTTTTTTTTCTTTTTCTGGATTTGTTTTTTGTCTTGGTATCAGAAATATATCAATGGTATTAGATTTTTACAAAAAAAAAGAATTTTTCGTGAAATAAATAGAATAAAAATACTTTAATTTCCCTATTCTTACCAAAAAAAAAAAACTATATTAACTTTTAGTCAATAAGAAGAATAGTGTTAACTGTTCCTGCTTTGTACAGTCTTTTTAATGAGTGTGAGTAGTAAAATCTTCCTTTTTCAAAGCCACATCAAATTCAACAAAATTACTATGAACGAAAAATTCTTCCCAGATGTCTTGTTTAAAACAAAAGTCAGTATATTTAAAAAAAAACTGTATAGTACCTTGCCCTAGTTGGCATTAAACTCAGTCGGTGGTAATTACATGAAATTGGAGGGACTGTTCATTGTCCCAGTCTTTGTGATCTGGATGTTGTCCCGGTCTCGTCCTGGCTCTGCTCCAGCTCAGGGTCTTTTCCACAAACAGGAGAGGGGGGAGGGGGACCTTAATATGGAAATGGCATTAATTACCAAGCTGATTCGACAGATGTGACCTTCAGTCTCCGCTCTGCAGAAATATTCACCCTCTGAAATAAACTGAAACAAATGTGAGATCTGTTTGCACTGCTTGCCTTTTCAAATACCCTTTAGCTCCCTTATATAAATATTATCACTGTTGATCCTTTTGTCTTTTCTTGCTCTGTCAAAGTCAGACATTTAAAAGCTGTTGTGAGACAGAAACCATGTAGCTGCACACTGACTTTCCTTTATGTCTCTATAATTAAGACCTTTCCTCTCAAGGTCCTGAAAAACACTTCATTATAGACTACACATTTCTGATGCATCACCTCTTGCAACTACAAAGATTCACATATATCCTAAATGAAGGGATGCACAATATTATCGGAACAATATCAGTATCAGCAGATGATAGGGCTGTCACTTTTCCCGACAACAAACTCGTTTTTTTGAGCAAAGATATTTGCTTATTAACGTGTATGCCAGCCCTGTGTTGTCATGTTATATTTGAATGTCTATTTTCACTTCAAGTACAGATTTTTACCCCATGCTCGATATTGCGTATAAGGTGACAGCACTAGCAGATAATTGCCTAAAGAAATTGACTATCGCTTTGGCAGATATGAAACATTTCGCTGTACAAATTGGCCATAAATATCCAATATACTGGCTGTAGCATTGGCAGAATGTACAAATTAGGGATGGGAATTGAAAACCAATTCCAGTTAAGAATCAATAAAAACTTCCTCAAGGACTCAATATTTTCAGTCTTTTTGCTCATCAGTTCCCTTAACAATTCCCTCCACTGACAGGGGTCAGAGGTGGTCAAACTTGTGACTAAATTTTCGACAAAATTGAATTGAATTGACTGCACAACTTTCAGTGAGTGGAAACTAGGGCTGTAATCAACCAAAGAATTTGTTGGTCGACTGACACACTGAAATTGTCGACCAAAAATCGACTAATCGGGGGGGGGGGGAGCACGCGTCTTGGCGGGGGGTAGAGAAGGATGCTTAAAATAAAAATAAATACTCAGCAAACAACCGGACATTGAATAGCCTAACATAGCTCGCAATCCTCAGTATGGCTGAGACACCGGGGGCTGTCGGCTGATGTTGGGGGGCTGGGCCTGAGGAGGTGTTGGGGGCAGAGCGAGGAGGGGCTGACCTCCTCCTGAGCCAAAGTTTGGCAGAGAGAGCTGCGAGCACTCCTCCTGTCTCCAGCCAGGTCTCCAGATGGTGGGCGAATCCAAAGGGGTGAAAACAAGGGGGTGTTCTGAGACAGGCAAGTTACCTGTGAAACCGGGGTGGTCTGAAAACACCCCCATTAGCACTTGGAATGTTCCTCCTGATGACTGTAAATCGCCGTGGGAAAAAATAAATTGAAGCGGAAAAAAATTAATTGAAGCGGAAAAAAAAATTCAGTTGGTCGACCAATCAGAGTTCTGGTTGCCCCAGCACTTATCGACCAATGAGTCGACCAGTCGACCAACACATTACAGCCCTAGTGGAAACATCAGCAGCTCGCAGAAGCTATAATTCAGCATTGAATCTTGAGTGCTATGTGTTTGGTATTGTCACCTCCACCAAGGAAGTTATGTTTTTGCTGGCGTTTGTTTGTTTGTTTGTTTGTTTGTTTGTTAGCAAGATTACGTAAAAACTACTGGACAGATTTTGCTGAAATTTTCAGGAGATGCTGGTAATGGCCCAACTTTCAAATGCTTAGATTTTGGTGGTGATCCAGATAACCATTAGCAAACAATAGTTTTTGCTCAATAACTGTCTAACTAATAATGATATCAACATGATCCTGAGTGCTGGGTGTGGGTTTTCAGGGTCAAGGAACTATATTATGATGGTAACTTTATCATGAAACTATTGCTTATGGATGTAACAGCAAAATGCGAGCGACCTGGAGGTTTTTAAACAGGTGAGATTTTGCCCACACAGAAAAAAGCGGGAGTCATTTAAGGGAATTGTCCCATGCCTTATCATCATGGTTTACCTTATCATCACTGAATATCCTCTTATATGAATCAAAAATATAAGATATTCAATAATAAAATGTTGTTTTTCTTGCTTCACATCAGTTTCTAACGCAGGTAGACTGTCGCCCTGAAAGCAACATGCCACTTTTAGTAAACTGAATGTTTTGCCCCATATTAAGGAGAAAGCCATCAGTATCGGTATCGGCAACAAATAGTTTGGAAATATTGGGATATTGGATATCTGCAAAAATCCAATGTGGTGCAACCCTAATTAATTCAATAACTGTAAACAGATTATTCAGCAGCAGTCTTAATGAAGGCTATAATCTATTCTCTTGTGTCAAAGAAATGCTCTTACTCTTTGGTTTTCTTAGCTCTCACTCACAAGCTTAAAGTGCTACAGTGGTAATTTTACTTCCCCACAGGAGGTGATCTAATCTTCTCATCAAAAATTTGGAAGATAATCTAAATCCTCTAAAAAAGCTCTGACCTAAAACCCCTGAAACCTCCACAGCTTCAGCATTCCCTAAATCTCTGTCATTAACTTGTCAGAATGCAGCGCTCACCGCCTGAGCTGCTCCGAACCCTGAATCTTTCTCAGCCTGCTGGCACTTTGATCACCGGGCTGTCGGTCCAACACGCCGTGCTGATTAACATATTAACACATCTTTTGTTTCTGTTTTTCAGCGCTGGCCCCAAAGGAGACAACATCTATGAGTGGAGGTCGACCATCCTGGGACCCCCGGGCTCTGTGTACGAGGGAGGAGTCTTCTTTTTGGACATCGCCTTCACGCCAGACTACCCCTTCAAACCCCCCAAGGTCAGCAGAGATCTGATAACATTGCTAAAATATTTGGTGTGTGAAAAGCTGAAACAAGCAGTGTCCTTTCACTCAGGGCTCAGAATGATTGTAAAATAGTCGGTAAATTTGATGGAGCGCACAGGAAATATGAAATTAAGAATCAAAGAATCCCAAAGAGCAATTAACTCACCTCTCTAACTAAGAGAATTATAATACTTGGCCAGATTTAGCCATGCATCCTTAAACAAAGACCTATCTAAATGCAAAGATGGATGGATAGATGGATAGATAGAAAAGGCACGGAGAGATGCATACATAGATAGATAGAAAAGGAAGAGATAGATAGATAGATAGATAGATAGATAGGTAGATAGGTAGATGATGGATAGATAGATAGAAAAGGCACGGAGAGATGCATACATAGATAGATAGAAAAGGAAGAGATAGATAGATAGGGTCAGGTCTCTGTCCACCTGGTGAATCACTCTGTTCTCTCCAGTTTCTCCTTTTACTTCCCGAAAAAAATATCAGGCTCTTTAACTGCTTAATGCTCCGCTGTTCACCAGCTGGTCACTATTTTTGTCTGCCTCTGTTTTTCTGCACTGGGCGGGCAGTGTGCACTCGGTCCATCAGAGTTTTCTCACTGAAAACAGCTGCCCACTGTGGGAGACAATGAGCCAGATGAGAGCAGTGGAAATGAATGAAAATAGTTTAATTAAGGCCGGAATATTAAAAACAGTTAGACGAAAAAACATCAAAATGGTCTGTAGTGTTGATTTGGGAACTATGTCAGTGCCTGTAGTCCACTTTTCTGGATGGAAATACTCATTATAGTCGTCCTTAATTTCACTTTGTTCTCTAATGTATAACATTTCTTTTTTTTTTTAGTTTAAGTACAAAAGGGCACTCTTTTTAGAGTGTACCTATCTTTGAAAATTCTAGCAGGCCTAATGGTTGTAATTGTATGAGACATGATTTCTCTGTAGGGGTGCCACAATCAATTGAAAGCTGGTCAGTATTATCCAGTATTTACTGGAAACATGTAATTGGGGTGCCAATAGCTCAGCAATTACACAGTGTGCCCCATGAACAACACGCCTTTGTCAGTGTGGGCTTGAATCCTGCCGGCACCTTGAGAAAAGGAGGACATGTCTTTCCCACTCTCTCACCCACTTTACAACTAAATCTACTGCCACTCATATCTATTAAAAACCCCTAATTCCAATGAAGTTGGGACATTGTGTAAAATGTTAATAAAACAGAATATAATGATTCACAAATCATCTGTAACTTGTATTCAATTGAATACACTCCAAAGCCAAGATACCTGATGTTTAAACTGATAAACTGTATTATTTTTTTTCCAAATATTCAGTCATTTGAATTTGATGCCTGCACCACTTTTCCAAAAGTTTTTATTACTGTGTTACATCTTTCCTTTTAACAACACTCAAGAAGTGTTTGTGAACTGAGCGCGATAATTGTTGAAGCTTTGTTGGTGTAATTCTTTCACATTCTTGCTTGATGTACGACTTCAGTTGCTCAACAATCTGGGGTCTCTGTTGTTGTATTTTGCTCTTGATATTGCGCCTGTTTTACCTTGAAGCTACGCTGTTGTAATGAGATAGATAGATAGATAGATAGATAGATAGATAGATAGATAGATAGATAGATAGGTAGATAGATAGATAGATAGATAGATAGATAGATAGATAGATGGATAGACAGACAGACAGACAGATAGATAGATAGATAGATAGATAGATAGATAGATAGATAGATAGATAGATAGATAGATAGATAGATAGATAGATAGACAGATAGATAGACAGATAGATAGCAGTAACACGTGCAGGATGTGGCTTGGCATTCTCTCACTGAAATAAGCACTAACGCTCCCTGAAAAAGATGTCACTTGGATGGCAGCATATGTTGCTCCAAAGCCTGGATGTACCTTTCAGCATTAATGATGCCTTCACCAATGTGCAAGTAACCCATGCCATGGGCACCAACACACTACCATACCATCACAGATGCTGGCTTTTGAACTCAGCACTAGTGACAGTCTGGACAGTCTTTTTCCTCTCCGCTCCTTTTATACCAAATTATGACACTCACCTGTTGAATATTCCAAACATGTGTTTTTAGAGCATTCCTCAACTTTCCCAGTATCTTTTTGCCCCTGTCCCAGCTTTTTCGGAACATGTCACATGTATGAAAAAGCACAAAGAGATCTGCACACCAAAAAGGAGCCTCCCTTCAAGGATTTTTATTCGAAAATCCGTGATATTTCCTCAGACTGAGGACGAACAGAACGGCTCAAAACCTCACTGATCAAATAAAAATCCTTGAAGGGAGCTGCTTTTTGGTGTGCAGATCTCTTTGTGCTTTTTCATCTGAGTTTTTTGGATCCAGCACCCACTCAGGGATGTCTACCTACTCTTTTTCTACGTGTCGCAGGTATAAAATTCATTTACATTTTTGTTGCAGTCAAACTGATTTCAGGGGATAATGATTCAAGATGTAGTCAAATGAAGACTGCTGACTTGTTATCAATCATTCAGTTGTTCCAGTCTAAATTTTTACATATTTAAGGGGATAAGAAAGTAATTAGGAAAATGAGGCACCAAATTGAACATAATTTTTACAAAATAGCCCACAACAGTTAGTAGAGGGATTGTTTAGCTATTTATGCAAAATCATATCACTGCCTGTGGAGCATGTTTCCTGGTGAGGTGCTGGTTTGGCAGAGTGGTAAGCAACCAGGCACTACTCATATACATGCTTCTGCTGGCCCGGATCAGAATCCAGCCTGTGGCCAGTTCACAGAGTGTCCCCCCTCTACTCTCTCTTGCCCCCTTTCACAAGTCTATCTACTGTCTCTCTCTCCTGTCAATAAAGGCACAAAAATGCCCAAAAAATAATCTAAAAAGAAAAAAGAAAACGTTTCATGGTTGTTCTAATTTAGTCAAACATTTGTGCTTGCTAAGGACAGAAAAATGTCAAAAACAAAAAAAAAAAGAAGGACTGATGTAGGGGAACAAAGGCCAGCTGGAAAGCATATTGTGTTGTAATTATTGTGTTGTAAGTAAAAAATCAAGTCTGTAGCATTTTGACTGCTCACTTTTCAGCTCAGCTGACACGTCTGACTCTTTTGTTTCTGAAGAATCGTTGAGATTTGACCCCTTAAGTTCTCCGCGTCTGAAGAATCCTCTCTTGTCTTACATTGTGCCGTCTGCAGAGGACTCAGAGGACGTCGAGTGGATTTAATCATTGAACACACGAACGTCAGAGCCGGTCTCCTTTTAGTTTGCAGTGCACCCCATTACCCTTTCACTTGGCCTTCATCTCTCACTCTCTCTCTCTCTTTCTGTTATGTACACCCCTCCTCAAGCTCGATCGCCCTCTTCTCCCCTTCTCCCTCACTCTTTGTGCCGTGTAACCACCAGCTCTGTGTTTGACAGCAGACTCAAACAAATCCACAGGCCCCAGCCAAGCTCTCTGTAGCCAGAGGGACTTGAGTGTTTCCGCCCCCTCCGATACCTCCCTACCCCTCTGACACACACTGTGATCTGCAGCCAACCCCCCCATCCTGCACACACACACACACCCTTTGGCCTGTAGCCTCCCTCTCTAAAGAAACGCCTCAGTGCAACTCAGACCTCAGGGTCTGGATTTTTGGACCCAGAACCCGACTCCATTTGAGGACTTAAACACAGAAACAAGAGCAGACAAGTTCACCAGGTGGATGTGTTTCTCTGGCTGCGTCTGCAGAGGCTCTGAGGTTATTTATAACGTCCTGCCTGCTGTGATTTTTGGGAACGTCGAGGCTCATTAGAGGTTTCCTCTGAGAGGTCGGGGTCAGCAGGGCCAGATGTGGCTGATTGGTCCTGACAATGACACCAGTGTTTGCCTTGCTGCTCCAAACAGATGTCAAGCTCACAGCAGAACTGAGACAGGCCGCAGCAACAGAGCAGTACTGGTTTAATGTTTGCATGATGAGGAGGGGTCGTGTAAAGGTACCTCTTCACTGGTAATAAAGCACAGAAATAAATCTAAAAAGCACAAACAAAGACACAGTGCAACGTTCAGGCTAAATTGATGTATCCAACGTGATCTTTAAGCCAAAACAAACTGACAATAGAGAGGAAAGCTGAATGGCTCACTCTCCTTAGGCTGAGGATGTTTTTGAAAATGTTTGTTTAATTTATTTATTTAACCTTTATTAACCATGTTTGTGACCAAGAATAGCAGCTGCACAGAGTTACTAACCTGACACGCCAGCCGGACATATATCCGCCACAGAAATATTTCACTAGTCCATCTGGAGAAGAACCCATAGAAAATGTTTTCAGAGGCAGAACCTTCAAAAACAACTGCAGCTGGTGATAGGGTGATTGGTCTGCCAGTCAGACTCATCACAGACCAATCATATCAAGCCACAGTATGACGTAGCAGCTAGACCCCTTTGTTAGCCTTTAGCTTAGACTACATTTCAGTCCTTAGACTATTGTCTTACATTAAATTTGACCACACAGATGTATCATTTACCGCTTATATGTGACATGAACCTCGTCAAAGACAATACCCACCAAGTTCTCCCGTTAATTCTGAGGAGAGCGTATTTCGCCAGGTATCGCTGAGTAACCATCATGACCATAGACTAACCGGCATCATCCGCGGAGGATTCTACGTTCTCTCCCAGTTTCCCAGCAGTGATCCCGGGTTGGTAGAAGAGCAAAAACATGATTTCCCGTAAGAAATGCTTTAAGTGACGTTCTTTACTCCTCTTTTAAAGAAGAAGTTGAGTCCATTTGTGATAAAACCGCAGATATTGCCGCATCCACGTAGTCCTCTTCAGAAGCCGCCATTGTTTTTAAACATGCAGTCACTTCCTGCTGTCGTCACGTCTTCAGTTTCCTCCTCTCTTCTCTGAATGGGCCGTCCAGCTTTTGGCCATGAAGTCATTGGAGGTTGGAGCTCGGCAAGATGGATCTGCGTGATTTCAGACAATGAATCAGGCAGGTCCATCTGCACTGCAAGGTTACACAGCTACAACAACCACAACATCTCATACAATAAATAAAAGGTTTGGTGATAAATCATCAGTTGAAACAGCTTCATACTAAAAGCCTGGATCCAAGATTTCTAATCAAGGATTTCAAAACATTCCTCTGACCATCAATGAAGGCAAAAGGCCAAAGAAATAACTTAAGAAGGATGGCTGGACCACTCCGATATAACTGTCTTAAGTGTACAAGAGCTAGTAAAATTGATTCAGTTTCAGTTAAACAGCTTCACATCACTCCTATCTCACTTCTTTTCACTGGCTTCCTGTTAGTTTTAGAATTGATGTCAAGATTTCTGATCACTTTTAAAGCATGTATATGTCTTGCTACAAATTACTGACAGCGTCAGATCCTCAGGCACGGGCTTCCAGGTCAGAGACTAAAAAAACAAAGGTGATGGAGCTTTTTCCATCAGAGCTCCTCCACTTTAGATCGACCTGCTCGAGGGGAGAAGGTGTGCAGAAGCCGTGACGCCTTTTAAATCACTTCTTAAAACCCACTTCTGTAGACTTGCTTTCAACTAATTTATTCACTTGATTTCTTATTTATTTATTCATTGGATATTTTTACTTCACCTCAGCTGCTCTTGCTCATTTATTTTCTTTCCTCTATTAGCTGTCTTTTTATAATTATTTTGATTACTTGTTTTTCTGTTTCCATGTTGCTATTCTTCTGTTTTTGTCTCTTTTATCTCTGCTGATGTGATGTTGTCTCTTTGTCTCATCTTATTTCTCTCATCCCTAACTGCACATTTTCTCCTGTCATCGTGTTTTATTGGCCATAGCCTTTATCATTAAATTTCTGTCCATATGATATCCTAACTGTCCCTGGTGATTCACCTGTAATCGCCTTATTTCCCCTTATCTGATTTATTCTTCATTCTGGTTGATTCACTGTTTGCTATTAGTTCTTGCTCTTTCATTTGAAATTGTCTGCTCATTTTGTTTTTGACCTGACTGTTAATGTTCATTTTACTACACTCTGCCATTAACTGGAAAAGTATGTCTGTTTTCAAAGGTGCTATATAAACAGAGCTATTATTATAGTACTGAATATGCTTAAATTATTATTAGCCTCCATCAAAGCTTTCCATTAATGGCTTGGCAAGGCAGAGAATCATTATAGAAGGTTTTAGGGTGGCCAGTCAGATTTCAGGGGGCCCTGGACAACCCAGGATACCACTGGGTTCGCCCCTGCTCCAGATCAGGGTTTCTGCAAAAATCGGCTGGTCAAATTTAATGCCTTTTAATGCTTTTTAATGCCATTTTAATGATATACTGTAACATTTTAGTGCCATGACAATGAACTCAAGAAAAATTCCACTTTTTTTTTTTTTTTTTTGTTAAAGTTGATTTTCAGTTGAAAACTGTCTCTATAAATATCTCATCATAAACATATCAGGGCTTATGGAGCTTAGAGAGAACTTATACTACACTGGAGGGTGACCACTAGTTCCCCTTTAAGGCATACACCTTAGTTCGTTAGTTTTTGCTTCCATTTCAGACTCAGTGTTTTCTGGTCCAACCCCGCCGGCCACTTTCCAAACATCCGGTTTAACGGCAATTGTACCCGACCGTCCAGAAACAATTATCACAATGGTTCTGCATGTTTATGCGGATGTATCTGGTGAATCACAGTTAATAGTTATATATAATTATATTATTATTATCATATATTATTTAATATTTTTTCTTGAAAGCTATAGGAAGAACTTTCAGTGCCACTTTGAATCAAATTTAATGATTTTTAATGCCCCGCAGAAACCCTGCAAATGCTTATCAAGCTTTATATTGTAGTATGGGCTAAATTTCAGTTATTTATGGAACTTGATGTAGGTCAAATAAAATGGACGGTAGGCCGTAGTTGGCCCAAGGTCACAGTTTGGACACCCCTGTTATATTGCAGGTCCTACAATCCCACTCTTTAACCCTGTAAATAAAGACAATCAGTTGACTTTCTGCAAAATCTACTCACATTTTATCCAATTGTATTTATTTACAATTTAGGATTGGCACACAGAGATAGTCTGAAATGGAGTTTTCATGTTTTTTCACTGTTTCAAACTAAATTCAAGAAATAAAAAGCAAAAAAAAAAGAAGTATTTGCACAGTTTGATTAAAAACTAGAGAGAGACATCTTAATAGCAGATATCTGTTAAATACACAAACAGATGCCCTCTCTGTCTTTATAAGTGAGAAAAATGAATTATGTCATAACAGCCCTCCTCCACTACTCCTCTTATTACAATATAATTTATGTGCCTCTTCCTCCTTTACTAGCACAACTCAATCATTTTTATATCTGCTAATTTGCTGGAAAGGTCAAAGGGGTTATTGTTTATGCTAAACAGAATCAGAGCATTAAATTAAAGACCCACTCACTCTCTCTGAGGAGAAAATCATGCCGAGTTTTCCTCCACTTTAAAAACACTGTTGTTGCCATAATGAGATTTTTGGAAAGGCTGAGCCATGGGGAAATTCATTAACACTTGTTTGCTGGAGTCCAATGATCAGCGTGTGGACCAAACTGTTGTTGTTTGTTGTGGTGCTTTGTTTCTGCGCTGTACTGCCCTCTGCTGCTCACTCCCAGCACCTGTAACTTCATTTACATATTTTGAGAATATACAGGACTGGGCTGTTTTACTGACTAGTTAAAGAAAATCAAACAAACAAAATAATAAATATATGGTTCCCGGTCTGCAGTAAATGTCCCGTGTATTTTCAAGCTGCACGCATTGAGTTGCTATGACAAATGCTGTTAAATGTCCCTCAGAGGGGCAGTAAAGAGAGCCATTACAGCGGCACTGGTGCTGATATATCCAATTTAATGTGAATGAAAGAGAAAGAGGAGGTGAGGGGCCAACAGCAGCTTTTACTGTCCTCTATGTCTCACTTGTTATTACTTCCTGTTATTAAAAGATCCATAACCTCACACAGCACACCAGCAGTTGTCTTTGTTTTAAGATTTGAAGCTTGTCTCCTGAACAGATCTTATGACAATCTTACTCTTGATTAATGCTTTAACTTATTTGTTTCCCTGTTTTGGGTTCTTCTTCTCTGTCTTTGTAGGAATCTTTCAATGCATCTGTTTTACTACGACATTTTTTCGTGTTGACAAAACTTCAGCCCCTCTGTAAATATTGTGGCATGAACTGATAACAGCTCATGTTTTTCTTTTTTGTTGTGTCACTGACACTCTTCCTGCTTTTCAAATAAAGAGGTTTTTCACTTGTTGCAGGATAAGGTCCAGCCCCAGGATCAGGACCAACCTTCTAATAGAGAAACTCTGACCTGAATTTCAAAGATTTCCACTAGTTTACCTGTTAAAAATGCTGTTTGGACCCAAATCGATCAAATTAACCTGAATAAACGAACACAGGCTGAAAAAGAACGTATTTAAAAAGTGCTGACAGTTGCTGCAGAAGTTACATATTTAGCAAAAAAACAAATGAAAACATGATATACATTTGGTATAAAACACAGATTCAGGAACTCAAGTTCAACTACAACCAGACAGTGAGAGAGATGTTAGGTTGGGAATCCTGTACTGCTGTTTGATCTGTCTGTCTGTTTTTGGACTTTTGTCTTTTATTGTCTGTGGCTGTGTTTTATTTTATGATTATTATTATTATTTTAATTTTGAAGCACTTGGTGCCAACTGTTCTTAAATATGCTTGAATGAACTTTACTTCATCAATTTTGCAGATAAAAATATATCCTTAAATGTACATTAACTGCCTTTTTGATCAAAACTACGGCAGAGGGTTAGGGCCACATTAACAAATCTTTCATAAACAATTATTTTTGAATATTTAAGGAGGTTACTGTGTGCTCTTGTTTGTATTGGGTTAATCTCCAGGTAACACTCTGTGTTCTTAAAGAAAGAAGCACAAATTCAGAGAGGAAAGCCTACAGGGCTGTCTTCAGGCACGCTCACTTTAGTCAAGGATTAATGTAAAAAGCCTTTATTGGGTGAGGGCATGTGAAGGAAAATGTCAAAACAAAATTAGGAAAAACACTGCTCTTTCTATGTTTTTCCTTATTTTCAAGGTTTTCCTTTAACTATGTCCTGATCCATTAAGGGCTTTTTGAATTCAAGGTCAGAATCCGGAGGAAAAAGAAAAAGTCCAAATTCTGATCATTTTCTATGAAAGAAAGTTTTATTCTCAACATTTTTTTTATTCTTTTTTATTTCGAATTCTGAAATTCTCATCAGTATTCTGCCTTTTTTCTCCATCATTTTTTTCTTAGAATTTTGAGATTAAATTGAGAGATCTCTAGCCCTAACCCTCTCTATAAAAAAGACAGTAACTTGGTAAGGAAACCTTTTTTGATGATAAAATTTCTGTAAAGACTGTTTCTTTGCTCTGGTTTTTTTTTTTGTTTTTTTTTTTTGTTTGTTTTTTTTTTGTACATGCCAGGCCAGTAGTTGGCGATGTAAGTTTGTAGTGTCCTTGGAGAATACACCAAATGCTCCCCTGGTCAGAGTATTGAGGCAGCAAATCCACATTTTGTTGGAGGAGCGATAACAAACAGCACGGTTAGCAGCTCACATGTTGCTCTGTAATAGGCCACAGCTGTTGTTGTTGTTGTGTTTGTTGTTGTTGTTGTTGTTGTTGTTCCTCCTGCACACACTACTTTTATGTTAAAGAGTACTGAGCATGTGCCGCGCTTACCCGTTTTCCCTGTTTGGCATTTCCTGTTTACACAGAGACGACAACAAAAACGTTTTCAAAACTTTTCACTCTGGACCCTGGTTTCCAAAGTTTGTGTATTCAGGCACTCCGGGCACTGTTCTTGTGTAAAAGAAAGGCGAAAACATAATGAAAACTCTGTTGTCCGGTTTCGTTGCCCTTAGTAGATTTTTCACCTCAGCTAAACGGCGGCCACAGAAAAGGGGACGTACATTTATGAAATCACCAGGTTTTTTGCTCATGTTTCTGTTGTGTGATCCATTCTTCTTGTTTTTAAGGAGAACATTGTGATATTTGACTTCTGAAGTTATTTCTAGTGCTAATATTTATAAAACTCTTCCATACAGGAGGAGTAGCTTCACAATCAAAAGAAGAATCAAGCACAATAATCAAAAACAGGCATTTTCAAACAAATGCAAATGCAGCACAATCAAACGCGGCAATCAAAATAATCAAAAACAAACAGGAGGATACCATGTTTGTGGAGAAGAATGTGGAAACATACCCTTGACTGATGTCTTCATGTGTGTGCAGGTCACATTTCGTACGAGGATCTATCACTGCAACATCAACAGTCAGGGGGTGATCTGTCTGGACATCCTGAAGGACAACTGGAGTCCCGCCCTCACCATCTCCAAGGTGCTGCTGTCCATCTGCTCCCTGCTCACAGACTGTAACCCAGGTAAGAAGGACAAACCAACACATGAGCGTCTGCTGCTCTTCATATCATGGTGTTTTGAATAAGACTCTTCTGTCAGGGTGAAGAGCTGATTTTATCCACAGAACATGAACGGAGTGTTGTTCACTTTTCTTCAGGGCCAAGTATCAAGCTGACACACAGTCAGAGTGAATGTTTCCAGACTATTTACAGTGTATTAAGTAAGCCATGACCAAACCAAACCTCCATTGTTTCCCAGGGCTGCGAAACTCTGACAGATCTTTGGCACAGTCGGGGGCCAGAAGCTGTAAATAATAAAACCACATTTTCACAGCGGAGAGGAGCGAGCGAGCTGCTTATAGATGAGATCCACAGTGGGTGTTCAGTGAAAAATTTATTCATCATGTAAGATACTACAGAAATAGCATGAGACGGGATTTTTGCTCGCTCTTTTGAGGCACTTTCGATGTAAAAAAAAAGAGGTCAAAATTAAAAGGGGAATGAGGAAAAACAAGAAAACTCTGTACCTTGTGAAGGAAGAATCAGGTCAGTGGTTCATATTTGGATTTATTAGCAGAACATTTTCTGCTGTCCTACATATAACTACTACAAGTTTAATATCGTAAAGCATACTGTAAATTAGCTCCTTGATGTCTGTTTGGAGATTTAGTTCCCACTTCTGCTCACAGCCTTCTTGCTTCAAATAGTTTGTTGATGATAAAGATCAATGCTGAGGTCAGACCAGGAGGGTTTTTCCTCTTTCTGTGGTCAAAAAGTCAGATTAAATGATCACAGAGCTGCAAAATTGTGCAGCGACTTGGCCAACAACTATGATAGGCTGCACGGTTTAACCACATAAGACATAATGACTTACGCTGGAAGGAGGGACGATACTGGAAAGCGTTCTGTTCTTACTAAACTGTGCTTTTGTTTGTCTTTGCAAACGTCATGTATCAGGATATTTTAGCTTCATGCCTTAGTTACTCCCTGGAGTTCTGAAGTGCATCTGCTGTTTCTCTCACATTTCTCTTTTTTTACCAGCTTGGCATTGTAGCCCCTCCATAACAGGGTTTCTCAAATAGCGGGGTGCGACCTCCAAGGGGGGCAAGACTTGTGTGGGCAGGGGTGCAGTCAAGTAAGGGCATGGGACCCCTGGCCACCCTATGTGCCAATCCTATATTCTACACTGGGACTGGCTGCTTGCCATGTCAGAGGTTGGATTCATGTTAAATCAACGTGGGCTGTGTAACAACAGTTTTTCTTGGTTTTTTTTATTCATCAATGTTAAATGTGAAAAAATTTAGTCTGGTAGAACTTGAAATTGTGACTCTGGACTGAAACTTTTTATTCAGGTCTTGAAAGAAGTATTTGTACAAGTTGTCAAAAACACAGATTTAATCGATTTTCTTTGTTGCAGGAGATTTAAAAAGAAAACCCCCTTTTTTTTTTTTTTGCTCTTTTCTTAATCCATCACTCATTTTGTCATGCCTGATCAAGTTTTGTGAAAACAGTTTTGATGAAGATGAACATGCTGGCATCCAAACTACATAATCTGCCCCTGATTAAAAAGTTACAGCCTGCACTCTAATTCTAAGAAAGATTATAAGTTTCTTGTCATATATTGATAAAATTAAGGCTAATTTTTATTTATTCAATTTCCGTTTCATTGCAGTTTTTTGCTCTGAGAAGGAAAAATATTGATGAAAATCGTAAATCAAGTTTGGTTTGGAAAATCTGGAAATAATTTTTTTTGCCATATTTCCCAGCCCTAGAATGGGGGTTTAAAATATTAACTATAGTTTAAATTTAGATATAACAAAGGCAAATAACTACTATTGATTTCTGTTTTTGCACACTAAAACTTGATGAAGAAATTAGTCTTCACATATTTGCATGTATTTCTGGGGAAATATTAATATTTATCTTGAAGGGGAGATAAAACAGAAAGTAATAGAGGACCACTACTCTATAACAATATAAAGGCAGAGATGTTGTTTTCATAGCTTGACCAATGTTTCATCTGTCACGTAGTTTACTGCTGAGGCAACAAATTTAGTCTGTTTACATCATGACTGTTGCACACGCTCTCATTGGTCAACATCTCCACTGTGCTAGAATTTACCTGTTCCTTCTCATTTCTGCAGTTTATTTGAGTGAGACTAATGTGAAAAACAAAAAACAACACTGAACTGATAAGAGATGATATCGTCTATTGTCTATTCTCCTCATCCCTTTGGGGTTCCGACAGGGCTGAGGACTGTTGCTGTGAAATATTGCGAGAGGCAGGGTACATCGAGACAACCATTCACACTCACACTCGTACCTCAGGGCAATTTAGAGTCGAGCATGTTTTCGGTCTGTGGGGGGAAGCCTGAGTGCTCGGATAAAACTCATGGAGGCATAGGGAGACCATGAAACTCCACCCTGGTCAACAAGGGGGTCAAAACTGCAGTATTGGGGATGCTTGTTTGACGGAGTGGTCAGCATCCAGGCATATCCCATATATATGCTTCTGCTGGCCCAGGTCCGAATCCAGCCTGTGGCCAGGTTGCAGAGTGTCCTCACCCTTGTCACTTTCTCTCCCATCAATAAAAGACACAAAAATGCCCCAAAATATGTACATATAAAAAAAACAGCAATCTTGCTGTTATGCACGTGCATTAACCTGCTGCGCCACCACGCCGTCCTGTCATTATTCATTTAAAGAAAAAAGTAATCAGAAATATCAAATTGGTCTGACCACTTCACATGCTTATGAAAGAAAATAAGTCTAAACGCTGAGTGTTGAATCTGTAAGTCAATCATGATGTATATGCTACCCTGTTTTTCTACTGTTGATGTGAATACAAATCTCAGTGTAAATACAAATTAATATCTGTTGACTGAAGAAAACTTGGGAGTGCCTGGAGGAAACCCATGCAGGCACAGGGAGCTCCACACAGGAAGACCCTGGCTGACAAGGGAAGTCGGCTCTTCTTGCTTGGAGGCACGCGCATGAGCCTGCTGTGCCGACAAGCCAAACACTGTACATCCTTTTAAAAGTTAAAAATAATTAAATTAAAATAAGACATTAAAATGTTACTTGATCTCTTTTCAGCCTTTATATAATCACTGCATTATTTAATACAACCATCTGAACTTTCCTCCTCCTTTATGTTACTTTGCAGACAGTAAAGATATCACTGTCACTTTCTCTCCATCATCATTCAGCCCTTTGCTTATGTCTGTTTTTGTCTCTCTGTGTCTTTCAGCGGACCCTCTGGTGGGAAGCATCGCCACACAGTATCTGACCAACAGAACAGAGCATGACAGAATAGCCAAACAATGGACGAAGAGATACGCCACATAGACCCCCTCTCTCTCCAAGAGCCCTCCCCCCTCCTCTATCCCCCTCTCCCCTCTCACTGTACCTCTCTCTACCTCTCGCTCTCACCCGCATTAGTCTGTCAAAGCACACTCACTAAGTGCAACGGTAAACCCACCCTCCTGTCGCCCTCCTCTTCCTCGTATCCCGCCCTCCCCCTGACATTTTATCTACCTTTTCTGTGTTAAAAAAACTGAATCAAGAAAAAAAAAAGTCCTTTGTTCCTTGTCAACTTGAAAGCTTCTTTTTTATACAAAGAGTAGATTGGGATTTTTATTTTCCAATATCTGAATATTGGAAGTATTGTATTGGAGTGAAAACACAGAATATTATAATGATCATACACATCGTCCTCTGGCTTTACAGTATGATGTATTCTCATTTTCTTAGCAGCACCTGGAACAAACATGCAGATGGTTTGCTTTTATTTGTTTTTTAATTTTGTATTCATCATGGATATGTTGTCTGCATGGAACAGGAAGGTTTGCGTCGATGGATTCTTCATGCTTTTTAAACTTCCTCTGATTTTGTTTGTACTGTATGTATTTTTTCAAAGGCTTTTGAGGCAGACCACAAAAGTATAGGTCTGCCTGTGAAAGAGGCAGGACTTGTATATTTACTGGCTACCCGCCACCTCTGCAATTGCAGAGTGGTTTGTTGTGCACTTGTATTACTGAAGCACCCAATAAAACACACTGTGGTCGGCTTGTGAGAAAAAAAAACGTCTCTGGGCTCTGTCTGGGATTTTTGTGTTTGACTGCAGCCTCACAAACATCCATACAAATATTTATGCCTGTTCAGTGATCCTTTCTTAACTCTAGCTCTCATTCTGTTTTAGATTTTACACACCTGGTATAAAGTTTTACGGTCAGATATCTCAGCTCAAATAAAATAAAGCTCTTATTATATTTCTGCTTTATTCAGAGTGACTCATAATGACTCCTGCTGAAAAATGAAGCTTTTATGACCTCTTTAAGGAGGTGTGCAGGATATGAAACAAACCTGTGAATGGATCTCGGTCAAATCATCTCGATAGAAGAGGTGATTGTGGTTGGCAGTAGGGATGGAAATTGATAAGACTTCATTGATACCAATGTCATTATCAATTCTGCCCATTCATTCAGTTGTGTTTTGATTCTAAGATATTGTTTTGGCATTTTTAGGCCTTTATTTGATAGGGAGAGACACTGGACAGAGATGGAAAGGGGAAGACATGTGGGAAAAAGGGCCTCAGGCAGAAATCAAACTTGGACTGGCAGGCGTCATTAACTACATTTGAACAAGAGAGATGTTATAGGGGCTGAATTTAAAACACAATGTTCTGATATTTATAGTTAAGTCTGACAAAGATAAAGATAGAATACTTCTTTATTGTCACATATAAACACTTGTTAGGCAACAGAATTTGTATAGTGAAACAGTTTGGCATCCTCTGTGGCAGCATAAAAGAAAAAAAAGTAAACATATAAAACAATTAGACAAGTTATGAATAGAATTAAGATATATACAGATAGCTAAAAGGGAATTAAAAGATTTTTTTTATTTACAACAGGGCATTTAGAAGAGCTGAAAGTGGCTTGTGTGACTTGTCCAGAAACATACACACAGAGAAGGTGTATACACATTTAAGTAATAAAAGTGACATTAAAGTATTCAAAGTGAAAGTGTGCTATGAACACAAAAACAGTTATTTTCCAATAGTTTGGGGATGCAGATGCAGCTGTTGTAACTTTCCCCTTCCAGCCAATTTACTGCTAAGTTCCAGCCAATTACCAGCCAACCTCCAGCCACTGCCCCCTCCAAATTCCACCACAAACACACCATTAATAATTTAACTTTTCAATGTGTATTCAATCAAATACATTATAAAGACAAGATATTTAAGGTTCAAACTATTAAACTTAATTGTTTTTTGCAAATATTCAGTCATTTTGAATTTGATGCCTGCAGCACGTGTCAAAAAAATCTGGGACAGGGGCAGCAAAAGACTGGGAAAGTTGAGAAATGCTGAAAACATTAGAAAAAGGTGATGGGGCAAGCTTTACCATTTTGTGAGCTACTGCATGAGCATTTAGTCCAACACTTTTTGAACATTTTTCTTAATGTACAATTGCAAGGAATGTAGGGATTTCATCATCTACAGTCCATAATTGGGGATGGAGGAAGTTGGATTTTTGCACATATCGGATATGTCAATTTTCCTGAAGTCATTATTGCAGATACTGACATTTTTGGTCAAGAGCACAAGCTCCTTACTTTACAAAAACAGACTTGTTGCATTCAGTGTGACTGTCAATTTGTGTGAGGGACAAATGTAAATCAAGAAAAAGAACATTTAACTCGAGAAAAAATTAAACTTTATTTTCAAATGTACCCATGCAGTGGAAATAAGGTTCAGCAGTATGGAACATTTGCGTATATTGCTGATATTCTGAACCAGAAATAGCTGTGGAGAACTGTGAGACAAATAAACTCTGCTACCTGAGGTTTTGAAGGATGGTTTCATGTCACAGATCATACAACATGGCAAGACCGAGCACAACAAGACACAAGGTAGGTGTACTACATCAGCAAGGTCTCTCCCACACAAAGATTTTGAAGGAGACTGCTCTCAAGTTTTAAGATGTACTGTTCACGCTCAAAGCTATGGGCAACATTTAGGACCAGCACCATCACCCCCGTTGGACCCAGATACACTCATCTACTCTTCTGGCCAGAAGTGGTCCTCATGGAAGGATTGCAGCAGATAACTAATTTGTTGACAACAGAGGGGGTGAAGCCAAAGAACCTTTAGCCCCATTTACGCTGCTGTATCAAGCCGTCATCTTTACATGCCTGTGATGTTTGGCCTCGGGGGGCAGCTTCTTCAGATTGGTGAGAGGGGAGCATGCAGACTTTGCAGGGGATAGAAGGTCAAGTCATTTTAATAATATTGCACAGTTATAGACAGCAGGGCGGCCTTGAGATGAAGAAAGTAAAGTCATCGGTTTGGCTTTCACCACAGTCTTCATAGTCTAGTTTGGGCCAAACTTGCATTGTTTTTTGTTACTTGCTAGAAGCCAAAGAAAAGTGGACCACAGGCCGCATTTAGCCCCCTTGCCATATTTTGACACCTTGGTCTAATATTGGGTGGCACGGTGGCACAGCAGGTAGTGCACATGCCTAACAGGGAAAAGGTTGCTGGTTCGATCCCCAGGTTATCAGGGCCTTTCTATGTGGAGTTTGCATGTTCTTCCTGTGCATGTGTGGGTTATCTCTCGGCACTCTGGCTTCCTCTCACAGACCAAAAACATGCTCGTTGGGTGGACTGGTGACTCCAAATTGCTCTTAGGTATGAGTGTGAGCGTGAATGGTTGTCTGTCTCTCTATGTGGCCCTGTGATTTGCTGTCAACTGGTTCAGGGTGTATCCCACCTCTCGCCCAATGACAGCTGGGACAGGCTCCAGCTCCCTGCAACCCTGAAAGGGATAATGAATGAATGAATTGTGGACAGCATAAGCTGACCAAAGTGCATCACAGAGGCAAAGACATATAAACATGTAAATATACACAAGCATCTTCATCAATTCAATTCAGTTCAACCACTTTATTTATCCCCAAGGGGGCAATTTAAAAGACAGGAGTAGCACTCATCAAAACCATAAGGACAAAAACAAACAAAAGGCAAATTGCATGTTACTGCCTCATAAAGTGCAAAGACCTAATAAAGTGCTATTCAGTCAAAGTGTTGCAGATAAAGTGCACAGTGCATTAAGACTGATTAACATGACTGGCATGGGTGGTGGGGGTTTAGAGATAAGGGGCTAAGGGCTTGGGATGGGCCAGGAAGGGGTCCGAGTTCAAAAGCCGGACAGCTGAGGGGACAAAGGTGGCCCTCCTTCACTGAGTCCTGCAGTTGGGACAGAGTAGTCTATGTCCTGACGGGAGCCACTCAAAAACAGGATGCAGAACATGATGAGGATCCTGCCGAATCCTGTGAGCTATTTCAGTGGTTTGTAGATCACACAGGGTTGATGGAGCGAACAGGAAGCCCAGTGATGTTGGAGCATATTTTAGTGATGCTGATCAGACGGGTCCGATTCTGCAGGCTTAGGGAATAAACCAGTGGGTAAATGAGAATGTGAGAATGCTCTCAACGAAAGAGAAAAAAAGTAATTAGAACAACTTTGTTAACATTAAAAGATCATAGTTTGCATAGAAGGTACAAACACTGGTGACATTTCCTGAGGATCTCTTCAGTGTTAGCAGAAAACCTCATATGTGACACACATTTGTTTAATCATTTACAACTTAATAATGACAAATACACTCCCAGCTTCACATAACCCACAATGTTCACTTGTCTTTGTCCAAATCATTTCAGTAGAAATGTGTCTCTATGCACGGAAAAACATGTTCACCGATGAGGATTTTCTGAACTTCCTTTAAATTGCTCAAAAAAGGGATCTGATTTTTAAATAGATGGTCAACTTTAGAAATTACATATCAGAGCAAATCAAAACATAGATAATGGATTTTGTGTTAGAGCATCTGCTGTTTTACTTTTTACTATTCAAATCATGAACTCTGCTCATTTTGGCAGTATGAGATTTTGGCTTCATAAATTAATCATAGTGAAAAAGCTTTTAGGGAAAGGCAGAATTGGTCCTCTCGGCTCTCTCTCTCTTTTTGGTTTTACAGATTATTCACTCTGGTAAGAACTCCTTAAAAAACATAAAACCAAAAGGAAACTGTTAAAATGAAACCTTTAAATGTCAATAGGATTACACGGGTAATGAAAGGCTGTTATAACCTCAAAAACATGAGGTGATGCCAAAGTGGGACAGCCTTCATGTTTCATTAGTGGGGACTATAACGCCTGCGTCAAACACATCTTTTCAATGAGACATTAAAAACACATTTTCACTATAGAGGGTATGCATTGACGTCAAAAAACATCAGGCAGCGCCACCTGCAAAGAGGCGGAGAGCAACATCCTGTTTTTAATATCGGTGGTAAGAAACAGTGAAACGCTTGAATTCACCCGAAAGTGCTGTGTTTTTTGTAATTTTCCATAAGCGTGATTATTTTTGATGATGTTCTTTGCAGGTAAAATGTAGGTTGTAGTCTGATTTAACTTTTAAAAATGAGTTCGTACAATTTTGAAGCAATAAATTAAACCTGCTTGGTCAGAAATCTGTGACAGGGCTGCTCAATTATGGCAAAAATCATGTTCTTCATTGTTCAGACAGCATACAATTGCTTTTACAACATTGCTGACATTTGCATATTTGAACTGTCCTACTTTATTGTATGTGTGCACTTTTAATTTCATATTTTATACTTCAGGATTTTATATTCTATTTTATATTTTAGGTTTTTATATTTTATTTATAATTTTGGGTTATGTGGTGGTGGGAAGTTGCAAAATAAGACGTTCATTGCCCATTAATGACCGCTGTGTTTTAGCGTGTATATGACAATAAACATCTTGAATTTTGAATCTTGAATCTTGACAAACATGGATGAGAGGGAGCTTTTTTTGCCTTAATAAAAACCCTAAAACTGACCCTACCTGTCCAAGCGGTTAAAAGCAGGTATATGACAGAGTAAAGAAATGTATTTATTCTGTAAAATGTTTTAAACAAATCACGGACAAATGTTTCATTTAGGCCACAGAGGGTTGTGTAAGAAGGCAGGAAAACGAGTATGTCACCTAGGGCTGGGCAAAATATCGATTAAATCGATTAATTCTAATTATTTTCTGCATAAGATCTTAAAATGAAAAAAAAAAATTCTTAACTTACTCCAATCATAAGTTGTTGCAATGTTTGAGAATATAAATACTGAAAATGTACAGTTTTCATGATAGTAGGCCTTGTAGGTTTTGCACAAGCACTTTTTTAGGCCTTCATTTGTTTTCTTAAATTAGATTAAATGTTGATCAGATGTTTCCATGTTAATATTCAGTGAAAATGGCTCATTTTTCAGTGTTTATGTGGACTACTTAATCAATATGGAACATATTTTGACAACATTAAGGCAAAATTTGAATTACGTAATTTTTGTTTCACTTGCAGGGTTTTTTGGAAGGAGAAAAAAATGATTAAAATCATAAATCGAGTTTTGTGAAACGTCACATCATTAATTCTCACAAACTGAACCCTGTTGTCCTGTGATTAAATGTAATAATCACTCAGTCACTATTTTCTGAATGCATTCAACAAGACTTAAAAGGGGTCAAAGTTGAGCCCATGACGCTGTTAAAATATTGACACGGCAGTGACAAGATTACCCTATTAACCTTTTCAACACGCACATCCGCCACCAGGTGAAGCTACATAATGTACTTCACAGCTCATTTACCTGCAGGGAGGATCTTTCTACACCTTCAACTCGGTTAATATGTGAGTTATTACTTATATCACACCAGATGGAGTTTAAAAATGTTTTGAGTGTCACATGGCCACTGCTTCATCTGCTCTTTCACTGCAGCATGTAATGAATATTTTCCACCCACTGGACCTTTAACAATAATAAGCATGAGTAATTTTTAATGTGTACACAGATGTGATTCATTTGAGTGGTTTTCGGTTTCCACAGTCAGTGATGCAGCAGTTTAGTCATTACTGGAGTAACAGCAGAGTGATGTCAGCTGGAATATCATAAACAGCACATCACACTTTCCAGATTTTCTGATTTAAGAGATGGGAACTGACTGGAGTGTCATTTGTGGTTGGATCTTCATTAGCACTTCATATATTATTCAGGTTTTTTGGTTGTCAAATGCACAGTCTTGAACATTCCCCCTTCAAATTGCTCTTGTGCTTTTTGAAACTGGTCCTTAAGGTCTAAAAACTGGATTTTATCCTCACATTCAGGATCCAAATATAGTCTGATGAAGGGCTAGGACCTGAAATGAAACATTTGCGGTGATAATCTTCATTACACTGACTTTGAAGCAGCTTCTGGTGTGCAGACTTTTTTCTCTTTTCACAACCATTTTCATGTTTAGCACCAGGTTTTTAAGTATTTTTGGATTTTCTTTACAGTATTATCTCTTTATTTAGACACAAAACAAGATCAAACTGCACAAAGCCGATAAAATGTATAGTTTGGTGGGTGCTTGAGGATGACCATCACAACATTCTTTGTAAATCAGATCTCGAGATGGAGAAGAAAGCAAAGCAAAGTCATCAGTTTGGCTTTAACCACAAACTTTATATTCTGTTGTGGGCCAGACTTTCATTATTTTATGTGACTCGCTAGGGGCTGGAGAAAAGTGGACCACAGGCCGCAGTTGCCCCCCTTGCCATATTTTTGACACCATGGTCTAATACTGGGTGGCACGGTGGTGCAGCAGGTAGTGCACATGCCTGTTTGAAGCTTATTTGTGTCTTTTAACAGGATAACATGGCTGTAGTAATTACATAATCATTTTGTAATTTTTAAATGATAAATTGTCTTTTCAACACTCTACCTTATCTGTTTTTAATGTTTTGTACTAAGTTATCTATTCATGTATTCTTACTTAATTATTTTTACAAGGAATACACGATATTGGATTTTTGCAGATATTCAATATGCCAGTATTTCTGGATGCATTATCGCTGATGTATATTTTTTGTCAAGAGCAGAAAGTCTTCACTTAATGAAAACTTGACTTGTTGCTTTTAATGTGACAGTGTACTATTAACAACATGTAAGGTGAGGTGCAATGGTACATTTGTGTATTTTGCTTATTTTGCCTGTATTACTGCCAATATAAGGGATATTTATCGCTGATTTATATGGGTGATATATCGGCATTAAATATCAGCAAAGATTTCAATTTCAGGTGATACAGATATTGTATCAGTAATATTGTGTATCCCTAAATTTACTTGTTTATCAGAAACTATTAACTGTTTTCTGTATCATTTACTGGTTTATCTCCCCTAAGTGTTTTGGCTTTATGTGTTAAATTGGTCTTTCAAATCTTTTTAATTTTTCTCCCTTTTTAATTGAATTATTATTATTATTATTGTTTTTAATCTTCTTTGGTCATCTTGGTCTCATTTAACACTGCTGGATTCTTGTTTCTCATGTTCTTGATTTATTATTATTATAAACATTATTATTATTATTATTATTATTATTATTACCTCTGCCAAGGAGGTTATGTTTGTGCTGGCATATATTAGTTAGTTTCTTTGTTTGTAAGCAAGATTACACGAAAACTACTTGACGGATTTTGCTGAGATTTTCAGGAGATGTTGGGAATGGCCCAACTTAAAAATGATTAGATTTTGGTGATGATCCAGTTAACCACCACTGGTGAACAATCATTTTTCTCAATAACTTATTACTTTATCATGGAACTATTGCTTATAGATGCAACAGCAATATGTAAGCTAACTTGATGGAGGTTTGTGCTGTCTAAGTGTTTTTTTTTAGTTATTTCTTTGTTTTTCCCCATGCTTGGGTCAATTCTGCTCAGTGGGTCTGTCTGCTGTTTGGGTTCTTGTGCTTTATCATGATGTATCCGTCAGTGTTTATGTTGTGTTGTGTTTAAGCACTTTGTAAACCTCAGTTTTTAACAGTACTATATAAATAAAGGTGTGATTAAAAGATAATTTGGCATCATATTTATTTATCCATTTGCTTTACAGATGCTTGGTTTAGGAAACTGTGCAAAGCTGGGGGGTTTTGGGATAGGGCCAAATCTGATATCTCATTATGGGGCCCAAAAATGTCTGGCTCCGCCCCTGTGAATGTGACCCTTACAGTAAAGTGTTACCCAGATTTTCTGTTATGACAAGTTCACAAGTTTGACCTCCTGTTGCAACAAAAAGCCTCCTGTGTGTCCTTTAATGCTTATGAGAGGAAGATATTGAATTAAAGATAATGTCAAATGACTCTAATTTAACATACAGAGGTTATTTAATGTGTTTACAGCTGTAAAGATGCGCTGTGTGGTGTTTCCAGAGTGGGAGCGGTGCCGCACAGACCACTGCAGCCGCGGTACTCTACTTCCGTTCCGCAGAGGGCGACAGGCAGCCGAGACTGTGGCGGAGGTCCAGACACAATAGACTGGGTAAGTTTGATTAACGAGCAAAATACGAGACAAAACGCCGACATTTCACCGTGTGGCGCGAGTATACGAGTGTGTCAGCAACCTGTGTGCGTTCCCAGGTGAAGTCGAGGGTCTGTTTGTCGGCACACACGCAGAAAAGACGAGCAAACAAACAACACGGGCTCACGGAAAATGGGCTACGGCTATGTGCTGGATCGGACTGGTTCCTGGCTGCTGTCTTTAAAACGAGCCGTTGTCGGATTTAGCCCTAAAATACGTCGTTTGCTCAATATGTAAAGCTTCAGCTTGTGGTTTAACAACCAGGGTAGTCTCTATTTCGATTATACTCAATGAACACCGGCGTGTGGACTCACTTGTCGAGGATGCTTAGCAAGCAGCTTCACCGCACGCTGTTCCAAGAAGTAGCCGCATCCCACAAAGTCATTAGGCCTGGGTGTCTGCGTTGCGAATCAGAGTTGGGGAGGTGTGGGGGGCGTTTGCAGGTAGCTCTAGCTTTTAGGGGCAGGGGGTCAATATCTCCAGTGCAACATAAACATTTATTAGCATCTAATAACAGTGTAACAGCGGGAGTTTACAGTTGTTGGACGGTTAACTTCGTTTCGTGAACGGTTAGCCTGCTCGTCCGTCAAAGACAGCGCGTGCACCGACCGTTAAATGTGCGCAAGGAAAACAGCGCAAAAGTCTGCAGTTCTGCCGCACCGTAGCAGGGACATCTCCTGGAGTTATGCCTGTGTTTTATCTGGTAATAACACTGGTAATATAGATAAGGTAATTTAAAAACAAATTCTTATCTGTCTTATCATTAACCATCAGGCAGAGGTTGGTAATTACTGGGGGCCTCGTGCTCCAAGGGGCCTCAAGATGTGCAGGTATGGCTCTTAAGACATGAGACAACACCTGCCAACATTGTGATGCGAAAAATTAGTCTACTACCACTGACTAATTACCATATGACCCTAACCAACAAATTAAAATCCAATATAAAGATTTTAAAACAAAAACTTCAACCACGTTTAAGAAAATTGCCCAAAATAATCATAGAATAGAAAGCAAACCTCCGCCAAGGTAGCCCACATATTGCTGTTTCATCTATAAACAATAGTTCCATGATGAAGTTACCATCATAATATTATTCCTTGACCATGAAAACCCACATCTAGCGCTCAGAATCATGTTGATATAATTATTAGTCAGACAGTTATTGATCACAAATGGTCGTTCGCTAATGGCAGTTATCTGGATCACCACCAAAATCTAATCATTTTTAAGTTGGGCCATTACCAAATACCGACGGAGGTATTTGAGGCGGCACAGTGGCACAGCAGGTAGTGCACATGCCTCACAGCGAGAATGTTGCTGGTTCAATCCCTGTGATGTCAGGGCCTCTCTGTGACGAGTTTGCATATTCTCCTGTGTATGCGTGGGTTCTCTGCGGGCACTCAAGCTTCCTCCCTCCCAAAACATGCTCATTAGGTTAATTGGTGACTCTGACTCTAAATTGTCCTCCATTTTATTGGATTAATATCAATATTGACGACAAATTGTCTAAAAATATGATTATCAGTATCGGAAGATACAATCATTTATGCTGATATTTGCAGCTGATATTATTACCATACAAATAAGCCAATAATGTCCCATTTATTGATTTTGATTTGGCAAAATATACAACAAATCATAGTTAACCTCATTATAACTCAATACATACTTGCATAAATTATCAAAGTATAATTCATTCAAGGATAAAATGTTGTTTTCCTTGCTTTACATTTGTTTCCAACAAAGTCGGGCTGTTGCCATGATAGGAACAGCTCATCTTTGGTTTAGCAGAGACGTTGTGCTCTTGACACAAAGTATCAGTATTGGCTAGGGCCGAACCATTTCAGGAAAAGATCTCATTGCGATTTTTCTGGCAGATATTGTGATTTCAATCTGATTCACGATTTTCTTCAAATCAAGCTTCAGTACATTATTCACTATGTTCACAGTATAGACAACAGTAAGGAAACCAGTGATCAAAATCAAATAACACATTATTCATCATCTAGTATTGATGATAAATAATCTATTTTCATTATTTAAGGGACACTCCAACTTCTACTCCTAAACAGAGGCTTTGTATTGTTGACCAGTTTACCAGCACTTAAGTTAATGCAATTTGCCTGCAAATTTGTAAAATAGCATGTGTAAAATAGTTGACACAGCAGATCCTGGATCAGTCAGGAGTACTGCAAAAAATTGCAGCTTTGCGTTGTCTGAAATTGCGATTTTGATGTGAAAACGATAAATCATTGAGCCCTAGTATTGGCGATAATAAGTTTGGAAATGTCTGCATATTGGATATGAAAAAATCCAATATTGTTCATCCCTAGTATGAGTGTGAGGGTAAGTGGTTGTCTGTCTCTTTGTGTGGCCCTGCAGTCTTCAGCTTCAGAGGAAGAAAAGTCTGTAAAACCCACACATGCTCAGAAAAAACAGTTGTCAGATTTTTTCTGGATGAGCTGCATTTGTGACTCCAATGAATAAAAGTTAAGACATTTATCTTGGTGAGCATTTTGTGATTGCTTTTTGCAAAACTATTTTGTGTAAATTTTAATCACAGGTAGTTATAAGTGATGACTGAAAATGAAATAGCACCTCCATGTCATAAGAGGACATTTATTTTGATTTGAGGTTTCGAAAAAAGAAAGGTCAAACATTGTCTGTTTCATTTTCTATACTCCCTTGCTTGTTGCAAAAGTCTGTGAGATTTAACCGGGATTTTTTAAATTACTGAATTTGCATTTTTATACAGAATTAAAACATAAAGTATGATAGATAGCATGTCTCCATGCGTTTTCAAAGGGGAGGGTTAAAGAGCTGCATTTGATCCTCTACAGAGATGAAACATAGGATTTTCTTTTTCAACTTAAATCAGATTTTTGCTTAATACACCCCTAAAGCAGGATGTAAACTGTCAAACACACCAGGACAGGGAACCTTTAAGCTAATCATTTTCTGATGCCTTAGCAAAAACAGTTGCACTTCAATCAGCTGTTAGCAGTGTGACTGTGAACTGACCCGTTTTATCCTCAAAAGCGCAGTCTCATTATTTTTTTTGATCAAGGTCTTTTTTATCAATAGTTTCAACAGTAATAACACGAAGGCATTTACATTAACTATCTAAACATGTTTTTTAGCCCAGTTTCGGCAAAAGCTTGCATAAGCAACGGAGACCAAGGACATCAAACGAGCAGGAAAAAATGTGAAAGATACATTAAAAAAAAACATACTTCCTTTCAGATAAAGTAAATGTTCTCTAGCCGAACAAACCCGCTGACGGTACTATCTTCTGTGCAGCCTCTCTCTCTTTGGGGGTCTTTTTCTGATGCAGCGGCTGTGCTTCTACAATTATAAGGACCATTACAAATACAGAAGCTGTAGGTCTTTAACACATTTTATTGTGCTTTTCAATGTCGAATCACATGATATAGCCTCTGAGCGAACAGCAGGCAGAATTAGAGCAGACGGCAGATAGTCACCTTCTTAAAAACAAACAGAAGGGCTGCTGGACGATGACAAAAATTACAATTGCTCTTATTTTGATAGATATTGAAATCGCGATTATGAAACACGATGTCTGACTGACTTTAAAAAATGCCCCACATGCTTCATTGAAGGTATATGCTTTTGATTCTGTCATTTTGAACATTTGAAAATGGGTAATACATAGACATATACTTACAGAAATAAAAAAAAAAAACTAAAAATAATGCCAATAATAATAAAAGAAAAAAATTCAGATGTCATGTGGTACAGTAATCTTTTAATCTATCATACTTCGTAGTTGTGGAAAGGCAGTAATTGTAATCTCAATTAAGATTTAATTTATTTCCCACCTCTACCAGAAACTATTTTGAACATTAGAACACAGGTAATACATAGAAATGTACTTAAAAATGCCAATAATAAAAATAATGGGAAAAGAAAAGAAGCTGAACCTGTCATGTGGTTCAGTAGTATTTTAATCTCTCTTATTTCATACTTCTGGAAGGCAGTAATTGTAATCTTGATTAAAATTTGATTTCTAACGATTTCAGAATTGGTCTGAAACAAAAATAGTTCCTGAATGAAAGTGTGGTCCCCCAAAATCAACATATTCAAAGATTCACACCCGTAACGGCAGCATTTGCAAAAGTGGGTGGAGCGGGAAAAGAGCGCTCCGCATGGGTTCCTCCCGTTTGTCCCAATGTTTTCAGTGTAATTGTGAATTTATTTCTGCTCAAAGCAAATTAAATCAGAAACTATGATTTCATCACAAAGCTTGGAAGCAAACCCCGATACCGTCTTAATCTCACTAATAGTTGGGAGTGTGTGACCGAGAGGGTAAAACTGGTAGAGCAGCACGGGTCTCAACAGGTTTATTAACTTGTTACGCAGGTCATGACTTAGCATTGTGATATTTTTATTATCAAGGCCAGATGACTCTCTTATTGTTTCTTTACACAGAAATGACTTTACATAGTTTGACAGTTCATTTTTTTTGTTGATTGTTGTCTTTTTTTAGCAGAAGTAATGCAGCTGAAGTGTTTGCATGGATGTTTGACGGCGTATTTCCTTGTCAATGTGGTCATGCAAATGATTGCTTATAAATAGTGAAAGTGGTTTGTGAATCATGAAACCCGTCGGCTATGGGAGCCACTTGTAGCATCTGTTTCAGTTAGAGATCATTCTGAAACAGCCGCACCCCTCTCAGCTGTGGTGTGACTTCTGTGTTTTGTTTGTTGTTTTTTTTTCTTTGCTTTTTCGGCCTCAGGTCCCAGCTCTTCTCCAATCCAAACCGGTATGTCGGATGAAGATTCGCGTGCCAGCACCAGCTCTTCCTCATCACCGCCTTCCTCCAGCCAAAACAGACAGAGGGACTCGCTTTGCAAAAAGAAACGGGAGAGCAAAGCCAGCATGAGCAAGACCTCCAAGCTGCTTTCCACCAGCGCCAAAAGGTACAAAAATGAAACTTTCTACAATGCTTCAAGAATAATCAGTCCTGATATCTTACTGTACCAGGATATACCTAAAGAACAAGAAGGTAAATCTCCCTGTGTTTGAAAAGGTTGGCATTTCTCACTGATTGGGACATTGGATGAAGCAAAGGGCACAGGTCCTTTTAACTGTTGTAGAAACAGATCATTGAGGCATATTGCTGATTTATTACGTGGTTATACTGAAAAAGATTAAAATCACGAGATCAGTTTAAGCATGTCTGTGTTACTGCATTGAAGTTTGATAACAAACCATAATATAGTGCAACAATACTTGACTTAAAAATACTTCACCTTGCACCTTTGCCCGGATGTCAAATAGGAGGAGGTATACATAGAAGAGGAACACATAAGTTTTCTTTGTATAGTAGCATAGACAGACCTAAACATCCACAGTTACAAGATAATCTGAGCTTCACTTTCCTCCCCTGAAACATAATTAAAGTGTAGTGGAGTTAAATAGTGTAAATAAAACTAGTAATATTGTTTTAACCATTGCAAGAACGTGACTTACATGACGCTTAGACTGATAAAATAAGTAGATTAGATGCTCTATTTTATTATCCATCAAACTATTTAGTAGAATTCAGTCTCCATGAGGCAGTATTGGCTAATTATGTCCTGTATTCTGTCTCTGACAAAGACTCTCTGTTAGAGATCCTGCCTCTTTTAGACTCCAAACCTCCGCCGAGGTGGCTCACATATTGCTGTTTCATCTATAAACAATAGTTCCATGATAAAGTTTCCATCATAATATGATTCCTTGACCCTGAAAACCCACACCTAGCACTCAGAATCATGTTGATATCATTATTAGTCAGACAGTTATTGAGCAAAAATGATTGTTTGCTAATGGCAGTTATCTGGATCACCACCAAGATCTAATCATTTTTAAGTTGGGCCATTACCAACATCTTCTGAAAATTTCAAACAATTCTGTCCAGAAGTTTTTGCGTTATCTTGCTAACAAACAAACAAACAAACATATGGAGGTCATCATGGTGCGTTCCAGTTACTTTGGTGCTCAGATGTCGTAACTGGGATTTTACTTCACATCCCAGTTAAATGTGTTCCAGTAACAAGCTCATAAAATAAGATACCTGAAGATCTTCTGACTTCCTTGTTTTGGTGTCAGATGAGCTGCCATGAAACCAGAGGTAATGATAAAAAAAAAACTGTCCCAGGCATCAACACAATCCCCTAATGGAAAACCAGAATAATAAAGTGGTGAAGAGTTCAGTCAAGCAGAAACCATGTGTTAGAAAAGACCCTTTGGTTTATCCTAAAATTTGACTGAGGCTGATCTATTTCCACTTTTGGTAAGGTGACTGACTGCAGCAGTCAAACCTCTCTGCTTTTTTATTCTTCATTGTGGAGTATTTATCTAAAAGATTGTTTCTCTGAATCTCTCAAGATCCCAAGACAAAGAAATTAAACTATCTGAAACTAAAACTAAGATTTTTTTTTTTGTCAAAATGAAGAAAAAATTCAGCCAATATTTCTGCATCAAAAACAAATCAGAACAAACAGTCGAAACAAAATGGAACAGAAACTGACTGAATCTATAATAACCCTGTTGTGTCACTGAAGTGGCCCTCCAGCTATCTTTAGCTTTTATGTTGGTTATTTGTGGTTAGACACAGATAACAGAAGCTCCAACATTCAGCTGCTGATTCAGAGGAGAAGTCATGACTGAACACAAATACAGCATGACACAAGAGGGCAACAGGTGCCATGAAAACATGGAGTTTGTTTACAAATGAGAGGTTACGTAAAAGCCTGCATAGAAAGAGACTTTCTAGTGACATCCAAAAGGGCCTGTGCTATCTGAAGTCAACGTTTTTAGTCAAAGAATGTTTTAGTCAGGCTTTGTAAGTTTGCAAAACATTACCAGAGTAGGTTTATGGTTATCAGGATAAATAGACTTTTAAAGCAGTTATTTAACACATTTTTCACATCTAAGAATTAAATTAAAAATGCACTCAAAATAATTCACCACCAGTTTTGTAAAGGATAAAACAGTTAGTGCTGAAGGCTTTCATTAAAGTTTTTTCATTAGATAATCTGATCAAATTCTTAGTCATTGATACACAGTGTTAGATTTGAAAAGGGCCGTGTATTTTACTGATGTGGATTTTTTTCTTTTTATTTCTCTGGAGACGTGGAAAAATAACTTATTTAGCCCCAACTTCATACTACAGTGCACATATATGAAATGTCTTGGGTATGATTTACAAAACATGGTAATACACTGAAGTTTGGCAACTGATAATACAATAGTAATAATAATAATAATAATAATAATGATAATAACTTTATTTATATAGCAACTTTAAAAACAGATGTTTACAAAGTGCTTTAACAGACAAAACAAAGACAGAAAAATAACTGTGAACAATAAACCATCAATCAGACTGTAAGAGTCAAACCAGAGGGCACAGAGGATCATAAATAAATCAACAAAGGGAATAAAAGCTGAAGTACTACAGTAGTAATACCACATTAGTACAGGTTAAAATGTCAACATGTACATATGACTAACATTAGAAAAGGAGGTTTTTATTTTTTATGTAATGATAAGGAGACAATAACACAATAAATGATGATAATGATACACATTAATGTATAAAAAATTCCTCAAAAGTTCTTTTTATTTTGTATTTTATCCAACAGGTAAATGGTTCAGGGCGTCATCTTTGTTAGAAGTGTGTTCTTCTGCATTTCCACTGATTTTGTTTCCTTGTTGTGTTTAGGATTCAGAAAGAGCTGGCTGATATCACACTGGACCCTCCGCCAAACTGCAGGTGAGTTTTTATTCTTTGCTTCAGTGTTATTATAGCTGTCGGGCAGATATGAACACCAAAACTAAAACACACCACTCGCCTGAATCCCACTCCTCTTTTGTTATTTAATCACGGGTTTGTCTTTGTGGTCTTGAGTTTCTTGTCACTTATGTGATAATAGCTCAGTGCAGCAGCTCTAGCTTTCATGACTGAACGCGTGAAAGCAATGAAGATCATATTCAAAGATCTGTGTAAGTTTGAGGAAGCTGAAAACAAGATTTTAGTTTGACTAAGGTGATTGTCACTGCAACGCGGCATTTTTATTTCAGGAGTGAAGGACAGGGAAGAGCAGCTTTGGAGGACTGCATGAATCCTTCTCTGACTGCCTGTTTCAAATCATCTGATTATTTCAATAATAAATGAAAATAACCAAAAGAAAATTCCAAATAAAGGCTTCAACCAGAAGTCACAAACAAAAATGTGTAATTGATTAAGTTTACAGAGAATCAAAACTTATTTTAGCTCCACTTTTAAGGCAATGAAATGAGTTATTAGACTGCAAATATTTTACTGTTACCATTTCCCCAAATATATTCACTAATACCTTATATTATAATCAGAATCAGAAATACTTTATTAATTCCCAAGGGTAAAGCTATAACATTGAAATAAGAATTGAGTGTAAATTTGATTAGATATGAGCAAAAAAAGAAGAAACACAACAGTAGTCATACCTGTGAAAGAAAAACGAATCAAAATGTAAAAATAAGATCAAATAAATGCACAGTTTCAAGGGTTTGACAATAGTAAGTGACATTTAAAGTGATGAGCTGATAGAGAGATTTTGTTTCCTCAGAGATATGAAGAAACAATTATAGCAAACCAAGTTCTGTAATGGCAAAAAAACAGAATACATACAAATAATCCAAATTAATAATGAAATATTTGAACTCATAGCCTTATTATTACATGGTATTGTATTGGTTAAAGCAGTAGGTGGTCCAGCTGAAGGGGTTGGGTTGGGTTTGCTCCTTGCGCCCTTAAACTTCATCGCATGTAAACACCTACGAATGAGGCAGGGTCGATGTTGCTGCTGGTGCTGACAAGTCCTCAGGATGGATGATACTGAAGTGTTAACCTGGCATGTGCTCTAAACCTGACCCTGTGTTGGCATCTCAGGTTCATTTTCTTTTGTCTTCTTGTTTACAGTTTAAGAACTTAAGGGCCACATTGAGAAAGTTTTAGGACCATCTGTGACTCCTGGCTCCTGCTCTAAGTGTGCTTTACTAACCATAATACTAAGTAATTTGTCCACTGACTTTTTACTGAGTTTTGATATTAAATCAAGGTTTTCTCCTCTAAAAGTTAATCTCAACATGCTCCAAAAAGCCTCATTTGTGTACAGTAATCAGACATTACTTATGGGAAGCAGATAGGGGATGTCTCCTTTATACTTTTTTTTTTCTTTATGCAGGAATATCTGTTTACAAACTACATTTTTAATTTTTAGGGGTGTTGTGTGCATCATTATTGGCTTTCCTTCAATAAAATCAGTTTATTTCACTGGTAGAAAACAACTCAAAATCACAAAGAGCTTCTGAGAGGCAATACTCTGTGATTTATTTTCCTTCAAAGCCATTTAGGTGAAAAGCTATTTTTCCACTTTAATCCCTGGAAATCGTATGCTACAGACATGTGAAATTGCCAAATTGTGGTTGTCTTCCTCCTCCAGTATGTGGTTGTCTTCCTCCTCTCTTTATGAGTAGATTTGTTTGGTGTTTTGGGGGTTTAGCATAAAAAGAAGTGATAATTTATCTTAATAATCAGCAGATGAATAGGTAATAAAATGATCGTTTGCCTTGGCTTAACGTTGCATTCAGCAGAAGGACTTCGGCATGGCGGACTCTCTGCTGCAGCTCTGTTTGCCGTAGTGTTGGGATTTGGGAGATTATCTTCAAATACTGGATGGTCTGGGTTCATGCTCCAGTCACAGCGGGCATCCTCTCCCTCCTGCAGTGTCCGGAGGCGAATCACTGAATCTCTCTTTGCTGCAGGCAACTCTGCTGCAGCCGAGCTTGACCTCGACCTCTGAGTGAAAAGAGAGAAAGAAAAACAGTCGAGCAGCTCAGTAGATCAAACAAGCTACCTCAGGCCACAGACCAGCCCCCCTAAAAAATCAACACCATCTGAGAGTTTGTGCTTACTGAAAGAAAAACGCTTCCTATTTATTCTCAGTCGCAAAAAATCAGCTCTAAGTTTATGTTGTTGCTGCCGCTGACATTTTTCTGCAGACTTTCTCTCATGTTTAAAACATCAGCTTCAGCGGCTGGAAGGGAATCATTTTCTCTTTACCTGCCACTTCACAGCCTGCAGTCTGTCAGTCAGTCTGTTTACAGAGAGCACGCTGTTTGTTTGCTGCAGGGAGGCTCGTGTCAGGCACAGATGTTTAACTTTACCACATCACTGGTTGTCACAATACCAGAAATCTAAACTTGGAAACTATACTAGTGGAAGTCAAACTATCTTCGCACGTGTTGTCATAAAAGAGCAAGAAAAACCGAGGTCCCCGGTGATGAAGATGAGTGCATTGTCAGGGTTCCCACGCGTCCTGGAAAACCTGGAAAATGATTGACCAGTTTTCCAGTCATGGAAAACATATGGAAAATGAGAGGAAAAAGTTAAATGTCATGGAAAAGCTTGAATTGTCCTGGAAAATTATTCATCCTTCCTCTGCTTCTCTCTTCCTTGTTGGTGAATGCAAACAGGTTAAAAGAATGTGTGCATAGCCTACATGTCTGTTCTCAGCTGTTAAAATTGAGCTGCAGAGTTTCTCTGCCTCTAGCCAGCACAGCGCCCCACGTGACGCTACCGGCCAATCAAATTTGCATGTTCCCCCAGAGCAGTCCCGTTTCCCAGTGTTTCCATATGACTTTGTTGCTAGATTTAGCAACTTTTCAGACCCCAGTAAGCACTTATTTTTCCCCAAAGATAACTTAAAACTAGCAACTTTGAGTTCAAGAGTGTTGCTGTATTGTATATCGAGTGTGAGGTTTTTAATCTCCTCTCTGTCTCCTCTGTTGAGTGACACACATCCTGGAAAAGTCCTGGAAAAGAATTTCTCGAAAAGAGTGGGAACCCTGGTTGTCCAGAATGCACTGGTGCACCAGCAGAAGTTAAAGTGCAGTGTGCTCCTTCAAGACCACAATGAAGCAATGTGTAGGAGATTAATTAAGCAAAAACAATTTACATGAATTTTATTAATTAAAACACTACAGAGAGGTCTGGAGTCATTTTTGTTCGTTTGATTTTACTTCTGCATTAAAAACAGACGACCAACCGTGACATAGCAAGAAGGAGCATCTCTGAGTTTTCGTATATTTTACATTAATAAACATGGATATTAGTAACAGCTTTATCAATAGTGAGGAGTTTTTTATTCATATGTTTACAGTTGTCTACTGAATTTTGATGTTGAACCTTTAAGGTGTCAAAGAGAGCACAAACAGGTCAGAAAGATGATTGAAAAGGACAAATAATAATTTGGTGAAATGTGAACCCGCAGAGATCAGAGCAGGTGTCAAGGTGAGCGAGCAGTAGAGCTAAATGATATTAAACCCACAAATTTAATTGTTGTAAATGTAAATTTACTAATTTAAAGGTCAGTGAGAACAAAAATGTCCACAACCAAAATGTTGTTAAAAATAATATTACCACCCCAAAGAGATGATATTTTTGCCGGTATTTGTTTGTTTGTCCGTCGATCTGTGAGCAAAATAACTGAGAAAGTTCTCACCAGATTTTGATGAAATTTTCAAGGAACATTGGTCCTGGCACAAGGACTGATTAGGTGTTCGGTGTTGATACAAATCGAGATGTCTGTCCAGGAATTTTACAAGAATCTGTTAACATTTTCCACGTTTTTGCGAATAACTCTGCTAGCAATGTCAGAAAGGCCTTGGCTGAGGTTTCTATTATATCAGTATTTCCCTCTACTTTAAAAAAATCAATCCTTTAATGAACTTCAGGTCTGATCATTATTATAAAATATTTGACCTTATGCTGCCAGTCTGATCTCTTATTTGACTGTTGTTTTATGACAAAAAAAGTAATTTTCTCTATAATAGATGTTCAGGGCCTGGATATTTTCCTTTAAAAAACAGTCTTGGATGTGTCGGCGCCCGGCAGCAGAAATGAGTTTCATCCATTAATCTCCAAAATGGACTTAAGGTTTTAAATGGACTCCTCTTTAGGGCTAATAATGACAAAAGGTGTAGGTTTTTGTTCCGTTAATAGCTTCAATTGTGCATTAGAAATGGATGACTGCAGCTTGAAGTTAACACAATAAAGACCAGAAGCAGCAGCAGGTTTAAGCTACAGGCTTGTACCATTTAGTCAAATTCATAATGGCCACCTAATTACAACAGGGAAGTGTGACAGACTAAGCACTACCTGCCCAGAACATGATGGATTAAGAGCCAGCTTTAATTGAGTACTTGCAGGCCATGATAATGTATTTTATATCAACAGTTTGATATTCAACATGTGGAAATTGGCTTAAGTTGTTACTGAAGGAGTTAAATAGTGGTATTAATGAAGCTGAGGTTAGGACTCTGGTGTTTTCTCTGGGTTTACGTTATGTAGTTTTGACCTCATTATGACTCAGATTGTCAGATTCACAGGGGACAACTTTATTAATATTGTCACTGACATTGTGGGCAGTGATAAAATAAAATGAAATTCATTCAGTCATTGTAAAAATCCTTTAATCCAAAAAGTTCGTGTGCAACTTGGGTGGCAAATATTACTTACATAAATAAAGATGACAATCCAAAGAAATGCCAAAAACAACAAAAGAAGCTCATCATAATTTACTGGAGCACAGAGTAAGATCTGTTTTACTTGAATTCTCCAACCAGCAGTCCTAAACCCCAGAGCTTTTGACCTTTTTTGTAAATTATAGCTACAAAATGAGGTAAATCCTCCTGTTAAGGATTAACAAACGTGTTTGAAAAATGTGTGCTTGAAAGTGATTGACACTACTTACTGATTTCAAAACACCTTTTGATTGATCAATTGGGAAATAGTAAGACATTATAAATGGGACTGTTCAAAAGAATACCAAAAACTGCAAAATTTATGTTAATTATAAGTATTTTATCAAGTATCAATTAAAGGTGTAGTGTGTAGAAGTTGGCAGCATTTCACCGAACAGAAACAGCGAATATAGGATATAATGTTTCTATTTGTATGTAAAGTCCGTCGAAATAGGTGTACAATCATCCCCATAAATCTTTTGTTTTCTTTTGATTAAGTTAGAAAAAGCTTTTTATCTTTATGTACCGCGGGCCTCCCCTTTGTGGAGACTGACATATTGATCCGCCATTTTGTGTACCGGTGGGTTTTGGGGACAAAAAGAGCGAATTTGAATACTAGTCTTAAAGTTTCCAAAAGCTATAATCATCATCTTAACTGACCTGTAATCTATTAAAACAATAGTTACAAATATGAATGAAAAAACCCTCACCTCGTAACTGTTGTAAATGATGCCCTGTTCACGATCCTTTTTGGTCTTCACCGGCTCTCGTCGCTTAGTGATGTGATGCTTTAGTAACAGGCAAGCTCATTCCAAAATCTGAACACTAGATGTCACTAAAATGCCAATTTCTACACACTGCACCTTTAACAAAGGGGGTTACATTTAAAGAAGCTAATGTCACAGAAAGACTGATAACAGTATGTTAGATTAAAGATAGATATTTGCAATACTATTGGGGATCATTGACAGTTATATTGAAAGTTATGACAGAACACATAAAGATGAAGAGTGGTGTTGAACAGAAGTTTACTCATTCACTCTGAGGTTTTTGCCTGAAAGCATTTTCATTTCTGGCAAACTTGCTATTTAAAACTAATTGCAAAGCACCTATATATGGATCACTTTGCTTGACTTATTCTTACAATATTAGAACATAAACTAAAATGTACCCTCGTTAACCCTCAGATTAGTGCTTGATATTGCCCTAATGCACAGATCCTTTTCCTGTTTTAGCACTTTCACCCAGACATGTCAGAAGACGTTATCCACACTGTCTAGGTAGCACTAGAAAACTTTTTGATCATTATTTTATATAGATTTTTGTGACTTGTTTATGCGGTGACTGCAGCATTTAAACCTGTGAATAACTGCTCAGAAATTCACAAACTAGGACCAGGAGGAGCGAAATAAGTGCAGATTCAATGACGTCGGCTTCAAGGATGAGAAAACAAGAGTGAGAACGGTGAACAATCAATTCAGTGAATCAGTTTATCCATCCATGCATTATCTACACCGCTTATCCCTTTTGGGGTCATGGGGGGCTGCAGCCCATCCCAGCTGACATTGGATGAGAGGCGGGGTACACCCTGAATCGGTCTTCAGCCAATTACAGGGCCACATAGAGAGACAGACAACCATTCACTCTCACACTTAAGGGCAATTTAGAGTCACCAGTTGACCTAACAAGCATTTTTTTGGTCTGTGGGAAGAAGCTGGAGTGCCTGGAGAGAACCCAGGCATGCACGAGAGAACTTGCAAACCCCACACAGAAAGGCCCTGACCGAAACGGGGTTTGAACCAGCAAATGTTTTTGCTATGAGGCACGCGCACTACCTGCTGTGCCACTGTGCCACCCTTGAATCTATTTACAGCAACATAAACTTCTGAACATAAAACTGAATATATTGCCCAGCCCTACAGTTGAGTAAATCACTACAGTCATAATTTACAGCCCTGCTTATATCATTGGTCAGTATATAAAGGAAAAACCTCCTTTTGACGGCCCTTTTACAGGCTTTAAAGTCTCCTTTTATTATTTGTCTTTAGCTGAAGTTGCTTTGTGTTCAGCTTTGAGCTTCGGGCAGTTTAAATGTTTGGAGTTTTCATCTTGAATTAATTTCCTTTATAAAAGGCTACCGCACAGCTGCTTTAAAAACAAGCACCACATTGCTTTGACATTAAAAGGTTTGTTTGTGCCACTTTTCATAACCGTTTTAGTTTAAACCTCGTCTCTAATAAAACTATAACTGATCCAGCTTCAGACTCTTGCATACTTTAATAGCCTGTCGTAAATGCAGATAAGAGTGTAGTGGTGTTTTGAGGCTGATTGGGAGTGTGTGTTCAGATCGTTAAAATCATCCTCTGTGAAGTCAGATCTTCTCACATGGCGGATGTTTTCAGTCGTCATATCTTTTTAACACCCTGTTAATTATCTCAAACTGCTCTCTCAGGATCGATTTTATACAAAGTGTCATTGCTGGAAGTGAAACTCTGCCAAACATCCGTGCTAACGCCGATCAAAAAGCACAACATCTGCCCCATAAACCCCCTGAGGAGTTTCAGATCAATACTATTATGTCTTGTATTCATGACCCTGAGGGGTTCGAGACCACATGTTCTGCATGTAGGAGGGATAAAGGCCGGTCTTCTCTGAGGGAAAATCAATACGGATTACAGATCATGACGCAGAGACACATCGCTGGGGATTTGCTTTGAACTGGAAGATGCACAAGGGAGAGGAAACTTTCTTCACTTCAGATTTAAAGGAAAACATAATCAAAACTTAATGGCCAGTAATCTGAATAAATCACACTGCCGGGATTTGTTGGTTTGTTTTTTATTCTTATTTGATTTAACCAGAACAGTATCATGAAAAGTTTGTGTTACAATGCTTTGCCTTCCCTTAAAATAAAAGGAAACTATTTACAGTGCTTAACAAATTTATTAGACCACCTGCCATGAAAATGAGAGAACAGAAGTAGTTAAGAAATCATTAGATTGAAAATGTTATTGTTATTGACATACATTTTGAACAGGCATTAGGACGTAAAACCAAATTCACCTTTTAATACCCAAATTAGAGCCTTAATCAAGCAAAACATTCAACCACTAAAACTTATTTCTCTGCTCAAGAATGCAAGTTAACGACTATAATTTCATCTTAGAACTATAATTCATCTTAATCAAGAAATAATAATGTGCTTTAGATTAGATTAAATTGGATTAGATAATACTTTTTTAATCCCCTTGGAAAGCCTTTCTCGGGGAAATTCGGAATTACTATTTTTCTGTTTTTTATTTTTGTAAAACAGTACATTTTAGCATTTGTAGATAACACAAAAAATTATGTTTGACCTTGAAAAATATTATATTGGTTAAAGAGCTTCTACACGCTGGTGAATTAACCATTACAGAAACATAAAAAATGATTTTAGTTAATTACTAATGCTGTTAATTTAGGACAGCTGTTGCAGAAACCTTACACTGGGTGGTTGGCTCATAAATTTGTTATCATTTTTTATGTGAATTATTTTAAGGTCCCATGTCCTAGTGTGTTTGACCATGTACATCTTGTCTTGGGTGTCCATTAAGTAGGGCTGGGCAATAAATCAATTAATTTGGATTATTTTCTGTAGAAGATATAAAAATTTAAAATCAAGAATTTTCTTCTCGACCTACTCCAATTGTCAGTTGTTGCAGTGTTTAAAAATATGAAGACTGAAAATGTACAGTTTTTATGATGGAAACCCTGTCAGGTTTTGCACAAGCACATGTTTAGGCTTGTATTTTCTGTTTTTTAAATGAGATTAAATATTGATCAGAGGGCTCCGTGTTAATATACTGTGAAAATATCCCAGCCTTCAGTGTTTATGCAGACAAGCCTGCCTATGTTTAAACTACATAATCAACATTTTATGACACACACTTAAACTTTCAGAGGGAAGTTCTGTTTGGTTTGGGAATATATTTTGACAACATAAAGACAAAACTTGATTCATGTCATTTTTGTGTCGCTGGGAGTTTTTTTTTTTTTCTTTCTCTTTTTAGAGGGAAAAATCGATCAATATCGTAAATCGAGTGTTGTGAAAAAAAATCAGAGATTTTATTTTTAGGCCATATCACCCAGCCCTACCAGTAAACAAGGATTTGTTTTAAGTTTAATAAAAAAAAATAGAAAACATTTCGCCTCTGTAGAGGATCAGGTTGCAGCTTTTTTTATCCTCCTCTTTGGAAACGCTCGGCTCTGAGGGGCCAGGGAGGGTCTGTTAATCAGCTCTTTGCTGATTGGCTGCCCAAATGATGTCCGGGAGGAGGAGGGGTTAAAGGTCATAGAGTTGACTGTCAAAATAGTCATGGCGTGTGCCTGTGATGAGCAGAAAACACACAGGTAGGTGGAGGCTATATAGCTATGACATCATAAACCCTAGGAAGTAAAAAACAGAGTGTTTTAGGGGACATTTTAGAGTTTAGTCAAAGGCGTCATGTCCTTCTGCTCCCTAATTGCCTTTTAACAACATTAAAAGCAAAGAAACTACATTTTTTTAGGACATGGGCACTTAAGATGTAAAAGTGTTGCATTTTTGCTTATTTGGGACCTAAATAGCTATGAATTGTAGGTCTTAGTCTTCTCATTTATATGACGTGCCAGGGGTTGGCATGTTGGGCTTTAGCCGTGATTGTTTTCTCTAAAGCCTTGTAATCAGTAAAATTATGATATGAATTAACAATGTCGTTTATTTAATCATTAATTTTTTGGCACAGATGCTATAAAATTAATAGCAGTCGTGCTTGATAATCATGACCCCAGTTTCAATCAAAATTATTGTAATTATATTTACTTTTTTGCATAATCAAGCCTGTTTTGCCCCTTTAAACTGCACAGTGTTGAACTGCGACAAGTCAGCACAAGCAAAGCCACATGTTTGTGCTGCTCATTGACTCTTTACTTGGGCTGAAAGATTTATCATTTTCGGATTGAAAGCGCAATTTCAGACAACGCAATCGTGTGATCGCCAAATCTGCAATTTTTTGCAGTGCTCCTGACTGACCGGTGCCTGGAGTGCCTGAATCTGTAAACTTTTGAAACCAGGGTCCGGAGCGAAATGTTTTGAAAACGCTTTGGTATCCGTCTCTGTGTAAACGGGGATCAGCGTTTTCAGGGAAAACAGTGACGCGTGACGCATGCGCTGAACTAGGGCCCTAAAAAAATCTGGAATCCTGGACGGAATCACGGAATTAGGCATTAAACGTGGAATTCAATATAAACACGGAATATCACAGAAATGGCCGACATTTTATGTTAAAGCATTTTTTTTCTGACTAAAAAGGAACATATCTCTCGGGAAAATGCCCCAAAGGGTAGGGGTGTCCCGATCCGATATTGATATCAGATATCGGTCCGATATCAGCAAAAAAACAAATATCTGATTATATCGGCCTGCATCTGAAATCTCTGATATAAGCACTCCGATACAAGCAGTCTAATTTATTTCTTTATTTAATTCAGTTGTAGAATAAGCTTATGTTTAAGTTAAACACAGTGGTTATTTTGCAGTTTAAAAATATATATGTTTTGTTTTTATTGGATTTACTTAGGTCACTTTTTAGGGTCTTCTAATTTATTTTGTATTTATTTTATTTAATTGTAGTATATTCTTATGTTTAAGGTTAAAATTTATTTAACCCATTGGTTAATAACAAATGGATCAATTTTTCCCACCTACTATTGCTGACTACTGTTCTCTGTTTGAGTAATCTCACTTGATCAAGCCTTTTCTTACAGTCCATACTACAAAATAAGTAATAAAAGAATGTTTGATTCCTGCTGATATCGTATCGGATCAATATCGGTATTGGCCAATACTCAAGGCTGCAATATCGGTATTGTATCGGAAGTGAAAAAGTAGTATCGGGACACCCCTACCAAGGGGGTCACTGACATTGCAGACAATGCATGCTTCACTTCCTCTCCCCCTCCTCCTCCCCTCATTAACGATGTCGGCATGTCACAGTGACCGTCTGAGACACCGGCTGACCCTGTGTTCACACCAAAAGCGAAATGAGCATCCTCTGCGTCCACCTGCCATTAATTTTCAATGATCACTGGCATTGAGGAGCGACGTCGAGCGGCGCGCAAGTCGGCAAAAAGCTATGAAACTCCCAGCTAACTACAGATTACAGGGCAAAATAGTTTCCCAATGATTATTATGTGTCAGGATATCAAATGTTCTGCAAATGTTGTCAACATAGTGTTGACTGGACACATAAAGATACGTGTGAGGACCTCCTGAAGGGTGAGTGATTATATTTCATTACTTTATACTGTGTCTCAGTGTTAAATTTGCGTAAAATACTAAAAAAACGAATTCTCAAAAAATTAAAACAGAGAAAAACAGAATATGGGAAAAACTAAAACAGAATTTGGGCAAAAATAACACAGATTTTATAGGGCCCTACAGAACTCTTTCAGATGAAGGTTGTGTGCTCACCTAGGAACAACAACAACAGCTTCGGCCGTCTGCCGAGCAGCATGTGTGCTGCTTACTGTGCTCAGTTTGTTATTCAGACAAAATTATCCAGACAGATTGGTTGTCCAGACAAGAAACTCCAGCATCTTAATGCGTCCACTCGCCATTGTTGTGTATGAAAAGTTTGTATTCCCTGAAAAGCATACGCGTGTTGTAACACCGCTGTTTCACTACAAACCTGCTTTGCCAACTACTGGCCTGGCATGAACGCTACAGCGTTTTCCGTCGTTCTCGCAGATCCGTGTGAATGTGAAGTGCTTTTCAAAACGCAAAGGAAAAACCTTTCCGTTTCTGGTGACAACGTTGTCGTGTAAACGGGGCCTCAGTCATAGCATTGACATGCAGCAGAATGAAGTACTGCTGACAACAGGAGGGCAGTGGATAAAGACCAGTTGTGTGTAAATGAGTGTCTGCCCAGTCTGTGGTCATTGTGATTGTACAAACAGGACACACAGATGCTGCAGGCTCAGTGTTCTGTCCTCTGATGAGGAGGCTGATATCAGACTTTAAGTGGTATTAGTCACATCAATCACGTGACCAACATCGCACATCTTGGGACGTTTTATCATCACAGTGAAATCATTGTGGGAAAACAAAACTCTTTCAGCCCTTGTGCTGATTTAGACCAGATGAAATATGTCTCTCTGGACTTCTTTTTATCCTTTTAAAGGCATTGCTGTTAAAATATCCCCAGTGATGTTTTGAGCTCCAGAAAGTTTGGCAGAATTTCCCTTAAATGACACATGTTGCACAGATTTTTGGAGGAGAGGCAGCATTTTTTATTAAATCATCACTGAAGAAAATATGACACAGCCAACAAACTCCCTAATTCTTCTTGTAAAGTTGAGTTATGCAGCAATTCTTTAGCTTTTGTACTCATCACATGAATAAATGTCTCTTAATGAAGCACACACTGCATTGATTGCTTCATTGATGTCACGCCAGTTGCATCTGTTTGAGGCAGCAGAAGGGGCTAATCTACATTGATGTATTGATATGCTCCCTCGCTGCGTGGGTGTCTTTTATCCGTCTAAGTTTATTCATGTATGCTTCTCCCTTGTGTTTGAGGATGGTATTTACTTTGTAACAGGCAAGTGTTTGCTTTTCCCTGCCAGTGTTTTCCTCCTTTAGTGTTACTGATCAGAGAGTCTGGTCTGAAATGGTAAATAAACAAGGAAAAGCTCAGACATGGAGAGATCAGTGTGAAATATTTGGGGCTGAATAAAAATCAAAATGTGTTAAATGAATGTTGGATTAACACACTGGTTAAATATCCTTACAGAATATATATCAATGGAAAAGCTCTCAGCCGCTCTGCAAGACAGAACTCATTATTTTGAAGCAACTTGAACTCCTTTGCTTCTCAGAGTCCTGCATTTAATTACTTAAAAACATTAGCGTTCTTGCTATTATCCTTTTTTCTTTTAATTTTCTTTTCCCCAGGTTGCTTTTTAGTTAGTTTTTTTGTTGTTTTTTAAGTTATTTATGTATTTTTGTTATTCTATATAATGTTTTGCCCTTAAACCACACAAATTGTATTCACTCACACACTCAAGCAACAGTACTCTTTGTCATACAAACACTTGTGATTAATATCCTGTACTCCTATCTCATTTGTATTTAATTACTTGTCCTGTTTGCTTTTTTTTTTTTTTTTTTACTGAGCATCAGAAGTATAATACATAGATACAGATGTAAAAATAGATCTAATTTTAACCCCCTCTTCCCCATCCCTAGAACATGTTGGACACTCATCCAGTGGAAATTAGTGAATAAATGAAATATGTATATATATTGTTAATAATAACAGTAATAAAATAAAAATAATAATAACATTCAAATGTATAAATAAATAAGTAAATACATTTTCATATATGTAAACACATGACATTAAAAAAAAAAAACAACCAAGGCAGAAGGTTCACAGAAACTAAAGTTGTGCACTGCAGAAGTCATGGTTCACATGGATTTAAGCACAAACATAAATGTACAATGTTTGCTAAGTTACAAATAAGTGGGTAAAGTTTTAAGTTTGTCTAGATATAATAACACTGGGTCCCATACCAAGAAAAATTTGTCCCTTGACCCCCTGAGGACCTTTGGTAGATTTTTTGATCTCCAATGTAGTAGTATTCTTCTACGTGCTAGTAGTGTTGTAAAAGCAATTATGTTTTTGTAACTTTTCCTTAATCTTGCATGTCTTTTGCCTGTGGTATCAAATATGGCCAGAGCTGCATCAGGTTCTGTTTGCCTTTTTATTCTTGTTGCTATGATTGTTTGTTTATTTGTTTTGTTTTGTTTCTGTCTCTTGTTATTGCCTTACTGTCTTCTCCTGTATTTCGAATTTCTTTATTTCTTTGTACTGTTCGTATTGCACTTTACTCCTTTGTATGTCTTGTTAAATGTTTGCAAATAAAAAAGTATTGGATTAATCACTAAATGTCACTGTTGTGTGTCTGTGTTGTGTTTTCTGAGCTGTAAGTCCTGATGTGAGTGTAATGTTTCCGTCTGCAGTGCTGGCCCCAAAGGAGACAACATCTATGAGTGGAGGTCTACCATCCTGGGACCCCCAGGCTCCGTGTATGAGGGAGGAGTCTTCTTCTTGGACATCGCCTTTACACCTGACTACCCCTTCAAACCCCCCAAGGTACTGATATAAGTTTCTTCTCCGTGGTTAATAGATCCAGGAAACAGGAAGCATCCTGATTTGTAGCTACACCCAGCACATTTCAAACAAGCAGCATGTTGTGGTGAATGAGTTTGACTCTGAATGAACCAGCATGTTTGTGTTTTGATTGTAAAAGAATCAGGTCACCAAGTCGAACATTGTGGCCCGATGGTGTGTGTTTAATAGTTCCTGGAAAATAACAGCTCTTCAGCACATAATGGATAATGATTATACAGGGATAAACACCCATTAATGATTTCTGGTTCATGTTTTCACCTTTTCTCTTTTAATGTTACTGAAGATAGATTTTTCCAGATATAAAGCTCTTTATCTTTGCACTTAGCAAAACCTCAATTCCTCTTACAAAATGAGCCCATCAGGAAAATAAATGTTTGTTTCAACGTGATATGATTTAAGATCTTCAAATGTGCTCTAGCTAAAGAAAGTAATGGTAAAACCCTCCCAGCTCCATGTTATCGCTGATGTCCTCAACCTGCTTTTAACTCTGGAGCTCTACAGATCTTCATGTGGACAGCTTTTTTGAAGCTCCCTCTTTTTCTGATCTTTGGAGGACTTCAGTTCAAACATTTCTGTTTCAGAAAGATTTTAAAGCCAGGCATGAAATTTAGCTTTATTCCTAGATTTTGTATTTATATCTCAACTGTGATGAATCTGTGATTAATTGATCATTTATCAGATTTTATGGATATAGAAGTAGCAGCGATTTTAAGTAATGCACATTGGCATCAGTTCAGCATCGGTATTGGCTGATATCAGCCTTTTTTACTCAGGATTTATGATATTGGATTTTTGCTGATATCCGATATGCCAATATTTTTTTAATTCAGTATCGCCGATTCTGGTATTTCTGGTCAAGAGCACAAGCTCTGTACTTAACAAAAATGGACTTGTTTCTTTCAGTGTTACTTTATATTTTTGTTATGAACAGATGTAAAACAAGAAAAACAGCATTTAACTCTTGCAAAAACCAAACCCTTGATTTTTAATTGTACCCATGCAGTGATGAGAAGGAGCATTAATATTGTACATTTGTGTAATTTGCTGATATTCCAGCCGATATATCAGCTGTAAACATCTGCAAAAATATCAATATCAGCCGATACCAATATCCAACCGATAATATCGTGCAACATCGGCCATCTTTGATTTAACATGAGGTGAACCGATAAAAATTTTCAGATGTTCATAGCTTGTGTCAGACCAGTTAAATGCTGACATGTGGCACGCCTGGCTGTTGATTTAAAAATGATTCTTAATTCAGGGCAGTAAAAATGACCTGTTAGTGAAACTGTGATGTGTTTTCATGATCGGACATAAGAAAAAAACTGGCAGAAATACTCATTTTAACTAAAATAGTTTAATGTCGAAGCCTGGTGCAGCTTTGAAATTACAGACCTGATCACTCCCCCCATGCTTACAGCTTCACTCTCCTCCTCGGTGTCGGCACAGATGATGTCGCTCTGTGAGGCAGCTGGACTCACGCGAGACACCAGCCCTGATTTGATTCACAGCCTGCCCTATATAGCTCTCTGGATGGGAACGGTGTTGCCAAATCTGGCACAGTATGTACTGACACATTGCCCCACCTTAACCTGAACAGAGCAGGATTTTCTGGTAAATTCTCTGTCTGTGGTTTGAACAGCGATTTACACCCCTGAGGGAATTCTTACAATGTGAACGGAAGGAGGAAATGCAAAATGTTCTGCTAAATGTTTCTTTTTATTCTTACTGAACCTAATGATTCTGATTATCTAAGCCCTGCCGATCAAATCTAACATTTGTTTCATTTTTAACGTCTGCTGCTCTGGAATACACGTCATATAAAGACACTTCGCAACATCACAGTAGTCTGTATTTTCCCCGAGAGATCTGTGGTTTTCTACATCGGAGTTGTTTTCTTTCTACTCAAGCTTTTCCTGTAGATTCTTAAACACCTCAAAGGCCCTAAATCTGCTTTAAGGTCATTCAATATCTTCAGAAGTCTGTTTTTTTTTTTTACTTTTAAGTGTTTTTTTAAAAATGTTGACAGAAAACATGTTCAGTAGACATTTAAGCGCCTTGACCAAAAGCATGTTCATGCTTTATCATATAGGTGTCTTTTTTTCTCTATTTTTGTAGAGCGATATGCCTTTAAGTCATGTTATTATATTGAAAAACAAAACCTTGGCCTGTTACATTTAGTAAAACAACAAAGTCACCCATCAAGACAGCATTTTTGTGGATTATTGAACAAGAAATGTTACATTTCTGTTGGTTACTGTTCTGTTGTGAAAAATGTATTTTTTTTTCCTAAATTATGTCTTGAAAAGGTTCCTGAAATTCCTAGTTTTATCTTATGAAGTGCGTTAGAGCACACATTGTATGAATTCCCAATAAAAACTATTTAGGGATGGGAATCACCGGTGGCACTACAACACGATATTATAACAATACTTGAGTCCTGAATTGATTTTATAAAGAGTCTTAATATTTTACGATATGCTGAGTAATGCGAAAATGAAAAAAATTGTGATATTTTCTGATTTTTAATTGTTTCTTTACTACATTTCATCAAAACAGGAAAAAAAAAACTAGAAAAGCACTCAGAGAGCGCAGACCTCCACCAAGCAGCTTCAGTCCAGTTTGGCAAAAATGGTCCTATCTGGCTATGTTGAAGAATCCTTTAAAAAATTCCTGGATCCAGACGGTGATCCAGATCACCCCCAAAATTTAATCAGTTCTTCCATATCCCATTCCCGACAATTCCTGAAAATTTCATCCAAATCCGTTCAAAAACATAACCTCCTTGGCAGAGGTAACAAAGTCTGTTAATTAAAAAAAAAAAATCTCTCAGTAAAGTCATCATGTCACCTCAGTTTTATTGAAAACAGGAGCAAAACTCATGTGCAAAGCCTTCAGTCTTTGCACATGAGTAAGTCATGGATTGAGCTTTTTTCTTAGCTCCCTCAGCATTTGAAGGCAGATTGTACAAACTCAGCAGGTCAGATGTTGGCTGGTTTTTGGTTTGGTTTGGTTTCGCGTCAGCTTAGCATTAGCTTTGCTGCCGTCTGATTTTCTTTACCCTGGATGAAAGACAAATAAATCCTGTCAGATGTGTTGATTTTGTCCTAAAAAGATAACTCACATTTGAAGAAATTATAGCCACTTCACTGTATTGGTGCATCGTGCTCATAATTTCTGCTGTTTTTGACCAACATCAAAGTAACACAGGTGTTTTTTTCCACTCAGACAAACCTCAGAGCATGTCTGGTCTTTTCTGTGTGAGTGGAAAGTTTGGTTAAGTGTGTAAATATGAGCAGGAAACAGTTTTCAGGTCAAAGGCAAAGAGGAACCCATCAAACACATTTCTGCGTGAAACACTGGGCTGTGTGAAGTCTTCACTGAGAGCTGCTGCACTGTCGTTGCATCGTGAGCTCAGCTAACATGACCACAGTTGTGCTGAGATTTCCCACTGCTCATTTTGTCATAAATAATGTTTACAGTCGTTGTTTGATCCCGCTGTCACTGTACATGAAGTCTTTTCTTTACTAGCCTTATCAGTGCACTCATATCTTCAAGGAAAGTTTGTTTGTGAAACTCGTCCTTGGACTGTAGAAATGCCTCTGGACTGGATTTGTGTCATGATGAAGTTCTTCGTTTTAACCAGCAGGGGGCGCAAAACCCCTGCAGATCTCACAGCTGTTCAGTGAAGCAGTGCTCTGCTGGTAAACCCTCTGAGGATGGACTGGACTATTTCTGCATGATTTGACCTATCATGTGGCTAATTTGGTTAAAAGTGAACTCAAAACGCTAACAGGAAATCCACACTGGGTGTAAAATTAAACTCAAGACTTTTTCAGACTCAAACTGAAAAAATGATTAATTCATTTCTTTCTTTATTTCTTTCTTTATTCATCTCAAACTTAAAAAACAAAAAAACCCAACAAAGTCAGAATAATTAATATGCACACCAAACAACTGTACATGTCCATCAAATAAGTTTACACACTTGAGTTCATACACATGCATGTCAACACGACAACCAGTTTGAAAAGGACAAAATAAAGCAAAGAGCTTGTCTAGTCCTGCTCTTCCTTACAGATCAGGTCAAACACTGAACTAAAATCATAATTCATTACCGGCTGTCAGTATTTATGTAATAATATAAATACAAGGGTAGTA